>CM035168.1:122895294-123495294 GCA_020205615.1 Panax quinquefolius
GAAAAATGTTGGTGGCAAAGTTCTTGGTTTCTTTTACTAAGCTTGAGCTCCTATGTTGAATTTGGAGTTTTTTTAATAGTTCATTGACATCCATGGTTTATGTTGCTTTTTGTTACCTGAACAATATTTCATGCTTGTTTTTTCTTTTAGATGGAGAGGTGCGATTTTCATAGTTACTGTTTCGGTCTGTGTTCTCAAGCCCATTGATTAGGTTCCCAAAGTTGTGAAATGGTTGGGACCAAATTAATTACCTGTTTCAAAGGAAAAGGAATTTAATATTAAGGTCTTGATAATTCTCTTCTTGGATTACTTTTAATATTATGTATTTTATTTTGACTTAATTGTGAACTGGACCATATGCAGAAAGAAAACACCAGAAGGGACAGATAATAAAATCTCTAAAATTGTTGGAGGGACTTTCTCTTGGGTCTTTTTTTTTCTCATGCATATTTTATTACTCTTATTCAAATATTTATTTGGGTGAGCACCGAAATGAAATTATGCAGGAATCTTCAAGTTCTAAACTTGGATATACATTTTGTGAAATATTTCAACTCAAAATCATGATGAAATTTTTAGATTTAAATATAAACAATTATAATTGTTATAAAGTAAATAACAGTGCTATTAGTTGTCTTATTTGCTTTTCGAAATTTAAATGGATTTATATCAATTTCTAAATTTTAAGATTTTACAAAATTGATTTCAAAAAAGTAAATATGTATATATATTTAATGTATATTGTTTCTTTTCTTAGTTTGAATCTATATATATTTAAATAACTTTTGAAGAAAAAATGTTATTAAATTTACTATACTAGCCATCCACTCATAATATATGATATTATTTATGTTTCATATTTCACATATAATATCTAATTTACTTTATACACAAGTTAAATGAGAGATTTGTGATCACTGTACTTGTAAAAAATCAAATGATACTCACCTGCTTGGTGCTTCCCATATATATATATTAGTGAACTACGTCTGCTCAAGTAAGTATTTTTAAAACTTATCGTTCTCTCCCAAACGTAGTATTTTTTGCATAGCATGGGTATATATATATATATATATATATATATATATATATATATATATATAACTAGTTTGGCGGATGAAACTTGGTACATACATTCCATTAAAATAAAATTAATTTATATGATTGGTTCCACATCTAAAAGTAAATATTCCAATTTACGAAATTAATCTATCAGAAAATAATTATTTCTTTTACTAGTAGTTCTATACTACAGACGTTTTGATAAAAAGGATCATTGATTTCACAATAAAAAGAAACCTTAAATAAGGTAGGATGCTGATTAAACGTTGTAAGCTTAATGATGGCTCAAGTAAGGCTTGAGACATCAACTCCGTTTTCTCTTACACGCACTTGCATCCAACAATACAACATTTTTGTCAATGCTCCCCCTCCCTCCCAAAACTAAAGATATACATTTCGCATTTCTCAATATTAGAGATACAATTTTTATTTTTAAATTACAAAATCGTATTAAGTTCCTACTTATATCTAGTCTAGTCTAGGTAAATTAAACACTAACCATACTGCTGCTATTGCTACACTTCTAACAAATATTACAAATTTTCCTTAAAAGTCGTCTTGTACATGCATCTCTAATTTTAATTTTAGAACAAACTTACAAACTGATGTTGCCATTACAATGTTAAAAGGCATGCCGCCGCAAGTTTTTCCCACTACTTTAAGCCTTTAGGAGACTTGAACTAGCAACCTTAAAATTTTCTTTCTACACCTTGAATAATAAAGCTAATTGTTTGTAGAGGCAAAACCTAGCACATCACAACCATTAGTTTCAATCTCGTCCCAGCTGTCACGTTGAAAACATAAAAGGTATCATATGCACAAATTAAGACAAGCACATCCATGTTCATTACTAGTATAATATAGTATATGTTTATAACCAAGAGTCATTTCAGAGTTTAATAGTCATCATCGTCAACTATAGGCAATAGTAAAAGACAATAATAATCCAACCACACATTTGTGAAATTAATGTGCGCACATGCAACAAAATGTAAAGTTAGCATTCACAGTGTCCAAGACTAGTATAAAATCAGCATCTTCCCTCTATGTGATGAACAATCACCACCCACTATCATTTGTATCTGATGAAGAAACTACCGCCTCAAGCTCTCCACAATATAGTCAGCATAGAGATTCCTTCAAATAGATAGGAAACACGGTGAGATTCAGATCATAATCCAATAAAAATCATTCCTAGCAAGCTAAGTACAAATTTAGGCAGGCAGGCATCAATAGTGAAAGAGCAATTAGTGTAACACAGGAAATCCATGACCCACAAAATGTAAAGAATGGTCCTCCGGTTACGGCGGGGGAGGAAACAAGACAAAAGATGTGGCCAAAGGAAAAAAGTATTCAAAATATTCAATGCAATTGTTATAATTGACTAGTATTTGGCTGGGGGCAACCAACCTTCAAATGCTATATCAAATCAGACCTTAAACAAGATGATGTCAACAATGGTTGGTCAGTAGTATCGGTTGGTCTATGTTGTATAAGAAAAACTAATCTGAAAATAAAACAGAAAGGCAGGAAAATTTCGTCACTTACATGGAATGCTGGACTGCTTCATAGGCCTTTGTAGCAGGGAGAAAATCGTTAACTGCAACTTCTTTGTTCTCATTCTTCTTGTCTGATTATTAGTTAAGAGAAAATTAATCATTGATTTATCTCATCTTGCCAGCATTCTAAGCAAAAAAAAAAAAAAACTTAAAAAAAATATGTCAACGAAGTCATAAATAAATAGTTTGTGCTCCATTGTTCTATGAACTTTAAAAGGATACAGTCTTCAAAGAAGCGACGAATCTCAGCCATACGATGTGGAGGGAGCTCCTTGATGTCATTATAATCCCGATACTCAGGATCATCAGCACAAACTGCGATTATCTTATCATCTTTTTCTCCCTGTGTAATGAACAAAGTTAAAAATCTGCTCAAAGAGCAAAACCAACATATTGTCTGTCAGGGCATTATTACCTGATCAATCATGGGCATGAGGCCAATCGCTTTAGCCCTCAAAAAGCACCCGGGAAGAATTGGTTCCTGAATACATTTAACAAAGCACATAATTATCAGCAGCAACATTTGCATGTGTTATGACTTCACAGGAAAAAAGCCATATAGAATTCACAATTCACAAAGATGTATAAGAAAATTTTGAAAGCTAGAAAAATGATTAATCTGTTTGGTTCAACCGTTATTTGCACATGACCTACAACATAATTGTAAAATAAGCAAGTCCATTTGGTGCCACATGGATTAGGTTCTTCAAGAACCTGTAATTAACTCCAGAGGTTAAGAAACCTTGAAGGCCAAGGAGATCACTAATACAAGATGTGTCAATATAAGCACGAGAGCTCATATCAATCAGTCAATAAAACACAAGCACGTGAGGAGGTCGTCTGTGCTGTAGATGTCGTCTAAGTATTTTAAAGATCCGAATGACATCCACAAGTAGGGAAAGAATTTTACTTAATCTCATAATAATTGAGCATATGATACTTAAAAATTATCCTACTCATATCATAGTTTTCAAGGACAACCAGATAAAGTTGATTCTTGCAAATCTTAATCTGACTTTTCGTTAAATTTTCTACATCATGGAACTACAAAACCGACATTATTACAACTTGTTATAAGGAAACTAGAATGCCATCTCAGAAGAAATTTCACCTTTTTGCATAAGGTGTCAGGGTTTTCAGGGCAATTTCTTTGTACAATATTAAAACTGAGATGGGTTTGGGTTCATCAACACCCGCACTGGTGGAAGATAGAAAGTAAGGTTTGGACTTTGGAGGTAAGAGGGAGGAAATCAGGGTTGACTAAGGCAATATTTTTTTAATGTTATTTTATAAAATAGTAGCAGGTATGAAGCTGTATATGTTATAGGTTCCTTGCGAATTAGGTTACTTGAAGTCCTAAAAATGGTTCTGATGTGCAAATTCTAACAATTTGTACATCCAACAAGCTTACCTAATTATTTTGAAGATTCAAAATGTCATGTTTTCATATAGGTGACTTGTCAAGAAAATAAATTGTTTCCATTGGTGCAAATCAAATGGCTTACCTGCATGATAACTAACACATCTATTGGATCATTGTCCTCACAGAGAGTGCGAGGGACGAAACCATAGTTATGGGGGTACACAACTGATGAGTAAAGAACACGATCAACCTGCACATACACATTTAAGAAACTCATGATAAAAAAAGTATGGGAAAAAAAAGAAAAAGAGAAAAAGTAAGCATTATTATTCGATTTAGTTAGCATGCTGGCTGCCTTGCCTTGATGAGCCCTGTCTTTTTGTCAAGTTCATATTTCACCTTACTGCCCTTACTAATTTCAATCACCTGCAGAAATCAAACAGATTTATACTAGAACTTGATTAAGTAGAATGTGAAGCCTACATTTGTATATTCTTGGAAGACAAATGCAAAAACTAAAGGTTTATAGGAAATTGACGAGTTCAATGTAGGATAGTACTGATTAAAGAAGATATATTAGCAGTTACTATTATGTACTGACTGCTAACATAATAGACTAGATATTGACAACTGCACCAGTTTTCAATCAATTGGTGCTTTAACTTTAAAGTGGAAAACGGACATTGTACACATCAAGTATCAGCCTATTATAATTCATCACATCTTAAGTAAACAAGTTTAGTTGCACATAGTTTAAGGAAGTAAAGATTACTTTTAATGGTGGAAAACGTTAATTCTGCAAGTGTTTTTATATATTTCACAAGTCCCTCTGGTGTTGGGACCAACCCCATTTTCATGCGAGAGGGGGAAATTTGTGAAAATAACACCCCCACCCCCTAATTTTGCAGCTGGATAGAGGGAGATAAGGGTTTAGGTTGAATGAAATCACTTTTTGCAACATCCTAAAAAAGAAACCCATTATCTTAAATCAGAACGGAGGGTTACTATTTATAAGAGACACACTTTAAGTTTAGTTAAGCTACTGATGCACCAACCATGAATGACTACACAGTTTTAAGATATAATTTGAAACTTACCGAGTTTAATAATGATTACCAAATAAGAATTTTTAGGTTACACAATTAAATTATCCGGAAGATAAAATATGAATATTATAATTCAGAATCTTACAGCGTTGAAAATGATTGGGGCTTTAGGTCCTGCAATGAGTAAAGGAAATTCCATATTAGGACAGGAATACATTCTACGATCAGGTAACCATGGTTTATTAAAGTTACATACCTATCTCAAGATCATGCCACGGATGTGCAGCAACTGATCTCCTAGTCATGGATGACAGAATTCTTTCATTAAGAGGTGGATGTGGTCGACCTTGGTAAGAATCAGAAGTTATAGTCTCGGTTTCAACAGGTAGAGTCATTATTTCAAGCTGCAAATAAATAATAAAGCATCAGACTTCTAAATATTGATTAAAGTCTAATTCAAGCAGAATGATGGAGCACATGTTATAGATAAATAACTATTACATATATGTTGTGTTTTTGTGAGACTTGGAATATAAATTTATTAAAGCACAGTTAAAACTTCATATGTATTAAATAATGCTTGTCCGTGCTTAATAAAAACGTCCATAAGCATAACTAAATTGAGTCCGTTCCATTAGTTCTCAAAAAGAAACTGAAAAGGCAAAAAAAAGTATAAACACAGGAGTAAAATAAAATTATTTTCTTCTGTTTCATTTACTCTTACCTAGAAACCAAAAGGAATTAACAGGTATAAAAATTACAGATCTGTCAAACTCAGCGATTAAGTATTATAAACTACACGATATTCATTAAAATAACAATAATTTCAAAAAAAAAAACGAGCGGCTCAAATATAAAAATCCTGCTGCACTACTCACTAAGTAATAACAATCGTGTTCAATAAACACAGGAATATGAATTCGTGTACTTTATAAATTGTACGGACTATAAAAATGCATAAAAAATCGACAAATACAGTAGCCAATCGAGCAAAATAGCACATGAAATACGCAGCATATAGAGTAAATTTGACGATCTATGACTCAAAAACCAAATTCAAAACATAACTGAGACGATTCCAGGATCAAAAAGAGCTCCGTCGGTTGAGAAAGAGGTTCTCAGATCTACAGGATAAAAAAATTAGCGTAAGAATGAAGGCAAAAAAGGAAATAAATAGAGAGAGGGGGAGATGTAGAGAGATAAACCTTATGTCTTCCCGCTCTGTTTTCCTTTATTTTCCATACACAATAAAAAAAATTATTAAATCCACAAAAAAAAATATTTTTTTCACTATAAATTTTATATTTTCACCCGTCATCATTGTATAACACTTTTATTATAAAAATAATAAAAAAATATTATCCATTTAACAATTCTCTAAAAAAAAAATTAGGCTTCTCTTTCTGAAATTGAATGCTGTATCGATTATGCGTGGACCCAGGTTGTCAAATCTTTATATACGCGTTCAAATCTCATTGGCTCAATTTCCGGACAGACACAGACGGAAATCCAATCTGCCATGCGCTTCAGTTTTCTCGTTAGTTAGTTGCGTTATCGTAAAGCAAAGCGATTACTGTCACTTGGGCTTAATGGATCGGGTTTAAAATCGTCCAAGTTCAATCAATTCTAATTTTAATTAGTTTGGGTTCAGTCTATTTGGACTAGTAATACAATACGTTGTTCAAGCTCAACTTATATAGAATCACGAGTATCAAATTTATTTTCGGACAAGTCCAAATAAATTAATAAAATTAATAAGCTACAAATAAATAATACAACTCATTATTTAAACGATACTAACTTATTTTGACAATCTATTTATAAAAATTAAAATCTTTACAATTCATAAGATCAAATATCATCAAAAAAATAAATAAGTAGTTTGAACTCAAAGCATTCATGCTAATAATATATCTCCATATTATTTAGAATAATTAAAATGACAAAATATTAAAAAATATTAACTTTAAATAAAACATGTTACTTAAATTTTAGTTAATGACAATAATATATATATATATATATATTATAAATTGAGTGTGTAAAATATATAATAATTGATATAAATAGTTTATATATTTAGCAATATATTTCAATCGGGCCTATCTTGACAATTCGAGTTTCTGAGTAATATTAAAATAAGAATTTAAATAAATAAAATTCTTATTATGTTATATATGGCGTGAATTGTATTGCATAATAAATGTTGTGCAATATATAGAATATTAATATTAATTGATTATTATAATTGTTGAAAACAATTTATTAAAAAAAAAAAGGAAGAAGGAAATGAGCAAATATATATTATATATATTTGTTTTGATAGAAAAAATAAATTGTGGTATAACAATTTATTTGGATATATTATTATATATCTATCATTTAAAATAAATTGTGGAAAAATAATTTATTTAAAGAAAAAGGAGATAGTTATAATTTGATGATGCAAAATTATTGTATTCATTAAATAATTAAATTAAAATAATTTAATATGATATATTTTTAGTATTAAAGGTGATTGTTTGTCGAGAGATAAATATTGTATGAAAATAAATTGTTGAAGACAATTTATAAAAAGAAAAGGAAATAATTGAGTATATGATATTATTATATACTCCATCCGATCCGTCCCATGATTAAAGTCCTTATTACTATTTTGGGTAGTCCTATGTTAAATGTCCACTTTTCTTTAATAACCAAACTTTTACACATTTTTTTCTATTATGCCGGTAGCATTAAATATCTCATACTGTTCTTATTCTAATTCTCTCTCCATATTTAATAAGTATAGAGAAAATATTTTGAATAGTTAGAAAGTCACCCTTTCACCTATATTGAAAATAATTAATGACATATTATTATGGACAATATTCTTAATATGTGTGAAAAGTTCAACAAGACTTTTATCTTCGACGGAGGGAGTATTAGATTTTATAAATTGCAGGAAAGCAATTGTTTGAAAGGAAAAAAATTTGGGTATGTATTAAAATAATTTATATAATTATTTTAATATATACTAGTGGATTTAGTACATTAAATAAACTAGTGTGTGAATTCCATTTTAGTGGAGAAAATAAGTAATTATTTAAAATGTATTTATTTGTAATATATTAGGTAATATGTAATATAGGTGATAATATTACATTATGGGTATAAGATATATAGCATATGAAATCAAGAATATTGCATCAGTTTTGTATGGAGCAAGAATATGTAGGGAACAAGAAATCAATTTTCTATAAAACGAAACTACAGGCTTTCCAATTCTCCTGTTCATCTCACTTCTATGTTGTCCAAATTACAGAAGAAGTCGATAGGAAACAATATCAATCAATTGATTGGATATAAATCCTAATTGAAGTAAAATCTAGCTAAGGAAGGATCTCAGGTGATATTATCCATCTCTTGTTATAGATATAAGTTAAATAAAACATCTCTTGTTATCCATCTCAGGTGTCTGTAAATTGATTGGAATTGATTTCCATGAGAAATCTGGACTCAGTTATATATTGAAGAATTATAGAACAAGAGTCTTAGAGCTATACCCACAAGCTATTTGATAAAATGCACAAATATGAATATTTTTTTGTAAAAATCTTGGAAAGGATTCAATTGATTGATAATAACGGTACTTTGAAGTTTGAAAAAGAAGTAAAAGCTTGGTTTCAGTTATCTGGAATTTGTACATAGCTGTTAAATAGAAAACTAGATGATTTGGTGAATAAAATTTGAGTTTTGCAGAAAACAGAGGCAGACATTTGCCTCTGCCGAAATGGCGCGGCCGCACCCTGCTGTGCTGCAGTCTTTGAAAAATTTATGGTTTTGTTAAAGGAACTTGATAACGTTATATAGAAGCCTAACATACTTCTAAACACCTACGTGATGTGTCTACTTAGGTGTTGGGAGTCCTCTAGCAAGATAGAGGTTATGAAGTGTGTTCAAATATTTTCAAATACGAATTTAACGCATGAATAATGAGGCCTGACATATCTTAAGCCTCGGAACAAGTGTATTAGAGTCTCGTATACCGTCATAAGTGATTTATGTAATGCCCAGCTCAGCCAAAAAAGGAAATGAACTAATTAAGTCTAAGTTGTTAAGAGAGTTCAAATATAGTACTAATTTGGATTCAATGGGTCCTAAACCTGGTTTAAGACCTCCATGACATGTGGTTGTATATATATTGAGTTGATAGCTAGGGTATCCTAACATGATAAGGGAATGAGTAAAACAAGAAAAACTCAGAGTTTTGCCTCAGCAGGAGTAGCGCGGCCGTGCCACTCCTGTGCTAAACTGTAGCGCGGCCGCGTCGTGCTGCAGAGTTACCAAGATATTTTATTTGTTATCTAAACCCTGAAACTTATGTAATTAAGTTTCTTATGAAGTAATGCATGAGTTTTTTTATAATATTTTGGTTATTTGAGTATTGAATGACCATGACAAGCAATGATTTCTGAAAATTCGTAAGTAAATCGAATATTATAGAATGCAAATTTTGGATGTTTGTTAAAAGAACCCTGAGGTATTTATACAAGGCCTCTTGAGTGGTAAGGCATGAAAAATATAATGATTAGCTTAACTAGGTATAGAAAAGGATTGATAAGAGAATTTAATCAAAATGAAAGATCGGTTAGAGATTATCAATTGAAACCAGTATTACGAAAGATTAAGATAAACTCAAGGTAATCTAATTGATTTCATTAATTAAGATTATAACTGATGTGCCTATATATAAATTGTGTTGGTGTAGATTACATGAAGCACGAATATTTATATTTGAAATTTTTGCGACAAGGAAGTCTTAAAGTCAATTTCTGACTAAGTTGATTGAGTTATGAAACTCAATTTTTATATAATATGTGAAGCACAACATGTATGATATGTATAGTAAAATGGTTAGGATATATAAACTGAAATTATGTGTTATGTAATTCATGAAAACTGTTAGATTTATTGAGCTGTCAAACTCAATTTTGTAAAAAAAAAGTAAAAGAAAATTTAGGTTAAAGATACAATGTGATATTACTTGCTATCTGGACAATAAGGATAAGAAGATTTGCAAGAGATTATTTTTTCCTTTATTTGAAAACTATATTGGATCATGATAATGATTCTTGATATGTGTAACTGATAAGTATGTACCGTTTGAAATGTTCAATGGATAAAAAATATGTTTGTTCTGAAATGTGAATGTATGGTGTTGATTATTTTGAAAAGTAAAATCACATAATGATGATATTATGAAAGAAAATATATGAATTGAGGAATGAGTTCTATTATTCATATCATAAGAATAATTATTAAATAAATATGATTATGAAATATGTAATCGTAAATGTTGCGATTCAGGGAACGAAAGATAGAAAGAAGGATAGGAAAATTTTAAATTATCCACATTTTTAGATACGTTAACATCGAATGATGATGTAAAGCTAGTACATGATAGTTGTTAACGCACAAAGTCATAATTAAATTAGTTCTAATTTAGATTAAGTTGGTTCCGATTTTTGGGTCGTTACACCTATAATAGGTCGAATGGCTTATTGACCAAACTCGACCCAAAATTTATTTTTGGACTAATTTTTTTCTCAAATTCTCACTTTCAAGTTAAATTCGAGCGAACTTTTAACAAAGCCAAAGATCGGATCGGATTTCGGGGTTCACCAGAGTCCTAACAGCGAAGGTGGGAAGTTGAAGTCTAACGCTCTGTTTCTGAGCTTTAAAATGAATAGAAAAAAAAAGAAATTAATGGAAAATTCAAATTTTCTTTCTAATTCTTATGTTTTCGAGTTTTTTAATAAACGGAAAAGAATAGAAATGAATAGAAAATTTGGTCACTTTTCTCGCCAAAATTTTCCGTCCAAAATTGACCTGATTTGGACGGAAAAGAAATTGGAATAAGTAATATTTTTATAATTCTTATATTATCCTTAACTTTTAATATAATAAATTTTAAATTATAACTCATGTCTTCAATTTTAAATTTTCTATCATTTTCTATTAAAAACTCAGAAACAACACAAAAGAAAATTTCAAATTTTCTATTATTTTATTTTATTTTTTATTCTTTTATTTTCTGTTTAAAACTCAGAAACAGAGTTTAAATTTTTAGGCAGGGGTCTAACTAAGGTATTAGTTATTAACCTTCTCGGTAAGTTATAACGTTATTGAATGTAATTATTAGTATAAAATATTAATTAATTATATGTATACACCTTATTTTATATTTATATTTTGTTATCATAAATTCATAATTATATTGTTACTTTATCAAGTTACATAGGCGAATGGAGCTAATGTTATTTTCTTTTCACAATAAATTTCATAAAGTTAGAGGAATAAATGGGAAGATATACAAATTTAAAAAGTTAAAATAATAATATAACAAAACTTTTAAGAATAAAATACGGAAAAAAATTATGACCAAGTTTGATATCAGCTGTTACGACGGCTTTATAGTATAGATTGTGACTCTTATTTGCACTCAAAGAAAAAAGGTTTAATATTTATTTTTTAAAGTTTATTTACGAATTATAGGATATTAAATTCGTATAATAAATTTAAATTTTTCAAAAAATAAGTTTTATAACTAGTACTACTTTAAATTTAAAATAGTTAAGTAAGGATTGTATTATCTAAGAGGGTGTATTCAATTAAGATTTTTAAAGACTTTTAAAGATTTTAAAAGTTTGGTTGTATTCAATCAAGAGCATTTAAATAGTTTATAAAAGTTTAGTGGTATTCAATTCAACTTTTTTAATGTCTTTAAAAAAGTTATGGGGTATTGAATTAAGATTTTTACAAAATCTATAAAAGTATTTTAGTATTCAAAAAAAGTCATGACTTTTTTGATTTGATTAAATGGTAGAGTTTGATGAGACTTTAGAAGAAGAATTATAACTATCAACCCATATCCAAAATCTGACCTCATCTCTAAAGATTTCTAAAAAAGACTTCATATCTCATCTTAATAAACTAAATAAATTTAAAATACAATTCACATGAATCCAATATTTCTAATTATTTTATAATCTATAATAATTAATACTTACATTGTACCCACAAAAATATAACATTTATTTTGTTTTTGTAGTCAACGTACAAAATTCAAAATTTTAAATTTTAATTTATTTATTATTTAATAATAAAACAAGGTTATTATTTCAAAATAAAAATAAATACACAATATTTATAATTTTATAATTTCGTAAATTAACTTAATCAGAGTTAAATAAAGAAAAAAAAAAGTGAGAGAGAGGAAAAGTAATTTATATAGAGTACGTACTTTATAGTGATATATAGTTGTATAAAATATATAAGTTCTTCAAGCTTTTTATCATCATTTTATTATATGTTACATTACTAAACTAAAAATTTATTAAAAGAATATAAATAAAAAATATTTTTTATTTGAAAAATAACTTGCTATTTTAAAATATATACGAAACAAGTATATATTATTTTTATTTGTAAATTTTGATACTAAGGCGAGTAATATTCAAATATTTGAATGGAAATCGATATATATTGCAAATGTTTATACTAATTTTTTAATTCTTTGATTCACGTAAATAAGTATTGATGACAACTTTTGTAGATTTGGAATGAAAAACAATAATTCCAAACAAGCGTCGCATATGCATAAAGTATATATAATTCAAAGAAAAGTGAAACTTTAATTTTTGTATTAACGTCTTGAGTTTCTAAAGTTTTATTGGTATCCAAAAGTATCCAAATGTATTATGAAATAAGTAGAATAATATGAACGCTTTCAACATATATAAAATCTCATGCCACAATAATATAATAAGATTCTAGTTCATGAAAAAGAGGAGATGTTGTACACGTGAAATTTAATTAACAATTAATATAAGTTCTGAAAATATATTAAGTATCTGAAAAGTCTATCACAGTTTTGATAAAAAGTTTATAAAAGTCTATTACTTATTTCATAGTCTATAAAAGTCATTTTAAAAAAGTCTTTAAAATTTTTGAAAGTCATTAAAATTTTATAAATTTTACAAAAGTATGTCACTTAATTTTTTTTTTTAAATCTTAATTGAATACACCTCTATAAATAAAATAATAAAGATTTTGAATTCAACTCTTTATTTTGTTTGTTTCTTTTTGTATAACTTGACTTGAAGTGAAAATGAGTTGTCCGGAGATAACGTGAGTGATCCACTCTCAAATGCTATACAGCCTTTTCTGGTCTAGTGAATATTCTTTTTGGCACCTATAATATCCTATTTTACTGACTATGTCATAATTCATAAATTAACTTCTTTAATACTCTTTCCCTTCCAAATTAATTATTAAGTTTTGACTTTTTAAAGTCAAATTAACCATTTTTAAAATTTATATTTTTACTATTTTTACTAAAATATAGGTGAAGAGATTATAACCAAAAAAAAGTATATACAATTTATTACTAATTCTAATTTTTATAATTTTAGAAATATATTTATATATGCTTAATTATTAATTCTAAAAATAGTCAATTTGACTTTAAAAAGTCAAAACTGAACAATTAATTTGGGACGGAGGGAGTACGTGCTTTTTTCAGAACAATATGAATTACACCCAATACGTGATTATTTTATGGGTTATATTTATATATACAGAATAATATGTAGTATATTATTGTCTATAACGATAGTTTTTTTGGGTTATAGAATAAATCGACATAAAGGTAAGGAATAGTTATAGCGACAGTGAGCCATAAATGCGATCAAGCATTTTTTTTTCCTATTTTATAATAGGCATGAATATAAATTAATACTCTGAACTCAGTTTGGAGATTGTCTTCTCAATTTTTTAAATTAGAAAATTAAATTTTTAATTTTTTTTTTCACTGTGGAATGTATTAAAAAGAATAAATATAAGACCATTATTAATTTTACTTTAAAAAATTGTCATTAAATTTACTTTAAAAATTAAATTTTCTAAAAAATTAATAATTTACCAGAAGGGTAAATTATTATTAAATTTACTTTAAAAATTAATAATGGTTTTATATTAAAATTATAATAATAATAATTTACTTTAAAATTAATAATGGTTCTATATTTACCTTTTTAAAAAAAATTAATTAATTAAATGTTAAAATGAAACTAAATTTTACACAAGTATTTTTTAGTCACGTGTCGCTGTCATGTTATCAATTTTTTGATGCGACACTATCAATTAGACGTAATCACAAAAAATTAACAGTTTAATCTCCTAATGGAAAAATTGGGAAGACAATCCTCAAATTGGGAATTTTTTTTTAAAATTTAATCCCTTAAATAAAAAAATTGAAAAAACAATCCCCAAAGTGAAAAAAATATTAAAAGTTTAGAGTATTAATCCATATTTAGGCCTTTCTATTATTACTTAATTTTTGGTCATTCAAATATTTATTTCAAGTGGGTATTTTAGTATTTTGTGAGTATATATGATTATTGAAAATGAAATTATAAATGTATCAAACACAATTTATAAATATTATCAATTTATATTATTGAAAATATACCTAAGATGACATTGTCTAATTTTTATTTTATTTTCTAATTATCTCTCATTCTTAAATTATCTATGCACAGTTAATTTGACACAAAAATTACATAAAAAAAATATTTACGAAACACAAAGATAATGTATGCCCAATAGGACTAGTAATACTAGTAGTATTGATAAAAAGTGAAACATTGGAACAAAAGTGGGGGATGTTTTTAGCCATTCGGCCCATTTAGATGGCTCTCCGCACCCAATGCAATTTAGGTACCGGACCAATAACAAAAATAAAGCTCCATATTAAATACGACATCGCATTAGCGGAATTTTACATATTACCATTTACCAATAACAAAAATAAAGGTCCATACTAAATACGACATCATTTTAGTGGAATTTTACATATTACGACGTAGAAATGGTGACAAATATGCTGGCAGGGTTGGTATAGTCCGATTAGAAGTGAGTATTCGTTATAATTGAACTGAATATATATATATATATATATATATATATATTTTTATTACATTTCATTGAGAGTTCTTCTGCTGGGGGGGGGGGGGACATTTATTAGAGACATTTCTAGCAACTTTTTTTTTTTTTTGGGGTTTTTTTTGGAGTACCTCTTAAAAAATGTATAATATTTATTTTAATTGAAATTTTTATAAAAAACAGTATTTTATGTGTAATTTGTTATATTTATTTTAACCCTGTTTCTTGTATGTATCCTGTATCCAATTTACAACTAAAACACTGTTTTTTACAAAATTTCAGTTGAAATAAATAATATACATTTTTTAAGAGGTACTACAAAAAAAAAAAAAAATGTCGCTAGAAAATGTCCACAAAAAATGTCCCCTTAGAATTTTTGCTTAATTAATAGTGCCATGTCATTATATTTACTTTTAAAAAATAATAATGATCTTACATTTACCTTTTTTGGCACAGAAAAAATGAGACGTAATTAGAAAAATTAAAAGTTTAATCTTTTAATTGAAAAAATTGAGAAAATAATATATAAAAATATATTATATTAACATTTATACAAATATTAATATTTATGCTTAAAATATACGTATATTATAATTTGAAACAGTAAATTTTAATATTTTCACAAAGGTTTTCACAGACGATGTCTCGTGACCATACTCTAATTTTACTCTTTACAATTTAATCCGAGAGAGTTAGTTCTTCCTCCTCTTTTTTTTTTTTATCTTTACATTTTTATTAGATCCCTCTACCTATCTTTTCTCCGATCAGGTAAACTATCTGTTTACATAGCCATTTTTTTTATGTACTTATTACTTTAGTCTTCTTTTCAAAAATTTAAAAACTTCGATATTTTTGTTCCATTCTCTGTTCATTGCTTATTATTTACCAGAGAAGGACGACCGGTTTCTAGGGTTTCTTATTCTCCACTTTCCATCCAGTAGATTTATTTATAAATGGCTGCTCCACCCGCTAGAGCTCGAGCCGATTACGATTACCTTATCAAGCTGCTATTGATCGGCGACAGCGGTATGTGCTTCACATTTATTTCAGTTATATATATATATATATATATATCTAGATGTTCAGATTTGAATACAGAGATTTCACATATATGTTTTCGGATGTATATATGTTGATACGCATTCAGATGCTGTAATTTTTGTGGTTTTGGTGTTCGATCTCGTAGGTGATATTGATAATACTTAGGATTTAGGCGCATGATTCAAATGATACGATATAGCTTACTTTATACATATTAACACCGAGTTTTACCAAAGGTTGTGTGTTCGCGTGCGTGCGTGCGCTATTTTTTATAAAAAAAAATTAATTTGTTACGTGATGCTCTTTTTCTTATGTCAGGAAGGTTGTTTGCCCTAGTCTCATATTTAGTTTTTTTTTTGTTGAACTTCACAAACAAACTAAGGGGTGTAAACGAGTTGAACAGAAACGAGCATAGAATTGCTTGAATTCAACTCGAAACGTTAAATTTTATACTCGAATTCGAATTATATTTAAAAAGGTTCTACCCAGATTTGATTCGACTCGAATATTTATTACTCGAATTGAATCTAACTCTGATCAAATTATATTTAAACTACTCGCGAACTTCAAATTCAAATTTTCACATAATATTTAGCTTTATAATAAATATAATTATAAATTAAATTTGTTGTTTTACTTAGAAATGAGAAAAAAATATATTTACTATTACACTTATAAATATAAAATCACAATTAAAATTAAAAATAAAACAAAATAATAATTATTAATTATCCTACTTTGATTTAATTTTGTATATATTATAAGAAAATATATCGAGTATCTAATCGAATTTGTATTAATCGAGTATGTATCGAATCACAATCGAGAATTCGAGTAGTTTGAATCTTAAAACTGATCGAATATAACTTTACTTAGATTCTACTCTTATTTTTATTCGAACTATATTTTATACTCAGATTTAGATCATATTATTAATGAATCTGAGTCTCACTTGTATTTTTTCGAGTCGAGCCCAAATCGAGTCCAAATTGTTTGGTTCGTTTACATCCTTAACAAAACTGTTGATATACTGGACAAATAATTTGATTCTATAAGCTTAGGATTTGTAATCTACTCCCTGCATATTAGTTTTCCATTCAGAAGTAAAAGGTGTTTTTGAAAAGTTAAGCCCCAGGAGGATCATTTCTGATGGGGACTCCAAGTCAAGAACAAAGAAGAAATTTTTTATATTTATTATTTGGAGTTTTTATTATGTTTAATATAAAAATAGTTGATGTAATTTATGTATTTTATTTATTAGTGGGGATTTCGAACATTAATTAATGATTAGGAATTATTAATATTGCTATTTTAGTCGTTTAGTACTTTTATTATTCTCCAAGTAATATTAGGCTCTTTAAATAGTGATGTAATCTCGACAAGTCATTTAAATTACATACTATTGATATTGAATTAGATTATTTTATTTATACAGTAGAAGTAACGTACTGTAGAGGTATTTTATCCATCTTGACGTTGATACGTGGAGTTAGTACACTTGAGGGATCCTAGTAGTTTAAATGTGGAGTTTAAATCTTAGTTTATTTTCTATTAATGATTAGAAATTATTAATAATGATATTCTAGTCGTTTAGTACTTTTATTATTCTTCAAGTAATATTTGGCTCTTTAAATAGTGATGCAAGTCATGTAAACTACATACTATTGATATTGAAGTAGATTATTTTATTCATACCGTAGAAGTAGCCTACTGTAGAGGTATTGATGTAGGACAAGTTATAAACTGAATTCTGCAATTGATTGATGTATGAATAAATCTAGAATCTAAACTCTACGTTTAAATTCTAGGGTTTAGAGTTTCAACTCGACGTCTATTAACTCTAGAAAATATCTCCACGATATAAGAAAAGGGAATACCAATTATATATCCAGAATATGTCCTTCCAAGGGGAATTACATCGGTATTTAAACAAAACAAACTCTAAATTAGACTTGGAGACTAAAAATACAAAAATATCCCAATTAAAAACAAGATACTAAAATACCCCAACTAATTAAAACAAGTCCATAATAATGAAATAAACAAAATAAATAAATAAGGCAACTAAATCATCGATCCCCATAAGGTATTTTATCTATTTTGACGTTGATACGTGGAGTTGGTACACTTGAGAGATCCTAGTAGTTTAAATGTGGAGTTTAAATCTTAGTTTATTTTCTATTAATTCTTTGTCCTAAATCTGTCCTCCATCAATTTCCTTACATAGTATGTGAAGAACCATGACTTAAGCTCACTATCACTTGAGTTAATTCCTTGGGGTTATTTAAGTTACTTATTCTTATGCAATACATGTAGTTGCTAATATCATTCAAGTTGGTTAAGGACGAGTTGCAGTATTCATTTGAACTTAAAAAGAGTAACCGCTGAACGAGGATTCTTTTTACTTTGGCTGGATAGTGTATATGTTCATTGTTTCATATATGTTAAGTGGCTAAAATCATCATCTAAAATTGATTCATATCTAATAAATTTGCCAGTAGATTTGACATATAGATTATTGGCAAGTAATATGTTTAGCGTATATGATCATTCAATTAGTATTGAAAAACGCTGCCTGGTACTGTTTCAGGCTCAGCATGAATTTCATTGTTTGCTTGTCTTCTTATTATTTTCTTCTTTTTTTTCGGTGACAGGGAAATAACTCACAGGGTGATATTTTCCAAATGTTCTTTTTCTTCTTTATTTGATCTCATAATATTAGTAGAAGGCAACAAAAAGAATTAAGCCATAAATTATTCAATTCTTAACTATCTGTTTGGGGGGAGGGCATGTGTGGGAAAAAGCAGTAACTTGTTATTGGTTAGCCAGGATGTGGTCCCTTCACCTAGTGAGCTAGTTAAGGTTAAGCTGGATTAGGCACATTATAGGGTCAATCCTGCCTGTGTTCAGTGATAAATAAAGGATTTAAAGACCTCCTTGATTGACCAAGTAAAAGGCATTCTGGGCCAACAAACTCTAATCTAGTAATTTTGTTGACAAGTGTGAGTTCGGAAGTTATTAATTAAAAAAAAAAATTAAGTTAGGGAGAAGGAATTCTCCTGAATAGTGCATATTTGGTTATATTGACCTATCTCATCAATAAGAGACACTGGCATCATATTAAGGTTTAAGGATTAAGCTATTAGACTTGTGATCTTATAAACTCTTTTTGGTGCAACCTATACTTGTGTTAAGCTTGGGGGAAGCGTTTACTGAGCCTGGGAAGAATTATTATTTTGGTGCCTGCTGTTTTTTTTACAATAAATAATGAAAGATATTTAAAAAGTTTGAGGTTATAAAGCATAAGGAGTAAAAGGAATTAAGGTAGGAAAAAATACATCAAATCTATATTCCTAGGAGTACCTAGAAGAAGGTGCATCACACATCACTAACTTGAGTTTTTAAAGGTCTATTATTCCCCAATCTGAACAAGCTTGGGACTTGGAAGTGGAGGAATTTGTTGACCCAATGTTTTAGAAGCCAAGTAAGGCCAGAGCTGAACTTTTGTAAGCACGGGTTCAAGTAACAATACTGAGCCAAGTTATAAGTTCCATTCAAAGCATATGTCATTGGTTCAATAGTCCGCTGAGCCAATAATCTTTTTTGGTGTAACTCATACATAGTTTACTATGGGATTACCCTGTGTGTGTGATTGGTGGGGTATTGTACACTTTCAATGATTTATCCATTGTACATGCTAAGGATTAGTGGCTGTTGGTCCTCTGTCTTGAAAAAAGAAAAGAAAGACTACTAGACCCACCAACTAGATAGTTGATACAATGATTAAATAAATTTATGAAACTCTGTTTTGTTCTATCTGCATATAACATTGTTTTTTAATGGGTTGGGTGTGTAGAAAATTACGGGGTTAGAGAGAGAATGTGGTTTGCTTTTATACAAAATGATTATAGAAGCTTAAATGAAAGGTTTTGTGCTCAACTTACTTATTTGTCTGACTTAATTTTCAATTTCACAGGTGTGGGTAAGAGTTGCCTCCTTTTACGTTTCTCAGATGGTTCTTTCACCACTAGTTTTATAACAACCATTGGGTAGGTAATTCCACTTTCCAAATATTTTACAAGCCCTCCTTTTAGGGTTATTTTATGAATTTACTAATAATTTTAGATCTTATATAGCATTGATTTTAAGATAAGAACAATTGAACTTGATGGAAAACGAATTAAACTGCAAATCTGGGACACTGCTGGTCAAGAACGATTCAGAACAATCACTACTGGTAAGCGTGGGGTAACACATAATTTTTCTTTCCCGTCTTAGAACCACAAATGAGGTGGTTATATATGATGTTGCATTTCTAGATATATGCTTTTGCTATAATGATGTTAAAATGTTATTGAAAATCATTTAATCATATTTTGGAAACTTGCACACTAATTCTCTCTCTTATGATTCCTTAAAAGTTTCGATAATGAGTTTTAAGTGACGGACAACTAAGGTCTGTTAGGTATTGGTTTGGTTGGATGGTGATGATATCAGCGTTATGCTGGTGTAAAACAAGGAGATAAGTTAGGATTTATTAGTTTCCTCTTCCAGAGGTTCTGCAAGTAGTTCAAATTTTCTAGTTGACATTATTTTCTTTATTGCACCTTACTTTTTTCATTTGTGAAATGATTGTTAATAGAAAGTATGTGTGCATGTTCGTTAGCTGTAATAATAATCTTGATGTCTGGCTCTGATTAGGAATTAGTCTGGGATCAGGCTAAGTTGTCCTCTAGTTTCACATTAATGAAATAGCTTCTGTATTGTAATATTTTAGTAACAATTACGCTCCTGTTTTCATGTGCCCCAACACATCTTTAGAATCTTCAAAAGCTTATCTGTGTGTGCAAGTTTGCTAGCTGTAATAATAATCTTGATGTCCGACTCTGATAGCTTCTGTATTGTAATATTTTAGTAACAATTGGCCTAACTCATCTTTAGAATCTTCAAAAGCTTATCTAGCTATTTCTGCTAAGAATTTGGTCACATGCATAACGCCTCCCCCTTCTGTACTATAATGAACTTTTGTTAAAGTTGTTCCCTCTGCCCTGCAGCTTATTACCGTGGAGCCATGGGTATTTTACTGGTGTACGACGTAACTGATGAATCTTCCTTCAACAGTAATTACTTTCTTCTCTTTTATCATTCAGAAATTGATTCTCATATTTCATTATGTGGATTGAAATATGAAGGCCAAAGTAGGATTAGTTTTGGCTTACGGATTTTTTTCCGTGTACTATAATTTATCCAGTATTTTAATGTACTCTTTGTGGTGCTATATTCCTCTTTGGTTGTTAATGATCTTTTTCCTTGGTTTGGCTGCTACTTTATTTCAAGTACTTTTTTCGCATGTTTAGATATTAGGAACTGGATTCGCAACATTGAACAGCATGCTTCTGATAATGTAAATAAGATTCTGGTGGGCAACAAGGCTGACATGGATGAAAGCAAAAGGGTCTGCTCTCTATTTTCTCCATCTTTTCATTCTCCGTCTTCATCTGGCTCTCTTCCCCAAACCCTGTCATTTGTGTGGTGGTGTGCCCAATTGTGTGTACTACCCTGTATTTCTAATAACATTTTGATCTTATGGAAACTGTTCTTCTCTAGGCTGTTCCTACCTCGAAGGGTCAGGCACTAGCTGATGAATATGGCATTAAATTCTTTGAGACCGTGAGTTAACTTGTTGCTGTTTTCTATCAAAAAAGAAGTACTTGTTGGCATTACTGGAATGTGTTCTCAAATATTTGTATTTGTGGTGATCTAATTTTTAAAACAGAGTGCAAAGACAAATATGAATGTGGAGGAGGTTTTCTTTTCGATTGCTAAGGACATAAAGCAAAGACTTGCAGAAACCGACTCAAAGGCTGAGGTATGAGCTTTTCAAACACCAGAAGAGGTTCCATATTGTAATTTCATAAGCATGTCTTATATGACCAAATATCTTGTGAATATTGATGACACCCTGAACGACTTAGACTAATCTGTGGAAATCTAGATTACTTTATGATAGTTAATAATAACATTCACCAAATACCTTTCTTATTTCTTGGGCCTCTTAATTGTTCACACCCTCTATAACCTACATTTCTTCCCAAAACTAAAAGTCGCCGTGTACTTTTGGTCTAAATAATAGACCTATTGAACCTTTTATTTGCTGCAAATGATTTCCACATTCTCCAATTTGATTCTGCTTTTTGACATGGTTAATTGTTTCCTTATCTCCTTGGGCGTTCCCATCATTTGGATTGTTGCAGCCTCAGACGATCAAGATCAACCAACCAGACCAGGCAGCAGGGGCCTCTCAAGCTGCCTCAAAATCAGCTTGCTGCGGTTCCTAAGGCCTTGAAACTAGAATTGGAAGGCTAAATACCATTTCATTATGGAATTATAATCTTGTTATGTAAGCGTGGCTGTCGCCGCTGTTTGTATTGATCCATCCCACTATCATTATTTTCATTTACTAAATTGTGTTTGAATGGTAGTTCTTATTTTGACAAATCAATCAATATAAAAGTTTCCCTTTTCTAGTTCATACTAGTTTGTAGTACTTTTCTTGCAATTGCAGCAATAAAGTTTAGTGCGGCGTTCTCTCTTGAAGTACCTTCTTATGACTCACTTATTGGCAAACCGATATGACTGCTCATCTGCCCTTTCTGTCGCTTTCCACGCATTTGGGATAAGTTTACTGCTTTCAATGATATGGCAATATATCACGGATTTGTGTCGCAGCATCTTCAATGTGTCTTTGATAGGCTGGCTTCAACTAATTTTTTTTTTCATTGCATTAAAAATTTGAAATTTTCTTAGTCTGGATATTAAAGTAAACCTTGAAAGTTTTAGGAAAATAGCATTAGGTGATTATGATTACTGAATTTGTTACAGCTTTAATCCTTTTTCGCCCTTTCTTTTTGTAGAGAGAGCGTACTCTTCCCGAAATATACCGTGTTTGGCGTGCTTGTAACTGCTTCACCACTGGAAAAAAAAAAATACTACTATGAGGAGAAAATAAGTCGGATGAATACAATAATTAATTTCAAAATTTGTTAAAAACACTAATACACGTGGTACTGAGGTCTCCAAGGGATGGTTTATCACTAATCTCTATCTATCTTTGATGTTTAGGCTGGCATTGCCGGCAGAGTGGGGGATATCTAATTGGAGGCAAAAGTAATTGACGCCACTATGAAAAGCACAATCCCAAAATTGGATTTTGCGCAGAGGCATTTTGATTTGTTCTCAATAACATAATTTTAATTATTACGTCTGGGACAAGAAACAAATCCGCCAAAAAATAGAAAAAAGAAAAAAGAAAAAAAAATCTTTTATCCAAAGAGAATATTTATGTGCACCGAGAACTTTCAACAAACTCCAATTGTAAATAAGGACGTTTCCTTTTTTGAGATCTTTTTAGAGAAAACGAACAATGTTTTCAAACATTATTTCATAGGTGAGATAGAAAGGAAAAGGTAAAGAAAAGAAAATAAAACTTGTCTAAAACATTTTGCCCTTATTAGTCGTTAGCACTACACAGAATGAGTGAAGAGTGTGATTCATTAGAAGTTCACCTTCCATGTATGATTGATTTTTTCCTTCTTCTTCTTCTTCCAGAATTCTAATTATATTCAATTCAATGAATTCTTACTGTTACTAAAAAGAAGCAACTACAACTTTAGATAGATTCGCTGCCAAACCATTACAAATTGTCTATGAGAATCCATGCCATCCCATGCCCTTTTGATATATTTTCATTCAGATATCGGGGATGAATCTGCAAAGAATAAACATAAGGTAGTTGAAGCTGACACCAAAATTTTAAGATGTCTGTCTGTCTGTCTCTTGCTAAAATAACCAAAATAAAAAGACAACTACTTTTCTTTTTTCTTAATTTTACTGATGTGGGTGCTCTTTCTGTTGCAAAATAAAAATAAAAATAAAATAAAATTCCAATTACACAGTCGGCCCTCCACTAAATAATTCTCAAACTTTTAAAGAGCCAATCTCTTTTGAAAGTTCAAAGATTCATATTATCAAAACTATAAGTGGGGCAAGTAGAGTTGGTAAAGCTCCAAACCAGGTTAATGCAAATAGAAAATAGAGAAGAATTTTTTTTTTTAAAAAAAAAAAAGAGAGAAGAAAATAGAGATATGGATTCCATTGTGCTATACATGTATCTTCTTCTTATCTAGAGCATATCAGCGAAACTACGTAAGTATCCTAAGTTTCCATATTATACTAAGAAACTAAATCCAGTAGCTCCGTCCGTACAAAGGTTTCCCAATAATGCAACACCATACTGACGACAACATCCACCATGCAAAAAGATCGATGCACTAAATAAAATAAAATAAATAAATAAATAGAGAGTAGTCAAGAAACAATTCTAGTGTTCAATCCCTTTTTCAAGTATGGGGGCGGGCCTTCATTTTGGCTGCTTTATTTTCCAGACAAGCGCACAAACAGAAAGTTGAAAATGTACACAAACCCATGCAATTCCACACAACAGAAAGTAGTGCATTATTGGGTAATTTCTGAGTTTTACGTACCCACAAACACGTAATTGTAGCACAAAGTAGGTGATATCAATGGCCATAACATATACTATATTACTTCCATTTATAATTTTTAAAATTAATTAAAAACATTTTGTCGGTTCATTGGATATTTAACCCATTAGATCATTTAATATCTATTACTTTGACTTGTAATGATGTAAAAAAAAGCATTGAGCTTTGAAAGTCACCTAACTGCACATATATTGCATTAATGTGGATGGGATTATAACCCATTAGATCATTTAATATCTATTACTTTGACTTGTAATGATGAAAAAGTGAGTAAGACACGCCATGCATTAATGTGGATGGGATTATAGCCGTGGCGGATCACGATGGGATCGTAGTGTAGGAGTAGGCGGCGGAGAACCATCGAGATGGCACGTGGGCCGAGTAAAGTGGGTACGACCGCAAAAGAAAAGTATAACCTATCAACTAAGTCTTCACAAGCAGTGCGTTCTCATACACATTCTCATTCATATTCACACACACACACTGCTGAGGATTATTATCTCTCTCGATACACTAGACATTACATCCTCCATTGTTAACCTTGTGTGAACGCATATATTGACTCTCGCTTTGAGCTATCCCCGTGATCCGGTAGTCGAAGCTTGTGGTGTTTATCGTGTTTCTTGTCTGCGAGGATCGAGGCGTCTTACGTGATTGGGACGTTGGAGAAGATCTTGGCGTTAACATTGGGCGCTAGAAGGAGGGGGTGAGTTCTAGTGTCATTGAAATTTTCAATCTGATCATTTAATCTACTTGGAAGGCGATGAGGAGTAGAGATGAGTGCGCCGGAAAAGGCGGCGATGGCGATTAGCTTCGTCATTTTGCCTCGTGTTTGATAAAAAGGATCGTCAGGTCTTCTAAAAGTGCTCACGAGCACGGCCTCTAAGCATAATTCGAGGAGATCTCGTCAGAAGATCCGTGGTGGGGCAGAGACGGAGGTTGGTTTTCGATGCGGATAAGGAGGCGTGATCATGGTGAAGGCGGGCGGAAGGCTCGCGACCAAGACTCATCAGCAGAAGTGGTCGGGAGGGACGAGGCGCCAAGTTGGCGAGGATGGCGGAGGCGAAGCAGATAAAGCCTTGGAGGTTACATTAAAGCGAGAGAAGATATAGCCGAACAGATGCTTGGTGGCGGAGTTAAGGGATGAAACATCTAGCCGTATTCGGTCAGAAAGCGGAGTAAGCATAAGGAGATGCGGCGAGAGGGTAAAGCGGAGCATTCTACACGTGTGTCAGGGATCGTTCTCACGGTAGGAGGAGATCGAGGCGAGAACTCCGTGGCCTCGAAGAAGCTTTGGTGGTCGTTAGTTCTCGACATCGAGGCGACGACGGCGAAGAAGCGGTCGAGGGAGATCGTGCGAAACGAAGAAGAAGAGCATCGGCGTGAATATTCTCATCGTGAGGATAGAATTATGCTGCAGAAGTAGATCAGGAAGCCCCACGAGGCGATGGGATCGGCGGGGAGAGATCGATCCACTCGAGGCGGAATGTCGTTCGGGAGAAAGAGGTCTCCTCATGGCCGAAGGTGTTGATTTTTAGTAAAGGAGTTGAAAAGAGCTCAAAGCGGTTAATTTGAGGTTCAGCGGTGAAGGACACTCCGGAAAGAAGGCATCCCTTTTTCCTCGGATATTCTCGGAGAGAAAGCGGATGTCACCAAGAAGTTGCCTCGTATGGAGATTACGATGGGTCAGGGGACCACTTACGACCCATGCTTGAGGCGTTCGGCCGGCTCGTGGATTATTATGATTTCAACGATCTTTGAAGTGCCACACATTTATTACGACATTGAGGAAAGATGCGAGGCGGTGGATGGGGACTTTCTTGAAGTCGATTCAATTTCCTCTTGGGTAGAGCTTTGTGATAAGTTCCATTGCCGCTTTGGGAAGCAACCAGAAGGAGAGGAAGCCATTTGGCTCATTAGCACTGGTCCGGCGAGTTCACCAAGCGAGTCCTTGGGTTGATATGTGAAGAGGTTCGGAGAAAGCGGTTGGTCGGTGTCGGACCTCGATGATCTCGGTAGTAGGTTTGTTTGAGAATGGGCTAGATCTGGTAAAAGTCAGAAGTTGGTGAAGAAATTGATGTTGACCATCAGAAGAACTGGCGAAGCTTTTGACAAAGCGAAAGATATATTGTTGTAGAGGAGGCTATGAATACTTTGAAAGCGTCCTTCTTCGGACCGGTTAAAGGATGCGAGATGACCTAAGGCGAGGAGGCGATCGGAGAAAGGGGGAGGATATAATGATCGGCGGAGGCGATTCGAAGAAGTTTGATAACTCGTGGCGGACGGAGGGTAGTCGACCACTGCGTCGCCTCGAAGGTGAATAAGGTTTACACAAAATTTGAACACGGATAGGTCGGTGATCTTGGACGGATCGGGGAACCGGCCATTTCTATGAGCGCCTCGTGACCACATCGAGCGAGGCGAGGCAATACCCCGAAAATATTGTGGCTATCATCAAGCCATTTGGTCGCGATACTAATGAATGTTGCGATTTGAAAGATTTCGTAGAGAGGAAGATTCAAAATGGTTTCTTTGGTTGATCGTGGGCGGGAGGGACCAACAAGGTCGACAAAATCTTGATCGTCTTTATTCGAATTATTGAGACGGTCCTACCCACTCAAAGTATTCGATTACCTGCTTGAAAGCACGTCGTTGATGTAATAGCCGTGAACAATGGGGAAAGTTGGTAGGGAAGAAGAGGAGAGGATACGGATTTGATTCGTATAAAGTGGCGGGTGCTCCCAGAAGGCCAATGAGACCTTTTCGAGGGGGCTATTATTTCTTTCACCGTCTGATTATCCTTGAACTATCGAGCGCGTGAGGCGTTGGTGATCCTGTGCCTTGAGTGGGTTCGATAGATGTGAAGCGCGTGATGATGAGGCAGCGGGTCTTACTGTAGACATCTTATATGCCCGTGCTTATCGGAGGATGCATCTTGATGGGCGGAAGATGGAGGTCGGACGAGGAGGCTCCTTTATATGGCTTTATGACGATCCGGTCAAAGTTGCGAGCCTTTATCGAGCTCCAGTGATCTTGACACGGCTCCTCGGCGGTAGAAATAATGTGTAAATTTTATGTTGTGCATGTAGATTAAACACTGCGCCGTATTGGGAAGCCTACTTGTGACTCTCAGCGGTGACTTCCATCCCTCACTTCAAAATCAAGTTCCCCACGGCACATGGAGTCGGAGAAGTGGCGGGGACTTAGATCTGGCTTCGACGATGTTATAGAAATGCGGTTATTTCTTGGGGTGGGAATTCGACAAACGAAACAAACCATGGCAATTGAGATCGAGCCCTTCACTTTGAAAGCGGCTCGGAGCCATTGGTAATTCTGCTGGGAGAAAGCGGAAGAGATCGAGCTAGTCCTTGGAAAGCGAGAGAAGGCGGTAAAGATTGGTTGGTGCGCGAGAACCTCTTGGACAAACCTCATGGAGCTCCTTGCTGCTATCACGGACATTTTGCATGGGAACCCACGGGGCGTACAGAGTCGGTAGAAAAAAATAGTGAAACACAGACTAGATGTAGATCCTTTGAAGAAGAAGCGATTCGGCGAGAAAAGGCGGATTTTTTGCACAGGCGACGAAGATCATTGATGAGGAGATTGCAAAAGTTGCATTGGCTCTTGACTTCATCTATGAAATTGATTACGGAGTGGATGGCGAATGTGGTGTTGGTGCGAAGCGAGAATGGAAAATGGCGAGTTTGCATCGACTACCGTCTGAATAAAGCTTGTCAGAAAGACTTTTATCCTTTGCCCCATATTGACCCGACTCATCGATGCCACTTGGGGTATGCATTTACTAAGCTTTATGGATGCTTTTTTGGGTTATCACCAAATATCCATATGCAAGAAGGATGTCGAAGAAGGCATTCATTCATTACACAGATTCGATTGTCGCTTACAAGAAGATGACCTTTGGCCTTATAAATCTTTGGAGCCACTTACGAGAGAATGATGAACCGTCTTGACGGTAACTAGGGAGAAACATGGAGGTCTATGTAGATGACATGATCGTGAAGAGCATGCGAGTTGAAACATTTAGACGATCGGAGAGTGCTTCGGTGTCGTCGTCATCATCAGTTGAGGCTCAATCGGCCAAATGCACCCGCCGGGCTCGGTGCGGGGAAGTTTACAGGATATCTGGTCGGTCGGAGGGCATTGAAGCCAATCAGGAGAAGATCGGGCCATTCTTGACATGAAGACTCCTCGGTCGTTCAAAGGCGTCAACGTCTGGTGGCGGGATGCGACTACGAGGAGGTTTATGTCGAAGTCTGCGGAGAGGTGCCTTCCTTTCTTTGATACACTAAAAGGCCAGAAGAATGCAAAGGCGTTTCGATGAATTGCTTAGAATCTGAAAGCGCCTTCGGGGAATAAAGACATATCTATCTTGGCTCCTTTATTGATGAAAGCTTGCCTTGTGAGAGACCTTATATTTATACCTTGCGGCAAGTTCGTTGGCGGTTGGGGCGATCTTGGTTTGGGAGGTCGGTGGGAAGCGACATCCGATCTATTATATGTCGATCGCGTCTACGAGATCTTTGAAACCAGTGCCGAACATTGAAAAGTTTGCTTTTGCTTTGATAAATGCTAGTAGAAAGCTTGACAATATTTTCAAGGTCGGCTCTGGTCGTTTACGGATCGACCATTGAAGAAGGTGATGAGCAAGCCCGGAGGTTTGGGGAGACTAGCGGCATGGACTATGGAGTTGTCCCAATTTTTCATTGAGTATCATCCCGAACCATTATCGAAAAGTCGGGCCTTGGGGCGATTTTATGGTGGAGTGCTCGTTTCGCAAAGCGAGATCTTGAAGCTTGCCCGAAGTTGAGAGACGTCCGATCAGTTATTGCGGTTCTTGACGGGGACGAGAATCGCATGGGCGTTTTGTCTGTGAGATGGATCTCTCTGATGTTTATTAGTGAAATTTGGTATTATCTTAGCGAGTCGGGAGGATTCAAAGTCACGTGAGCCATGATTCGGGTTTAAAGCGACGAACAATGAAATAAGTATGAAGCGGTGTTGGCGGTGTTCGATTGGCAAAAAAGTCTACAGAGGTCGAAGGCGATCATTCTGATGACTCTCGGTTGGTCGTCAAACAAGCAGCGTCGGGAGATTATGAAGCTCGTGGGACGGGATGATCAAATATCTGGCGAATTAAAAGGCAAACTTGATACTTTGTTTCTTATGAGTTTACGGGCATAGGCGTACTTGATAACTCCATTGCCGATGCCACTGTCGAAGCTCGCCACCCACAGATCTGAGATGTTTTCAATGGATCGGTTTATTTGGAAGTTTTGCGGCGGTAGAGTGTTGGCGTGAAGCGGTGATGTGTATTGAAGCGATCTAATTCTTTGGATGACTCCTACATCGAATATTTGGCGGATGGCGTCCTTCCCCGGATCGAGATCTTTGTGCAAAGAAGATCAAGTACAAAAGTGCCGACTTCGTTCTTATTGATGGGGATCTTTATCGAAGGGCATTTTCGTCACCATTATTGAAGTGTCGGTTAAAATTCTGAAGGTGAGTATGCCGCCGGGAAGTTCATGAAGGCATTTGCGGTGATCATATGGTATGCTAAGTCATTAGCATACAAAGTTCTTTGACAAAAGGGTACTCTTGCCAGCGATCTTGAGGAAGCTAGAGTATGTAAAGAAGTGTGAGAAGTGTCATTTCAGCGGTCAGATCCCCATCGACCACGGAAGAGCTATACTCGATTCTATCTCTCTATACCCTTTCTTTTCATTGGGGGTTGATATCTTTGGGTCCATTCTTAGAAAGCTAAGGGACGAAGTCGACCGTAATAGTTCTTTATTGATTACATGACCAAGTGGGTAGAGGCGAAGCCACTTGGTTGATAACAGAGCGAGGAATGTTTGAAGTTCATGAAAAAGTTAAAGTAATATTTAAGCGGAATTCCCAAAGTGGTGATATCGGATGATGGGCCTTGATTCGTGGGATCAAAATTTGAAGGATTTTTACGAATTTGGGGGTTGACCAAGAAGACTTTGGTGGCTCATCCACGGTCGAATGGGCAAGTCGAGGTGACCAGCGGATGACTGCTTTGAGCGGGATCAAGCCTTGGTGGATGAAGCTAAAGGAAGATGGCGGAAGAAGCGCTTTCGGCGTCTTTGTGGAAACTACCGGACTACACCGAGGGACCACCACGAGGATTCACCCTTTCGATTGGCTATAATGCGATGCCTTAGTCGGTCGAAATCGGATCTCAAGTCTTGGTCGGTCGATTCAAAGAGATCTCTGATGATGACAAAGGATTTGAAGGCTGACTTGGATCTGCTAGAAGAAGTCGGAGAGGTAGCTTTGCTCAAATTGGTACGCTTATCAGCGAAGAGTAGCCAAGCATTACAACAAAGGGTCAAACTTTGTGATTGAAGTAGGAGACTTAGATCCTCGGAGAAAGCCAAAAAGCATCTACGCCTCAAAACACAGGAAAGTTAATCTTGCGAAGGCGGGGAAGAAGTAGTATGAGGTGATCGAAGTACCAAAGCCGGGGACTTATCGTTTAAAAGCATTAGATGGATCGAGATCAAGAACACTTGGCATGCATGCGGCGGGCTTGAAAATATTTCGATGAATGTCGAGTCGGTTTACGAGAAGTGCATGCGTGATTGTTCACCATCTATAAAAGTTCACTTTTCTGGTGATCCTCTTCTTATTTGTCCTAAGTTCACAATGGTGTAAGGAGGTATGGTCGGACTCATTTGGCCATTCGATGGTAGCCCATTTATTTGTTGCCTTGACGTGGTAGACAAATCCTATGTTCCTTTATATTGCTTTTCTGAGAGGCGGTAAAAGCAATAGTTCACCAAAGTAAGGAGGGCGGGGTGGACTCGTTTGACCATTCGATGGTAGCCTTTTGGTGAGGAGTGTTCTATGAATTTGTTATACCTGCGTGGTAGACAAATTTAGTGATCCTCTTAATTTTGATTTCTGTGAGTGGTAAACAAAATGCCTTTGGAGTAAGGAGGTATGGTGGTGGGACTTCTTTGGCCATTCGATGGCGACCTTATTGTCGGGAGTGTTCTATGAATTTGTGACCCCGGTGTGGTAGACAAATTCCGTGATCTTATATCTTGGTCCTTATATCTTGATCCTTATATCTTGGTCCTTATATAATTGTTTCACCCAGAGTGGTAAACAAATGTCCTTATATACTTGTTACTACCCAGAGTGGTAAGCAAGATCTTGATGGTGCAAAGAGGATCGGTAGAATTCATTTTTGACATGGTAGATCTCACACTTGAAGCGATAAGTATACATTACTTTATTTTGTTCAAGTGTTGAGTTCGGTTCATTCAATTGATTCATTAAATTCTATCCATTAAATTTAGTTCACTTCATTTTATTCTTAAGCGTCGTATGCCTTAACTAGTTCACAATCTAAGCTCGGTTCATTCAAGACTATTGATGCTTGAATTATTGACAAGAAAGCGAAAAGCATAAATGCGCGAAGTCATGACATAGAAAATTTGAAATTTGAACCATTCGATCTATTCATTCATATTGACAAACACGTTGTGCAAAAACATAAATTCTAACATAATTTGAGCACGGTAGAAGTCGATAAAAGTTTTTAAAACAAAATCCTTAAACAATTTCCAAAATAAGCGAAATTTTCACAAATATTCTTAAATAAAACTCGGGAAAAACAAGAGCATTCACTTGGGCATCATCTGCGCCATACGAAAAGTCGAGCGAGGATGGATCCACGTTAGTATAATCAACTTCTCCTTGCCACGACTCGTGAGCTCATAGCTTTCGAGAATATATCTTCATAATCTCTCCGTTGATCTCATCAGGTTTAGATACTCTTCGCGGATACATTTTGCGAAGGTCATCCGGTTAGAGGAGGCCCGAGGTCCCGAAGAGCCTTGAGTTCTCGGATTTCTTCTTCGACCGGCGCTTATTCCGGATGAGCGAGTTTACGCTAGCTCTAAGCCACGGATCGTTTTAGTCGAGATCTTAGCATCGACCTTTAGCTCTTTGATCTTCTCCATCCTTATTTCGCTCCTCACGAACCAAGTCGACATTCATCTTTGATCGATCTCCTCATATTGTGCTTTAGTTGACGGTTCTTCATTGGATGTCTTCGCATCTCCTTTGGCTTGGGCCAACTCTTTCCGAAGACCCTCATTCGTGTGAAGAACGCTCTCACGTTGAGTCCTTTCCGAGCCAGAAGCGAGACTTGAGGATGGCATTCTCCTTCTCTCATTGCCTCTTCTTGGATTGACCCGATAGACCTTGGGCCTTGAGACGTCCAAGAAACACGACGATTCGCCTTCGCATGTCGGTATTATTCGATCGGTTTCGGATGTATAAGTATGAAGATAAATCTGAAATAAAGGAAGAACCATTTACCTTCGCCGGGTAGCTCATGCCTACCTTATTAAGCAAATCCCGTTCGAGCTGTTCCGAATCGATGGTCATCGGTTTCCACAGACGAAGGCGTCAAGCAGTTGAAAAGGAAAGTTGGCATTAAATCGAGGCCACATGGTTTGGAGGCCATAGCGCGTCATCTTTGAAATTGAGAGGTTGATATGTCTTGGAGGAGAAAGGCATGGATTGATTGTGAATTGGCGAGGATCCACATATATATATTTTTGGGAGAGGAGATCGAGCAGAGATTAGGTTCATGGATTGGTGAGGGGGCGAGGATGAACTGGATGGCTATCGATGGATGTTTCTTTTTTCGAGATAAGATGGGGGAGATCAGACCGGTTCATCATCATCGAGCACTTGAATTTCGGTTGGGACTATTGGGGAATGTCGGTAGAAGGCGATGGAACTTCGGAGCTCATCGGCGATCGAAGGGTAATCTTTGTCCTTATCTTCTTATACGGAGAACCTTCGCTTGATCGTGGAGAGGTATATCAGCGAGCTTCTCTTAATGGGGATGATTCGGAAGGTCTGAGCTAGGGTTGGATGAGGGGGTTGCTTGTGGAATTGCTTGAGAATTGTTTTAGGATCACTTTCAAGATTTGTTTTAAATTTGGGTGGATTTGGATTTTTGGCGGCTCTCTTCCTTCCATTTCTTGGCGGCTCTCTTCCTTGTCGTAGAGTGCGAGAGATTCTTGAGAGCGATGGGTTCATCGGTTTGGGGTTAAATCGTTACGAAGAGAGACATTGGGTGGATCGGTGTGGGAGGATTAGCTCGGGAAGATTCTTGATCGGAGGCTCTTCACTCGCATCAAGTAATCTTCCACGCCAAAAAGTCTTCCAATTCTTTTACTTAGAAGAAGTTGGTTTGATCGAGAGACAACTGCAAATAACCATGTATCGAGAACCCGTATCACTTAAATATCTCAAAAAGCGTATTTACAAAGTTGTTGAAACTTACATTTATGGTAATATATAGCGGGCTTGCTTAGTCGAAGTGTAAAACTCCATTCCTTGGAGGAATCTTCTTCAAAAAATCTGCCATTTCCTTCCACTTGCGCTCTTGGGGATATCTCAAAGTCGGCGAGAGATCCGATCGAGAGATAGTCAATCGGAAGAAGAAGAGATTTGAGTCTGTAACAAAAACCATTTTTTCGTGCCATCCCTTGTTGCTTGAAGGGGTATCCATCGGGGTCTCTTCTCAAATCTCGGTGTTGGGTCGTGGAGGTATTTGCTCGACATTTTGAAACCTCGTTCTCGGGACCTACCGTGGGAGAAGAGGGTGAAGAAGATGTCGACAGAGGAGGAATCCCTAATTAGTGGCGAAAGCAATGAATGCGAGAATGTGGATGTAGGAATTAGGCACCAGTTGGCGAAACCCACTCCTATGAATCCTAGGAGGTAGTAGCGAAGGCATGGAGGGGTAAGCGAATCCCTTTTCAAGAAAAGTGGCTGGCATAGCGACCCGACCATCCGGTCGATGGTACGTGCGTTCTTGGGGGGAGGGGAGCCCTTATAAGCGTACATATCCAGGAATCGATGGCGAGTCAGGAGGATCGTATCTCAAATTAAAGTAACGATGGAGGGTATTGGCATGAAGCTGTTCCCCATCCTTGAAGAAGTCGGAAGGAGGCGGAGAAGGGATCGGGCGGATTCTTCCCCGTGGTTCTTTGTGGATTGGGGATTGGAACTCGAACCCTCTTGGTTAGGGTTTGGATTGGGGGAAGCGGTGCAACGGAGTCGCGATGAAGGGAGAATTTTGGTTAGAGTTCACGGTCACCATTGTTGAGATTTCGTAAAGCGAGAGAAGGAAGTTACGTGAAGGAGAAGAAAGCTCAAAGGTTGAAAGTTCAAATTGGCGAGATAAAATCGTCAAAATTGGTAAAGTTTATCTTTTATCTTGTGATTTACCACGATTCTGAAAGCGGCACATTAAATGTTAGTAATGATGAGAAATTGAATGGGAAGCGTTTGGATCGATTCTTAGACATTTTATCAGATTGGGCTTCTCGGTTGGATTTAGGTTTTTAGGCCGTCTTGTTTGATTTCAATCCTTTATTATTTGGGCCTTTTACTCTGGACATTGACCGTTTCCTGTCTCATCTTATGGACCAAATTGGGTATGTCTCGATTACTTCTGTTATGGGCCTTTAGTAAATTCTAATATCATGGACCTTTATAGTTTTCTATTAAACATTACATTCGACAAAAAACTAGGGGGCAATGTTGGGTCGTGATATTTCCCCTCTTTGGTAGAAGTAAGTTGGGCTCACTTGTTTAATTAATCTATTGGGCCATCATTATTGAACCTTGAAAGTCACTTTGGGCTAGTCACCATATTACTTCTTATTTAACCCTATAAGGCAAGAATTCGGTTCATTGGGTAACCCATTAGATCATTTAATATCTATTACTTTGACTTGTAATGATGAAAAAGCATGATGAGTTGACTAAGACACTGCCATGCATTAATGTGGATGGGATTATAGCCGTGCGGTGGCATAAATGATGACCAAAGGTAGTGAGTAGTAGGCTGAGGCGGTGGCGGGACCCATCGAGATCCTGGCATTACATTCATCCTCCATTGTTAACCTTGAACACATTCGATATCAATTTCACACGACGCGCGAGCTTTTATTATCTCTCGGTCCGGCCGTCAAGCTTGTGGTGTTTATCGTGTTTACTGTGTAGGATCAGGACGTCTTACGTGATTGGGACGTTGGAGAAGATCTTAGCGTTAACAATTTTCAAACACAAAAGTGAGACGATTCATTTAATTTTAATCAATAGAATGATACAATTTGTAAATTATCTAAAAAGTAATCCTCATTTTAAGATTTATTGTTCCTTAATTTTTAATGAATCATCTCAATTTTGAGTTTGAAAATGTCATAAATTGATTTTCAAAAGTTAATAATAATATTATATTTTAGAACGGAGAGATTACTTCTCTACGCATTAATTTTACAAATGTTTGCCTACTGCAATGCACACAACACTCGTGTATAACAGATGCACACAAAACTTATGTATAACAGATGCACACAAGAAGCCAGATAGTCAGACTCCAAAAGACTAAAAAAAAGTGTTCTCAATTTGGAGGTGGAGTGTTTGGTGCATTGCCAATGCATAAAGCAAAAGATAACAATTAACAAAGTACTAAGTAGTGGGATTAAGTGCCTTGACTATTATGTAGGAATCAAGTAACAAATCCAAAGCAGGGGTGAGCCCATTTTTCTGCTTAGCAGTGTTTTTACTATTTAATTATCGCACTACACAAAACCTTTTCATCATTGTCTTTAATTTACACCAACTCATTACCAAAAACTTACTACGATTATTGGTACGTCACAACTGTAGACCATTCTTCATGTCTCCAACAGAAAAGGCAGCAGCTTCTGATGTAAGCTAATCGATACACCATAATCATCCATCCTGCAAAACATGACTAAGTTAGGTACTATAGAAGAAATGTATTCATGCAATTTATTGTGGACTTCAATCCTTACGAGGAGTTCCAATTTAAAGGTAAAGCTAAATATAAAAACATCATTATGCCACATCCAATACCATTGATAAGTTAAAACTAGACATGGTAAACCAACAAGACATGTTGCTGAAGGAATTTTTGTAGATCATTGCAAAAACAACTCCATCACAATAGTGATCCTTACACTTTGGCAAACAATCAGGCTGCATAAATTACTAATGTTTTTTTAGTGTTGTCTGAGGTGGAGTCATCAATAGTCCAACTTATCACCGTGTAAGATTCTTCAGTAATTAGTATGTCCATGCATATTATTAGTGGAACCCTGAATTTCGTTCCTACGTGGCAGATTGAGAAAGGTAAAAAATAAAAGGCATTTAAAATAATGTTCCATCCATTATATATAGATGTAGCTACCATTTAAGAAGTCTAACGAGCCATACCTGAAGTTCTCAGCAAGTTGAACCACGAAGCATGACCACAAGCGAACTGTTTATCAGGGCAAAGCCCTTCCTTGCTGTTATTTTCTTGCAGTTTGGGCTTGCAGGAATGGATATTCTTTCTAAAGCAGCACTGAATGAAGGGATGAGCAATTATGTATTTGTTGTTTACCGCCATGCCGTTGCCACTATCATTATTGCCCCTTTTGCGATCATTCTGGACAAGTCTCTCTCTCTCTCTCTCTCTCTCTTCCCTTTCCCTCTTTCTGTCTGTGAGGTGTGTCATCATTTATTTTAATCAAGAAGCCAACAGCTGAATTTATTTTTTCAACAGGAAAGTAAGGCCTAAGATGACTAAATCATTGTTCGTAAAATTTATGCTGCTTGGCCTACTAGAGTAAGTTAATCGCTAAATTTGTTCTTTCCATATCTTATGAAATGATCATGTAACAAAATATTTGTCTCTTCATCTGCAGACCAGTAATTGACCAGAATATGTATATTATGGGGATGAAAAACACAACAGCAACATTCGCAGCCGCTATGTGTAACGTTTTACCCGCCATAACATTTTTAATGGCATGCATCTTCAGGTGAATCATGTGCATGCATTCTACCTACTTTGTGTCCAAAAGACACCATATAAAAAGATGCTACCCTATAAGAAGCATTACAACCAAAAAAGCACAAACTCACACCTACATATAAGTATTAATGAGCACAAATCTATTTATGGTATCCCCTGAAACATGTCTGATATGACGTGTTTAAACAACTCTATAATTTTTGTGTCTTAGGCTTGAGAAGGTTAAATTCAAGAGTATCCGCAGCCAAGCTAAGGTAGTTGGCACTCTTACTACCGTTGGAGGAGCCATGCTCATGACACTGGTCAAAGGCCCAGTTCTAGATCTGGTTTGGACGAAAGGAAGAAGCACTCATGAACTCGAAAGGAGTGCGATAGATATTCAACATTCAGTCAAGGGTTCTCTTATGATCACAGCTGGATGCTTCAGTTGGGCTTGTTTCATGGTTCTACAAGTATGAAAGTATATGGACTTGTGAAATGGATTACTAATCTTGCCCTACAAATTCATAATCTTTGTTATTTTCCTAGGCAATCACGCTAAAGACATATCCTGCTGAGCTCTCTCTCACTGCTTGGATATGTTTGTTGGGCACAGCTGAGGGAGCCATAGTGGCTCTTGTAATGGAGAGGGGAAATGTTGCCGTCTGGTCCCTGAAATGGGACACCAAATTCCTGGCAGCTCTCTACAGTGTAAGAAAACTAATCTGACCAGCGTAGTTCATCGTTATATGTTTCCGAAAAACCACTTGCTGAACCATATGCATCAAAAGGTATAATCTTATAATTATGGCTGATAAGAAAATTTAACCATCTATTAAGTCTTAGCAACCCATCCGCCTTTTACAGGGTCATTGTGATCAAATAAAATTTCAGAAAATCTATGATCAATATATATCTCTACTAACAGGGCCAAGAACTTAATTTTTAGAAAATGAAATGACACAGTATAGAAGAATGTAATTCCATATCGTACAAGGATTCATTCTCAAAGTAGAACAAAGATGTGTTTTGGAATTTATCCACCTATAAACCATTCATCTTACAATGTATTTATGCAGGGCATATTCTGTTCAGGACTTGCATATTACATCCAAGGAATAATAATGAAAGACAGGGGACCTGTTTTTGTGACAGCTTTTAATCCACTGAGCATGATCATCGTAGCTGTCATGAGCTCCATCATCTTGGCCGAACAAATGTACCTGGGAAGGTGATTCTCAAACTCTCTCCCGAATCATAGCCGTACACAAAAAATAAACTAGCTAATATCACTTTCTTACAGGGTAATTGGAGCCATTGTCATAGTTGCAGGCCTTTATCTTGTTGTATGGGGTAAAAGCAAAGATTACAAGTCCCTGCCCCCATCTATAGAGCAAAAAGCAGCTACCGAGCAAATGATAAATGCATGTAACAAGGATGAGGAAAATCACAGTCACAAGGCTATAACCATACATGAATCTAGTGAAGAAATTGTCAGAGGTGAACAAAATAATGACAAAAGGAATCAGACAACAGGCTAGTATTTGAACTTCTAGTAAAGGTCAAGTTCCACGCATTCCCTTTCAATTTAAGAAACAACTCTAAACCTCATCATCAGAGGCAGAGACTGCTAGTAATTTACACAAGAATAGAGAGAAGACTATGTACTCAAGGCATTCTATTTTAAACCCCAGTTGCATGTCAAGGATTTTATTTCACCATAGCTTCCTAATTATTATATAATAATAACTGTACTTGGGATAAATCAACTTTTTGGTGCAGATCTTTGGGGACCACTCACATCAAGTTAGATTTAATCGAAAAAAGCAACAAACTGGTGCTTGTACTAGGAAAAATTTAGAAGTTGGTGATTGTACTTGAATATTTATGTAAAATTGTTAAATTTAACTAACAGACATGACGAAAAAGTCTTAGTAGGCTACTAGATCCTACGTGGATAATGACATTTGTACCTCTATAATGGAAATAGTTGTTGTCTCCTTCATCCTCACGTGAGTCACGTGTAGTAATTGAGAGGAAGATTACCCTTCACTTTCGATCTCTGATAGGTCCCAGATACAAATGTCATTATGTCTGTTATGTCATTCTGTTAGCCTAATAAGAATTTTCCGTTATGTTCGTTAGTCAAATTTAACGATTTTACATAAATATTCAAGTACAATTACTGGCTTATAAATTTTTTCTAGGACAAGCACCAGTTTGTTACTTTTTTCAATTGGGGTATCAACTTGTAAGTCAGATCCCAATACAGGCACCAAAAGTTGATTTATCCCAACTGTACTTTATATTGCTAATTGATTACACGACAATTATTTTCCTAATCAGACTATATTAAGACCACCTTATGTTGCTTTACTTTTTAAATAAAAGTAGAATTTCATTGAGAAGAAGAGGGTGAAAAGTGAAAACAAATAGCTTAACGATCAAAGAATTGCAAAGATTTTAACAAATAGATCCTGAGGATAAGAAATCATCAATACAACCCTTTTATCCCCTGCTAACTTAACTACTCTTGCCATAAAGGATGAAAAGCACACCATATGTAATGTACAAACCGAATGCAGTTCGGACAAAGTAATAGCATGTTCAAGATCTACATATCCTAAAAAAAGGGCGCAGCGCAGAGGATCTGCTTCAGGTATCTAATATGACAACATTGGTACAACACTATGACTTCAATAAATGTGACCTTATCTATAATAAGCCTAGTGACTATAATGTGATCTGCTTCAGATAGATATGTCAAAGCCAATCTACAATTCATTTCTTTCATAACAATATCACATTATAATTTACATTTTTCAATTGGCATTCAAGGTTGCGAAAAAAAGTTTATTTGTCAGACATGCTTTTATATTGTTGCTTTCACTTCTAAGAAAAAACATCACAAGTTACTTTTAATTTAATTTATGAGTACTTTTTAGAAAGGTTAATTTACATTTTTATATTGTTTGTTTGAAAAGGTACAAACAAAAAGTCACAGTTTCTCATAAAATTATACCGGAAAAACATTTATGCAAATCTTAGTAAATTTGAAAACTCTTATCGAATTGCATTATACTAAGGAGGTAGCAATTATATGAATTCTTCATTATATGCACAAGCAATTGAATTTAACTTCTTTGAATGGGTTAGACATCCGAAATTTAAGCTTTAATTTTCTTTTCTGAACATCATTCTTCTCGGCAACAACATACAATGAAGTAAATGAAACTCAGTTTTATAAACATACTGATGATCAGCCTTAATCCCCTAATCCTATCGTCTCAAATCAGGAGAAGAGCCCCGTAATATGCACACATACCTCAGGAGTGACCTTAAGATCTTCAACCGGAGATTTGGAACTTTCCGGCCATTACGTACCGCCGATGACAACGGCCATAGGTAAGACTTAAGAGAAGAGATTTTGTATTCTATTGTATTGTATTGCATTGTTTGTGTGGGTAAACCGGTAAAGGATAGGTCCTTTACATAAGTATACAACAAATAGAAAGTAATTATAAAAAAAGTGCATCAACTAAATAATTATAAAAAGAGTGTAATTATGACTCATATTACAAAAATAGTACAAACCTTAAAATCAAGGATAACTAAAATTTAAATTCAAATCTTTTGGAGCTAACAACAATTTCAAATCCATAATTCAAAATTCAAATCAAAATGAGGAAATTAAAAATAAAAAATTATGAAGAAGTTATTGTACGTCATCCTCCTCCCCACGCTTCTCGCCGTCGTGTAAATCGTTGTCGGCCGCTATATATCGCCGCCACCACCTTGTAGAATTACTATTCGATTTTTTTTGACGATTTAGTTACCAACAAAAATTAAAATGTTTACCTTTATAATGAAGTTTGGCTACTAAATCGCATCACATTTAAAATAAAAATGGTAATCAAATAAAATTGAATTAGTTACTTTATCGAAAAGTTTGGTAACCAAATGTATGAAGTTTGGTTACTAAATCGCATCACATTCAAAATAAATAGGTAATCAAATAAAATTGAATTGGTTACCTTATCGGAATGTTGTTTGGCTACCAACTATATATTTGTTAGAGTTACCAACGTATATTTGTTTGATTCTGGGTGAAGGTGGAGAATGAACCTTGGGGTGGAAGTGGGCGACGGAGGGGGAGAAAGAGGAGGGGAGGAGAGGGATGGTGGAGGTGGAGGTGTGGGGTGTGGGGTGTAGGGTGTGGGGGGGAGGAGAAGGGGGGGGGGGGAGGAGGAGGGGGAGGAGAAAGGGGTGGATGGAAGGGGAGGGGGGGAGGCGGTGGGGCGGGAGGAGGGGAGCGGTGGGGGGGGGAGGAGGGGGAGGTGGGAAGGAGGGAGGGGGAGGCGGGAGGAGGGGAGGAGGGGGGTGGGAGGAGTGGCGGAAGGAGGTGGGAGCGGGAAGAGGGTGAGGCGGGAGGGGGAGGCGGAGGGGTGGGGTGGGGAGGAGGAGGAGGAGGAGGAGGAGGAGGAGGGAGGATAAGAAGAAGGGAAACAGAAATGTAGTGGGAGAAAATTGTGGGAGAGATGGGGAGAAAATTGTGGGAGAGATGGTAATCGTGTGCATAATTAAAGGGATAAGATTGCACTCTTTTTGTAATTAAATATTGCATATCACTCTTTTTATAATTATTTTGTTTGTACTCTTTTTATGTAATTATTTTTTAAAATGTAATAGAAAATGTAATTGTTCCTAAAGGAGGATGCGGGAACCCAAATCAGTCCGTACATATAGATAAGATGGGCCTTTAGTATATGTGAGATGGGCTGACGGATTGTAAGCGAGAATAGCCTGAAAAATGGAACTGCTAGGTTGGGGGCCTTGGGGCTAAAATTGAGGGCCTGAACGTAATAGTGGGAACACGTGGCATGGTTAAGTCTTGCAATCGTGTTCTACTTTGAGCCTCTTTTTCTGGGCTAAAATCTTTAATATGTAGGCTTAGCCCATAATTATTTTGTTACTCCCATACGAAGTATTTTTCATTGTCAAAGTTTCATTAAAATTTTGACATCGAGTTATGTGCTCATTTAGGCTCTGTTGGAAAGGGACTCGATATAAGTTTGAATCAACTTGATTGAAGTAGACCTAGTAAAATATTTGCTGAAATACTTATAAAAAGACGATTTCTAAGAATAATTTTATGCCTTAGTATTAACTAGAAATTTAATTGTGGTAGTGCCTGAAAAAGTAAAGGAGGATTAGGAATATTATGTCATTTTATAGTCTTAAAATAAAAATGTATTACCTATTTTTTTTTTTTATCTGTATGATAAACTCCATTGCCTCTGTTTTTACAAAAAAAAAAAATTAGAATTTCTTTTGATGGAAGAATAAAATGAGCCAACGTCATTAAGATTATCATCATGATGTCATCGAAGCTACACTAAATACTCAATAAACGAAGTATAAAATATGGAATGAAAATAAATCTTTAAACTGTATAAATGAAAGTGGAACTAACAATATAATCCAATACCTCTCAATGTTCCATTTAATTACTTAATACAAAGCACATCTTATAAGTTATAAGAGAATCCAAATGTACAAGTAATTGCAAATGCTATCTGGAAACCCCAAATATATTACTCCAATTCCAAATTTTGAATCTAACAAAAAATGACAAGAGGTTAAAGAAATGGACAACAAGCAGCAGTGCCCATCTAATAAATAACCTCTGTATATTACCTCCTACAATTCCACATGACAAACACAAACTGTCCATTTTACAAAGTTCTTCACCTTTTTACTATTATTCGTCTATCGCAACGGTTTTTTAGGACTATAGTGATGGGTGATCCGTCGCTAAAACCCAAAAAATCCGTCGCCACGACATATATACTACATATATTGATTCTCTGTCCACCCTAAACAAAGAACATAAAAACACTCTCTTCTGCAAAAAGCTGAGAACTACTAACATTCCCCTTAATCAAAAACCCCAACAGCATCTAGCCACATCCAAAACCCTAGGCCTGTACCATGCACCAAGACATCATCATTATCTTCCACTGTCACATTGTTGAAGGAGTGTATTCACAAAGTTGCATAATGTTCCCCTGATCAGCCCATGTGTCAACCATCGGCATGCCGCCACCATGCACGCCGTGACCCGCATGTGATTATATATAATCTTTCCTCTCTCATAACCAAGTATCAACAAGTTAGTAAAACTTGAAAATACTAGTATACGTGGTGAACCGGGTCCGGGTCCGGGTCCGGGGGCGTACGGTACACATTGTACCGGACTAACGACCAGCACATGTGTTATTTTATTTTATTTTTTTAATCACAATTATCAAAATAAAAAATAAAATATAATAGAATAAGTTTGAATAAAAAATTAAAAAAGAAAGTATCTTTTTTATTGTAAAAACATTGTAAACTGTTTACACTATTTTTACAATAAAAAAGATACTTTCTTTTACAGATTTTTATTCAAACTTGCACTATTATTTTTTATTTTTTATTTTGATAATTGTGGTTAAAAAAAAATTAACACTGTACCACGACCGGTACAGCACCTCCCCCAATTAGTGGTGAACCAATATATAATGAAGAAGAAAAACCCACATGCACATTGTCCCAAACAGTTAAAATTTGCCCGAGACATAAATGAAATGGGTTGTTCGGTCAGTCAGACTGTCGTCAGTAGGGTGGACGGTTCTTGGCGTCTGTGTCCACGTGTCAGGCAGTCAGGTGTCAGGAATGTTACAGCTGTGATACCCCTATTGGAGGGTTACTTGTAGAGCTGTGACTGGAAACCTGGGGGTGCTTTGTATGCAACTCTGTGCCCTTCTTACCAACAAAAATTCCTCTACTGGGATTTCAGCCACACAAGCCGATAAGATTAGTCCAGTAGGATTCTTGGATCTAATGGATTTGGACTTGTTTGGTACGTTGAGTACAACAGAGAATAGTGAATAGACTGGTCTGTGATCTGAGAACTTGGACTCACCCCTTACGTACCATAGTTGCTTTAGTCCTTCCCCTTTCCATAGTATCCTGTCACACCTGTAATTTCCAATATAAAACAAACTTATATCAGCACATCACTAGTACTATATATATATATATATATATATATATATATATATATATATATATATATATATATGCATTTTGTTTTGGAACTTGTAATAAAAATGTTTATTTTCACAAGAGCATATGAAATACTACTATTATATGTCCTAGGATTCAAATGTTTATTATAAAATCTCTCTGTTCTCAAATACGGATCCACATGTTTATCGAGTAATTTAATGGAAATGGTGGTGCATAGATAACATTCCTAATGAAATATATATATAGTGAATAAGGCAGCTCTTAAAATTAAAAGGAAGCCGCAAGTCAACCCTTGATGTTGAAAATCTAGATTGCCAGCCGCGTGCCCCGCCCCGTGCTCCAGAACTTTGTCTGCACCCAGGTGCGTCCCGCGCTCCCAGCGGCGCTCCCCATGTCAGAGCTCCAGAACTTCTGTTCTCCTAGCGTGCCCCGTGTTACACAGACTTGCTCTGGCGCGCCTCCCACTCCGCTCTAGTCTTTTTTTAATAATTTCTAAATTATGAGTCATAAGTTCCAACAATTCCTAATCTATTAAGAAATTTGAGAGTTCTTCCGAGTCTCAATCATATGGGGAATGCCTTATTTTCTAGTTAAGTATATCATATATTTTAAGTATATATATTATATGTAATTAGAAGAATCTGAGTACGTAATCAATATTCATAATCGTACTAAAAGACTATAAGAACATCAATTGACAAAACGAAAAAGGATTTTGGAATCTTAATTACCATGCAGGAGTTCGTCGCTTCTCTTTAGATATAGAAGTTTGGGCAACGTAATGATAAGAGTTGGTTAGATACTTGTAGGTTGGAGCAAAATATATTCTACCCTCTTCCCATCCATTGAATACACGACCGGCTCTTTGCTCTATCTTTAACTGCAGATTATATTATATATTGCCAAACCAACTGCTTCTGTTAATTAGGATCAAAATAGAGCAAATATTAGTTTTGTCATAGTTTGTTGAGTAGTTAGTTAGTTTGACCTCAGTTTACACAATACTGTGCTGAAAAGTAGTAATTACCTAATGGCATTTTGAATAAAATAAAAATAAATAGTGTCAATCTTCACCTGATCTTTCTCCAAAAGTGCTTGCCAATCATTCTTATTAAGTAGCTCATGAGTGTCATCACAACCAGATGCCAGTCTATAATTTAGATCCCCAAGCCAAATGATCTTACTACAAGTGAATGGAAAAGGAAAAGATCAACCAAACATGTAAGACGAAGTAGACAAATGTATACAAGTATTAGGAATTAAAATTCCCATTAAATAAATCTTAAATTCTGTAATCTGGAGAGAACAAGGGTAAGGGTAAGGGGAAAAAGAAAGCTTACTCATGATCCAAAATGGTAACAGGGGGAGCTGGTTCTCCAGGTAGTCGACATGAATGCGAAAACTTTGTTTTCTTCAATATTTCCGTGACATCCAAATTTCTTTTTACCTCATCTCCCTCTTTTTCTCCAGAGGCCAAGTGTGTACAAACAAAGCAAAATGTTGTCCGGTGCAGCGTCATACTTATGGATATGGACCCCTATACCCCGGAAAATAAAAATATTTAGATTAGCATCAAGCATGCAATTCATTAACTACATTGTGTAATTAATATTGCAATCAAAATCATGTAACATGAAAAGATATATAGTAATATATCAAAATTGAAAATGTGTACCTTGTTTCCAAGGTATCCCATGATGCCTCGTCCGACACATGAGACTTTTAAATTTCTTGTATGGCGATATAAATCTGATCGAACCCAAACGCATAGGAAAAGCCCCACCATTTGCTTACTTGCTGCTAAGTTATAGCCATTTTGCATGGGATTCTCATGCCTCGTTGACAAGCAAGGTGGACTTGTTGAATCTTCGTCGCTAGAGCTACAGCTAGAGCTAGAGCTTGAATTCGGATTCAAACTTAATAATCTTAACAAATCTTGTTGGCTAAGTTCATCTTCTAATGAGAGCTTATCAGAGAAACTGACTCTTGGTTTTGGACTCGCTTGTTTTTGGCGGTCAAATTCAGTAATAGTGGTGTAGTTGTAATAATGAGGAAGTTGTGGGTCAAGATTCTGATTGTTTAGAGCTTTTCGAATGAGGGAAAGCCATTTGGCAGCAGGACCACTATCCTCTGCACCCAGTACATTTCCTGCATTTAGAGGTACGATTTCCTGAAACCTGATTCTTACCAGAAGCTTAAAAAGGTTAGTAAAAATGAATTACCATGCTCAAAACTAAGTTGCATATTAATTCGTGTAAAGTAAGGATTTTTCATTGGTTAGAACATAAGATTCCTACTCGGACATGAACAATCATTTGATTCTCGTCAAAGTCTGCATCGAATTCTTTACGAACTAATAAATGTAAACAAATAGCACGGCCTTCTACTAAAACAGACCGGAATGATTGTATGTCTAATCTATTATTTTGTAATATGGGATGCCCCTGCATAACTTCGGGAAGTATTATAATTGTATTTAAGGTATTTTATATAAACATTAATGTTCTGAAAATAACAACCAGGGAAGGAGTTTATTTTCAAGACATAAGGGAGTATAAAATATTTTAAGCTTTGAAGTATGCCAATATTTACATAAAAATTAATTTAAAAATTTGATGAAGAACTAAACTTAAAATAAACGGCAAAGAGTTGGGGCTTGTAGAGACTAGAGAGCACGTTATAAGTGAGGTGGTGAGCGAGTTAAGAAGGTCGCGTATGCAGAAATTGGGCCATCCATTAATTGAATAGTAGGAAAAGACTGCAGGGGGGGTTGGAAATCTACTTTTTAGGGAACTAAGTTAGGTCAGTTATTAACTATGAAGCCACAAAAATTAATGAACCCATACACTTGAATATGCTAGGATCTAAATTTTGAGTTTTTAAAATCAAGAAAGTATTATTATTATTATTATTATTATTATTATGCTAGAGAGAGAGAAAGAGAAAGAGAAAGAGGAGTATTGTAAAAAGCGAATGCGGTTAACATGAAGTTAACTTCATAGTAAGTTGGTCAATTGACCAATACATTACTGACATGCAGAGAGATTATCTCCCGACTTGAATGTTAATACTATATTAGTAATCAATTGACCAAAATTAATTTCAGATTAATCAATCTTTTAAAATAAATATAGTCAATAGTGATAATAATGATAGTAATAGTACCCAAGAACATAGATGTCAGCTGGGGCAGATGTCCGTAGCCAATGGTTTAGGTTTAAGTTCAAGTCCTTGTGGGCTGGTGACTTTCCTCCTACATTCCATGTCCCCACCAACATCCTATACCATCACACAATCATATCATTTCCAAACTTGTTTCTTATCATATATACAATTCATCCTCTATACTCAAATGTTAGTTAGTTACCAAACAATAAAGCTCAATTAGCTTTTGCCGATGAAGACAAGATCTTATTCTTGTGGTTAAGATTAAAATAAGAAATTGATATTTTTACATAATTTTTTAATATTTTTATATAAAAAGTGTCGTTATAAATGTATAGCAACAATTTTCATGTAAAAATATCAAAAAATTATGTGAAAATATCGATTCTCAAAATATTGTGATATGTACTAAATCTAAATCTAAATCTTAGGTTCAGTACATATGATACATTATTTTTTAGAAAATAATTTTAATTATTTATTGTTTGTAGATTTTATGAAAAATTAATAACTTAGTTTCTCATATTATCCTTAAACATTAAATATATTTTTTCTCTTTTAATTATTTTTAAGAAAATAATATTGAGATTTATACCTATTTTAATAAATTAGACAAATCATTAATTATATAATTTTTACTCTATATTTTTATATAAAAAGCTCACGTAATAAGTGAGAGAATAATATTTAATAAAACAAAACATTATCAAAAAAATTGTTACGATAAATAGCAATTTCTTTCATACAACGCACGAGAAATTATAAATTGAGAATTAATATTTTTACGAGTAAATTTGATAACTTCATAAATTCATTCTCATATTAATAATAAATAAAATTCACTTTTATATAAAAGAGTATCTTATAAAACTAACATTTTCGCTCCTAAAAATATATATTTCTTTATAAATATGTTAAAGGGATTTAGAGTACTTTTATTATAAACCCCATACGGGAATTATTGACTTGTAATCGTGGGAGAAATCTGCCTTACCTGAGATTGAGCGGATCCGTGTTAGGCGGCACCTGTTGCCCAAATCCGGGCCGTTCAATACTATCCTTTGCTTCCATCAACCATCCTTCTGCTCAAAATTAAAATCAAAGCTTAAATAATTAAATTAAGTAAACTCACTAACTACTCTATTAACACAACGGCGGGATCACCGTCCACGTGGCAAATACGCAGACCCTTGTTGAAAACCAAACAGATGGGACCCTAGTTCAGTTCATTTAGTTGATGTCCAATCATATAATTACTCCGTCAATCGACGGCTCAGATGATATGACTGAAGAAAATAGTACAAAAACACTGATACGCTAATCGCCGGTAATTTACCTGAAAACTCCTCAGGCACGACCGCGCAACATTTCTCATCGGAGAAACTCTTCCTTCTCTCTCTTCTTTCCGCCATAACTGAATTCACACAATCAATAAGATTAAAAACCGAAATCACCCCGAAGAAAAGAAACCCAATCCGGATTTAATAGGTACCATTGACTGAGAGATCCGAATGAAATTCATCTGCACCACTCTTTATATTCAGCCATTTTTTCACTACCATTTTTGGCCATGAAGACTGCAACAAATTTTAAAGTATAAACACGAATAGTTTTCGTTTGTTAATAGATATATTTAATCAATAACAACTAACATACCTTAGAATGTTTGATTCTCTCCGTTCTCATCCTTCTGAGAAATTTGGGATCCAATGCTTCTGTGAGGGAAATTTTTTATGAGATGTTTTGGATTAGATATGAAAGTCTATGCAAGAAAAATATGAAGTGGGTATTTAATCAAAATTGTTAAGAGTGTTGCAATATGTCAAGAGATTGAATATTTTTAATCAAGTATTTAACGGGGGAATAAAGTAAGACCAAGTTGCAGGAGAAATGGAGACAGCTTCTTAAGAAGAATCGTAGACGCAAAGACATAAAATAATTAGAAAGTAAAAATGATATTTTGTTGTACTATTATATAATATGTAGAAGGAGAGATAAACCCAGCAGTTACACTTTCTCTCGAGGATAATATATATTTTTTGAATGCTTGGGGTTCGGGACTTTACAGAGAGAAGAACAGAGTAGAGAGGAAGAACAATTAAAGACACACGGAAAGCTATATTTAATCTTTTAAAATATATTTGAGAGTTGGGATGAAATCACTGTTATTTAACCCAAAAAAGTATCCTTTATTCAAGTTAATCCTACCTATAATTACCTAAAAAGATGTAAATTTAAAGAAAAGATCTCGGAAATGTAACAAACATATGGAAAGTATATTGATATAGAAAAAGAAGTATAAACAGAAAGATTTAAAGAAAAAGTTGAAAAGAATCTCAAAGCATGTGATCTGGGAGGAGCTCAATCTCAAATTCTCAATAAAAACTGAAAACCCAACAAAGATTTCTCACCATTACCCATGTAGAGAAAACAGAGGGAGTAGAAACGGAAACAGATGAGGAGACTCGTATAAATGTAACAGAAAAAAAGAGGATTCAAATTGAAACGGAGCGGTTAATCTTGGAAATTGGTGAATGGTGAATGCAGATGAATTCAAGACGGAAAATGGAATAAAAAAGGAACTTATAAAATGACAACACACTTACATGAATGAACAGGGGAGGTTTGGAGGTGTTGGTATGAAACTCTATGAATGAGTGCTGTGATGTGGAAAAGAAGCCGTTTTCAATCTCCTGTTTTGTCGACCATATTTTTTACACACAGATTGAATAATGCGTGTATATATAATACCTATATATATATATATTGTATTTGAGTCTGGTGTATGTAATGGGTATTGGCTAGTGATGAAGAGGAGGCAGAAAGAGTTTGGGGGCGTTCCTCGGAAAAGCAAAATGGGGCAGTTCTTTGTTATTTACTTCTCTATTTATGCAACTCATGTAGAGAGAGGGGGGGCAAGGACATGAAAAGGTGAATTGATGTTTTTACCGGGATACAATGGTCATTTTACAGAACATAGAGGGTACTGTCAATGTGTTAACTGCTACCACTTTGTTATTTTTGGATGAGTCCTTCTCCGCCGACCCGACCGTGAAGTGGCTACCGGTCTAGTGACCGGTTCAATATTTTTTTTAAACTCCTAAAAAATATATAAATAATAAGATTTTGACGCTAAATTACATTAAAATCATTGAATTATGTAAATTTTTTAATTAAAATAAATGTTATATATTTTTTAAAAATCAAAGAAAAAAAATTGAACCGGTCACTAGACCGTTAGTCACTTTACGATCGGCCTAGAATTATTGTTTTTGGACATGTTGAGTCTGTTTTGTTATTAGATTTTTTTTTAATTTAATTTGATTGTATGTTACATTTTTATATCTTCTTTTTGATTCCTTACCAGCACGTTAGCCCTGGAATTGGATTTAAGAGTATTTTTGTGATCGCTTAAGAGCTGATTAATGTTTCTGTTTATAATAAATTTTTTAAAATAGTTTATGTTTGGTACAGGAAAAAATATTTAACCTAATAAAAAGAAAAAAAAAATGTTTTGTATAAAAACTGATTATTAGGTATTTCAAGTGTAAATTATTTAAAAAATATTTTAAAAAGTAAAGATAAATTATGGGTGGAATTAATAAAATAAATAGGAATGTGTTAGTAATATACTTGGTCAAACTTGATTATTAGTTTGACAACAAATCATATTTAATTATTTTCATAAAAAATAATTATGATTTATTTTAAAATCAAGTTATCAAACGCTATTATACTTTTATAAGTAGATTTCATTGATTTTAAGCGATAACAAAAACCCTCTAAGTATCGCTATTAATTTACTAGATTTTATAATACTCTTTCCTTCCCAATAAATTATAAGTTCATTATTGATTTTTAAAAGATAATCTAAAATATTTTTAAACTCAAACATTGAGATAATTCACTAAAAATAATAAAACAATAAATATTATAATAAATAATACTTTTTAAATAATTTTACGATATTCATAATTATATTTGTTAACAAAATTTAAAATAATCAATATTAATTTTGAATGTGAAAATACTTTAATTTGATATTAAAAATATCAATAGTAATCATATAGTAGCATATTGAAATGGAGGAAGTAATATTTTTAAGGAAATTGATATTTTTACAATATTTTTTATTTTTTATATGAAAAGTATCGTTATAAGATCTATAAGCGACGGTAAAATTATTGTTATAAGATCTATAACGATACTTTTCATGTAAAAATATTATTTTTTATTATGAATTTATCGGTTATATTTTTTAAAATGAGATGAGACTAGATATCCAGTTTTATACTCTAAAACCGTGCCCAAATATTGTTTGCCTAGTTCCGGTTTAAAACATAATACAATTCAACTTTTGGTTTTGTAAATTTTTATTTTTATTATGTTATATATATTTTCCCCATTTTCATGTAAATTATTGATTAATTTGAATTTCTCATTGTTAACGTAAAATTTATTAATATCGTGTTAATGGCGATATATGATGCTGATTAAAATATTCACTGTACTTGTTTTCTCTCTTCTAAAATGGGGGCTTAAAAAACTCCTAACTCAATTTATAAAAATATTATTAATACTCTCCTTAATTCCCTTTAAAAAAAATATTCATTTTAAAAATCAAATTGTGAAATCTGAAAATTGATGTAAATTAATTTGATGTTAATAAATTATTTAAAAAAGTATTACTAAATGTAAAATTAAATGAACTTACATCAAATTTATATTTTTACAAATTAACTTTAAAAGATTAAATTAATATAGAAAATAAGAACTACAATATTAATGTAGACACAAAAAGAATTAAATGATATTCGTATTTTAACAGAATGGGTAATTGAACTTGAAGAAAAAAAGGCCAAGTAATAGTGCAAACATTGCTCACTTGAAATCATTATATATATATATATATATATATAGGGGCGAATACATATATATGAGGGGCCCTGCTGGATTTTTGTTTTATATGTATAGGGATGAAGCGTATGTGACACCCCCAAATTAGTGATACGTCATCCATTTTGGATCGCTGGAAACATACGTAGATACATAAATTCAAATACAACTTACTAATATAACTGTGATGTATAATAATACGATATAAAGCTGTGAGTTTGAATACAAATATTGTCTACTAGATATTATACAAACTCAAAAGGAGTCCTCATTCTAACTATTATCACACTATTTCATGTAATAGTGAGGACTACTAATGCTATCATCCGGACCATTACTCCGCTCCCCGACTCGTCTCAAATTATATATTCTCATTTCAAGAAGAAATAAAAATGAAAGAAAAGGTGAGGCTCAACTAAATTTCAAAGAAATAAATATTACGACTTTTAATGCAGTAATAAATTATCATTAGCCTTTTCAACGTTGTTAAACCGATAAAATACAATAGACAACAATGGGTTTAATCTAGCAATGAATATACAATCCATTAAAAGAGTCAAGTAGAAAATAAAGTTCTACTATCTTTTAGGTTTTAAAGGTTTTCATAAATTTTTATCACTAAGACTCAGTTTAATGAATAATAAACCACAATATCTAATCATCCCTCGTACTACTGGTCGAGGATTTTCATCAAATTATCAATGGTCATGACTATACCGAATCACCCTCGGTCATAATCATACCAAAAACTATCCATCAATTGCATTTACGTGCCATCGAGGATTTTTATCACATCATTTATAACAAGTCGTGATTATACCGAATGATCGCGGTTATAATCACGCTAAGTTCATCTACGACGTAGTTCCAAAGATAACATAATATAACATGAGGATGATGACAATGACATAATAATTCAATAAAACAAGTTCAAGAATTATTTTATCCAGGAATTAGTAACGTCCAAATTGTCAACAAGAGATCTTTGTTTTGTAGAGTAAAATTCAAGAATGATCGGAAAAATATTTCCATGAAAAGATCTTTGGATGAAACGCAAATATCAAGGATATTCTACTAATTTCATGGAGTATATAAGTCAAAGTTTTAACTAATTGGGTATAATAAAGAATGGAATAACAAAAGAAATCACCACGCATGCAGTCTTGCAGATGAGCGAGTTATTCCAACAAAATAATAATAACGGAACCAGTGGGAGAAATTCACACCGATGGATGATCCAACAGAATAATAAATTTGAATAATAAACAATGGAACCAGTGGGTGAAAACACACATGACGAGGATATTCCAAATGTAATAATAAATGCGGAATAATAAACAATGGAACAAAGTCCGATTGTAAAAACACATGCATGGGATATTCCAATGTAATAATAAAGAATGGAATACGATGTAAGAAGATCACCAAGTATATAGGGATTCGGCGATACAAAGTTATTCCAATGTAATAAATAAGAATGGAATAATATAAGGATTTCACCAAGTATAGGGTATTCACACAAGCGTACAATGAGTTATGTATAGGGTATGCCACTTTTACAAAGTTATTCCAATGTAATAATAATGAATGGAATAATGAAGTTCTCTTCGTGAATAAGAAAGAATAACACCCTTTACGGATACAACAAATAATATCCCTCACCGTAAATGACATCGAATATCAAAGTAGTGAAGTACGAGAATACTCTTCTTCTTTATCTTTATAGATTTTCTCTCTAGCTTAAACATTTCTATAATTTCTCTCTCAGAGTTTGGTGAATTCGTAAGAAAATAATGAAGGAATGAGCTTCTATTTATAGGAAAATAGAATGCATAGTAATTAATCCATGAACCATCCAGATTGATTTACTTTTAATCTGACGGTCCATATTTAAAGCAAAATCTTTTAAATAAAATATCATATATTCTATTTATATAAAATATTTTACTATGCAAACACTATGCAACACTATGCAAAACACTATGCAATCTGACGCCCCCAAAAATAGGTATACATCACCCATTTACGAGTTGTCAATACATAGATGTAAATAACTACAACTTTATTATTACAACAAGAAATCTGTGAGTTTAAATACAAATATTATCTTATGTACAATATCTATACTCAAATAAATCTTCATCACATTTATTGATACATTATTTTACAAAATGGTGAGGACTACTAAACAATCCTTTCTAAAACCTTCATTCCATACCTTTCCTCTACTTTCGCATTATATTCTAGCCTCCCGAGAAGAATGGAACAAAAAGGAAAGGGTGAGCTCAACTAGCATTTCAATAAAGAATATTATGACTAAGATAATATACAACAAATTATCGTTAGTCTTCAACAGGAAAAATCTAATAGAATACAATAGACAACAAATTTTAAATCAATATTCGCAGTGAAATAATAATTCATTAGAAGAGTTAAGTAGAGAATGCAAACTACTATCTTCTATGTATGAATTTAAAAGTTCATCGTCTATCTTTTATCCCTGTAACATCAATCCATAAACATCTGGAATCAAATATTCATCTTTGCACTACAGGCCAAAGATATTCATCAGTTGGTCATGTTCATTTAAACACCTGTTCATCTTTGCACTACGGCCAAAGATATTCTTCAGAAATCATTCATCTTTGCACTACAGGCCAAAGATATTCTTAAGAAATCATTCATCTTTGCACTACAGGCCAAAGATATTCCATAATATCATCATTTAAGACTGAGGATGATGAAAAATATTTTTTTTTTTTAAAGAAACGAATCCAGTGAAACAAAATGACAAGGATTAAGGATTAAGGATTCGTACTTGGTTTTATCCACGCCCAAAAATACCTCAAAAATAATCATAGTGGTGTAAAATTCAAGAATGATCAAAACATGGATACAATCAAAGCTAGTATCCAGAATAGATATTTTGGACGAAAAGAAGAAATTTTATTTTTCGATGAATAGTGCCGTATACGTGAATAGTGTCGTATACGTGAATAAGGCCAGACACGTGAATAAGTAATCAGACACCAAAAGATAGAAATTCCACAAAAAAACATTTTCACGCGCTTCATGAATAGTACTCGTGAATAGAATCGTGAATAGTAACTCATGAATAGTAACTCGTGAATAGTAACTCATGAATAGTAACCCCGACATGAAAAAGTTCCAAATTTGATAAAAAGTTCCAACCAATATTTCAGCATAATGATATTGAAGAAATAATATCATTTGAGAAGAAAATAACATCCCTTACCTCAAAGAATCAGTACTTCGGAAGGAAAGATCGGAAGTGATGCTGAATGAAACTTGTACTGAACAGCAACTCTCAAAGTATCTAAATACTCACAAAATACGCTCAATAATATAGAGAGAGAAAGAGAGAAAACTTTGTTTCTGGTGTGATTTTCAATTCTAACTTAGCCCTCTATTTATAGGAAAATGTTAAATTACCGAAATGATTTGACCTCGCTACCGATGGCTTTACCTCGCTACTATTACCACCCACCACATTTGAAATAAAATTCAGCACATTTTTTCACCAACCACAAGTGGGGCCCACTCAATTCTAGAATTTTCCACCAAAATCAATTAAACCCTACTTTTGAATCAAACACCTCTTAAAATTTATAACAAATCATTCGCTCATTTTTAACGGTTCAAAATTTGTAGACATATACTCAACTTATATATGTATAACATATCCAAAAATCGCAACGATCCAACGATCGATTAAAAATTATAACTCACTTAATATATCGTAAAAAATACTTGATTTAATTTTAATACCTCCATTAAAAACAAAAATAACCGATAAAACACCTCAACATTAAATCCTTCAATTATAACCACATATAATAAATAAATCCATCATTTATATCCATATCAAATAAATATTTTCTTATCATATAAATCAATAATTAATTATTCCCAAATAATATTACAGAATCACAATTACGACAACGAGGTGCAGTTCCTCGAGAAAGAGGGGCTTTCAATAAGGATCTCTCCTTCTTGGGCGCAGCAATTAGGTGACCAAACCTCTCCTTAGATGTAACTTTCTAGACATTGCCAATAATGTTATCTAATAATATTATTCAAATAATATGAATTATTGATCTAATAATGGGAAATATCATGCAAAGGACAATTATTGAAACAAAGAATAATATAAAATACCAATGCAAAGAATTATTGAATCAATAAAATAAAATATTGAGCAGTAATCATCGTAACAATTATTGAGTAGTGCCTTCACGTAAGGATCAATAATTGATGCAATACTGCAATGCTACTTGTTTCAACAACGCCAGATTAGTGTGTTTTAACCACCGGGTATTCCATCAAGATAATCAGTAATAATTACGCCGTTATTTTTAAACAACTTATATTTGTCGTTTTCCTCATCCAATGGCTTTCCGATTATGGGGCCCACACATGGTCGCTACTGGGTCAATATTTAATATTCCCCGATACAGCTGATTTAATATTCCACGACCAAACGAATATTCCCAAACAACAATGAATATTTTATAACCACTTGCTTATTTTGAAATATTCATGTATTTTACCCTAACTATCCACATTAATCAAATCAACCCTTACTATTTCAAAATAATAAATAAAGGAAATTCCTTTTATTTAAAAAAAAATTTGAGGTCTTACAAAGAACACTATGCATAATAAAATATAATATATTCTATTTATGTAATAACTTTAATAAAGATTCTTTTTATATAAAAGATGTTTTCATTTTATTACGTTAATAATCTGAATAAAACAAAAACGTCATTATCATTATAATAATTCATATTATTAATCGTGACAATAATGGAATCAAACCGAGTGACTTCTCACATAAGCATCAATAATTAATACCTGTGGCTACTACGCAACCACACGACATCGTACTTTTACTACAAGAGTAGTTCAACAAGATAACCGGTAAAACTTCCGCCGTTATTTTAATAAAATATTTTTGTCGTTTTCTCAATCCGACAATAATTTCATTTAGGGTCCACCAATGATTGAGTAGTTGTACGAATATTCCTCGCTAAACCTAATATTCCCCGACCAATCGAATATAATATAACCACTTGCATACTTTGCAAAATTTATAAATACTACCCACAACTATAATATTATCTCAAATTCACACCATAATATTAAAAAAATTATTTTGACAAAATTTAAATCTTTATTGATAAAATCTGGGGTCTCACAGAGCATATATATAAATTAATAAATTTAAGGGGTCATATTAATGAAAGAGTAAAATTTAGAGGGAAGAAAAAAATTTTATAAACCAATTCTAAATATAAGTACAAAAATCTTCTTAGTTGGTGAAATATTAGAAGTATTTTTGTATAGTTTTTAGTTTTCAGTGTTCATCATCGTGTGAACTGTGAGGGATTATGTCTAAATATATTTATTTGAAATTATTTTTTGAGTTAGAATTATGAATATTTATTGTAATTTGTAAATATTATTATAATTAGTTTAAATTTTCTTTATTTAATTTTAACAAAAAAATAGTTAAAATTAGCCCATTTGAAATTTTTTGTATTTCCTTTATATATATATATATATATAATAACTGATCCAAATCAGAGTCCTGGACTAGAGTAAAATGCGGACTAATTTTTTTTTTTGGCATTTTTGCTTCATTTTTTTTTAAAACAACTAAATATAAAAACCAAAAAAAAAAAAACTAACTCTATAATATATAATAAAAGCAAAAAAAAAACGCATTTTAAGAAAATGCAGGAGTCCGGATAAGAACCGAACTCTCTCTCTCTCTCTCTATATATATATATATATATATGTCGTACAAGTCCAGTTAATTGAAATATTTTTATAGGTTTGTAGCACGCATGTAAATGGTGAAATATATAAATACTAGCTGTGTCCCGTGCCTCCGGCACTACGTATGAAAGGAATAAGAGATTGTCGGCGCTAAATAATGGAGGAGGCAGAGAGCGAGCTCGGAAGGAAGAAGAACGAAGGAGTATCTAAGGGCGAGAGAAAACAATTTTTTTCCTTTGAAATTAAAAAGGATATAATGGACGGTGAGATTTATCCCAAATTTTGGATGATTCTGATCATTTATTAAGGTGAACGAAAAATTCAAAATCAGTCGTGTTTTGTTAATTAGATATGTACATATACTATTCAAGCAATACCACATTCAATGAATGAATTAGTTTTTGAATAAATTAAGAATTGCATATGTGTCCTTTAAATAGTTTAATTCACAACTAGGAATAATAGAATTGACAAAATATAATATAACCACTTGCATACTTTGTAAAATTTATAAATACTACCCACAACTATAATATTATCTCAAATTCACACCATAATATTAAAAAAATTATTTCGACAAAATTTAAATCTTTATTGATAAAATCAATTGTGACACCCCCAAAATAGGTATACATCACCTATTCGAGTTGTCAATACACGTGCATGTAAACAACTACAACTTTATTATTACAACCAGAAATCGTGAGTTTGAATACAAATATTATCTTCTAGACAATATCTATACTCAAATAAATTCTCATCACATTTATTGATACATTATTTTACAAAATGGTGAGGACTACTAAACAATCCTTTCTAAAACCTTCATTCCATACCCAGGCTAAACTGCACTCGCTTATATTCTCGCCCCCGAGAGAAAAATGGAACAAAAGGAAAAGGGTGAGCTCAACTAGCTCAAGAAGAATATTATGACTAAGATAATATACAACAAATTATCGTTAGTCTTCAACAGGAAAAATCTAATAGAATACAATAGACAACAAATTTTAAATCAATATTCGCAATGAATAATAATTCATTAGAAGAGTTAAGTAGAGAATGCAAACTACTATCTTCTATGTATGAATTTAAAAGTTCATCGCTCATCTTTTATCCCGTAACATCAATCAATATACATCCGAATCAAATATTCATCTTTGACTACTAAAGCCAAAGATATTCATCATTGGTCATGTTCATTTAAACACTGTTCATCTTTACACTACGGCCAAAGATATTCTTCAGAAATCATTCATCTTTGCACTACGTGCCAAAGATATTCTTAAGAAATCATTCATCTTTGCACTACTGCCAAAGATATTCCATAATATCATCATTTAAGACCGAGGATGATGAAAAATATTTATTTTTTTTAAAGAAACGAATCCAAATTGAAACAAAATGACAAGGTTTAAGGATTAAGGATTCGTACTTGGTTTTATCCACGCCCAAAAAATACCTCAAAAATAATCATAGTGGTGTAAAATTCAAGAATGATCAAAACATGGATACAATCGAAAGTTAGATCCGTAATAGATGTTTTGGACGAAAAGAAGAAATTTTATTTTTCTATGAATAAGCATCAGATACGTGAATAGTGTCAGATACGTGAATAGTGCCGATACGTGAATAGTAACTCTGACACCAAAAGATAGAAATTCCACAAAAACATCTTCACGCTTCACTTAATAAGACTCGTGAATAAGAATCGTGAATAAGAACTCGCTGAATAGTAACTCGTGAATAGAACTCATGAATAAGAAACCCGACATGAAAAAGTTCCAAATTTGATAAAAACTTCAGATCAATATTTCAAAGATAATGATATTGAAGAAATAATATCATTCTGAAAAAAATAATATCCTTTACCTCGAAAGATCAAGATTTTAAATTTAAACACAGGATATAAAGGCTATGACTTGGACTTGCATCAGTATAGCAATACTCAAAGTATACTCAAAATACTCACAAGAATACATTTCGATGATATAGAGAGAAAACTTGATTTACGGTGTGATTTTCAATTTAACCAAGACCCTATTTATAGGAAAACGCTTAGAACACCAAAGCGTAAAATTTAATAAAATATATTATTATTAATAAATTTCCTCACGCCTCTTTGGAAATCAGATCCCAACATTTCCCACATGTCAAACTTCTAGAAAGAAATGATAAAAAACGTTTTTCATAAAATAAATAATTAAAACTTACAAAATCAATTATTTTGAGCTTCGTAACTTCAATAATTCATAATAAATAGCCCTTTCATCAGAAAATTCGAATCTCATGAGTTTTTATAGGAAATTCAATTTCTACAACTTTGCAGAAGAAAGTTTTTCCAAATTCCAAACAAAAATTGACCGAAATCCACAAACGGGTGATTTTATTAAAGTTATAATCAAATTTCAATAATAAATGGGGTCCACCGACATGTTTAATATGTTTTAAACATTTATTGCAACAAAATACTCTTCCTCCTCAGATACTCATATATCCCACATTCGTTGTAAAATATCACCAATTAATATATTATTAAAATAATATATTTAAATGAATTATTTTATCGAAAAAGATAAAATATTAATTTTCAACAATTGTCATTTTAAAAATTTTCTCCATCTATATCCACATAAAATCAATATTTTCCTCATCATATAAATCAATAATTAATTATTCACAAATAATATTACGTAATCACAATATTAACAACCGTGCAGGTTCCAGAGAGAGGGGCTTTCCAATAAGAATTTCTTCTTACTTGGGCGCGCAATTAGGTGACCAAACCTCTCCTTAGATGTAACTTTCTAGACATTGCCAATAATGTTATCTAATAATATTATTCAGATAATATGAATTATTACTTCGATAATGAAAATTACCGTGTAATGACAATTATTGAAACAACAAAGAATATAAAATATCAACGCAAAGAATTATTAACTCAATAAAATATCGAGCAAGAATTATCGTAACCATTATTGAGTAGTGCCTTCTTCACGTAAGAATCAATAATTGGTGCAATACCGCAGCTACTTGCTCAACAACGCCAGATTAGTGTGTTTTAACCACCGGGTATTCCAACAAAGATTAATTCAGAATAACTACACCGATTATTTAAAAATAACTTATATTTGTCGCTTTTCTTCATCCAATCGCTTTCCGTTATGGGCCCACACATGGTCGCCTTACCATCGCATTTAATATTCCCCGACAAAGCATTTAATATTCCACGCACCAAACGAATATTCCCGACAACAATGAATATTTTATAACCACTTGCTTATTTTGAAATATTTGCGTATTTAACCCTTAACTATCCACATTAATCAAATCAACCCTTACTATTTCAAAATAATAAATAAAGGAAATTCCTTTTATTTAAAAATTTTGGGGTCTTACAACCTCCTCCTTATGAAATTTCGTCCTCGAAATTGACGTGACGCGACCTGGCGTTTCAAAAGGTGAGGATACCTCGCTTTCATTTCGCTTTCCAATTCCTGTGTCATTTCTCTATAGCATGATTCCTCCACAAAACTTTAACTTGTGGTATGACCTTTCTTGGCGTAGGACATGCTCCTTCCTATCCAAGATCTTGACAGTACCTCCTCATACGTTAAGTCTTCATTTATCTCGTCCGGTTCTAACTCAATAACGTGGTTGGTCTTTCACATATTTACGAAGTACGAGATATGTGAAACACATTATGTATATTTAGACATACCTTGAGGTAACGCAAGTCTATAAGGCTACATTTCCTACTCGGTCAAGAATTTGAAATGGACCAATAAATCGTGGATCGAGCTTTCCTCTCTTCCCAAATTTTGTAACTCCCTTCCATGGAGCAACTCGCAACAATACACATGATCCCTACATTAAATTCCACGTCCTTTCGATGAATATCCGTGATAACTCTTTTGTCGATCTTGTGCCGCTTTGTATACGTTGTCGAATCATTTGGATCTTTTGGTGAGTCATATACGATCTTAACTTCGGGTCCCAACAATGTTGCTTCACCCACCTCATCCCAACATATGGAGAACGACATTTTCGGCCCATATAATGCTTCAAATGGAGCCACACCTATACTTGCCTGATAACTGTTGTTGTAGGAGAATTCCACCAATGGTAAATACTTATCCCAACTGCCCTTGAAGTCTAGGACACAGAGTCTTAATAGATCTTCAAAAGTTTGAATAGTCCTCTCTCGATTGTCTCGTCTGCTTGGGGATGGTATGTCAACTAAATCGCAAATCCGCGCTCATAGCTTTTTGCAAGCTAACCCAAAATCTTGAAGTGAATCTTGGGTCACGATCCCAAACTATGGATATGTGCATGCCATGCAACTTCACAATCTCATTTACGCATACATATTAGCAAGACGCTCAAGGGAATAAGTCTCCGTGATCGGCAAGAAATGAGCAGATTTGGTTAATCTATCAATAATAACCCAAATAAGATTGATGCCTTGAGAAACCATAGAAGACCTCAGAACTAAATCCATGGTAATGTGTTCCTACTTCCATTCCAGGAATCTCAAGTGGTTGCGTGACGGACCCCTTTAGTACAAGATGCTCCACTTTACACGCCGGGCAAGTTAAACACATCGAGATAAACTTTGCAATCTCTCTCTTCATATTGTTCCACCAAAATGTATGTCAAGATCACGATACATTTTTAGTACTTCCAGGATGGATTGCAAATGGCGATTGTGGTGCCTCCATCATAATCTTGTACTTCAAATCGTAGTCGTTAGAACACAAAGTTCAGAGTGGACTCAAGTATTCCTTCTTCATCAATTCTCACTTACGGAATAGCTCCTTCTTGTACTTTCTTCTTCATATGATCACTCCCGGCTCACGGGTGGCTCGAGCAACCTTAACTTTTTTCTATTAAAGTTGGTTCTATGCGTATATACTGACATCATCGCACTCGCTCCTCGCATATGATCTTCTACTCAATGCGCTACCTACCACGTTTGCTTTTACCGATGGATGGTATTGAATAGTGTGGTCGTAGTCTTCAATAGCTCGAGCCAACGTCACGCCGCCAGATGTTGAGTTCTTTTGAGTGAAGAAATATTTAAGGCTTTTTATGGTCTAAATATATCTCCACTTTCTCCCCATATAGATAGTGCCTCCAAATTTTTAGCGCGAAAACGATTGCCGCTAACTCTAGATCATTTAGTAGGATAATTCCTCTCATACTCTTTAAGTTGTCGCGAGGCATAGGCTATGACTTTCCCACGCTGCATGAGAACACATCCTAACCTTTGCCTCAAGCATCATCGTCAGAGATAACAAATCCATCCGAACCAGATGGTATTGTTGAAACAGCCGTAAATAAGTCTCCTCTTAAGCTCTTGAAACTTTTCTCGCATTCTTCGCTCCAAACGAATTTTGTATCCTTCCGAAAGTTAATCGAAGTTAATGGAGTAGCGATTCGAGAAAACCCTTCCACGAATCTCCGATAATAACCAAATTTAAGCCCAAAAGCTACGTGACTTCACCACCACCGACTTTGCTGTTCTAACTTCAGATTGCTTCAATCTTCACGGATCAACAGATACTCTATGTTTCGACAATTATCGTGCCCAAGGAATGCTACTTCCTCGCCGTAACTCGCATTTCTTCAATTTGGCATATAGTTGGTTTTCACGAAGCCTTTCGAGTACCAAACTTCAAATGGTGCTCATGATCTTCACGACTTTTGGAATATATGAAGATGTCATCAATAAAGACAACAACGAATCGATCAAAATATTCCTTGAATACTCTTGGTTCATCATATCCATGAAAGCCGTAGGAGCATTAGTTAGTCCGAAAGACATGACTAAGAATTCATAATGCCCATACCGAAGTTTTGAAGGCGTATTTGAATATCCTCGATTCTAATCTTCAAATTGATGATATCCGAACTAAGATCGATTTTTGAAAAGAATTGTGCCCTCAGAATCGGGTCAAACAAGTCATCAATACGAGGTAGAGGATACCTATTCTTGATGGTGACATGGTTCAATTCCCGATAGTCAATACAAAGTCGATACTCCCGTCTTTCTTCTTTACAAATAAAACAGAGCACCCCAAGGAGATGTACTAGGACGAATGAAACCGATGTCCAACAATTCTCGTAGTTGGACCTTTAACTCCACAAGTTCAATAGAGCCATTCGATATGGGCTTTTAGAAATGGGCTTTGTACTCAGTTCAAGATCAATAAAGAATTCAACTTCATGTTCGGGGTAGACCAAGGAAGTTCTTCGGGAAATACATCAGAAAGTCAATAACAACAGAATATTATTCAAATTTGACGTGTCTTTATTCAAATCCATAACATGGGCTAGGAAAGCTTGACATCCGCTTTTTTTTAATAAACGAATAGCTTTATGATTAGATATGACAAATGATCGATTTTAATGGTTTAGTTGCTTGAATTGCATAATAGGTTGGTTAGGAATATGAAAACTAACAACCTTATTTAAAACAATCAATTTTGGCATGATGAGTAGTTAACCAATCAATCCCTAAAATCACATCAAAAGCAAGTATCTTTAAAGAGATAAGGTCAATGGTAAGAGTAATGGTGCCAACTTGAATCAAACAAGATTTATAAGCAATGGATGTGATGAAAGTTTCTTCCTAACTGAGTTTCCACAGATAGTCAAAGTCTAATTTCTCCCGAGTCAAGTTTAAACGTTGAGCACATGCAGAGAGATAAATGAATGGGTAAGACCGGTATCAAGTAAGGTATAAACTTCGCAAGAATTTATAAATAGCTTACCCGTGATCACCTCGTTTGGGTTCCTCGCATTATGACCACCACAACAAACGCTTCTTCCCTAATCGTTGACTTTGACTTTTTCGGGATGATCTTTTGAGTCACCGTCTCTCATTGAACTAGGTTTCGCCACCAGACAATCTCGAGCGATATGTCCTTCCTTTCCACAATTATAGCATACCTTGAATCTGTTGTGGGGGCGTTTGGTGATATGTCCTCTTTTTCGTGATTTAGAAGATATGACCGGTGGTCGTTCTCCTCCCTTAGAACCGATTCTTCGCCAAAGACTGCTCATCTTCACATGGTCATTGTTAAATCTCCTCTTTTAAAATCTCCTCCCGACTCGCTTCTTCTATTTTCATGGCCATGATTACCACCAGAGTGGTTACCATTTTCATTCATTCATTTTTTCTCCGCAGTTATCATTATTCATTGATCGCTATCTCTCGATCACGATCCTGGGTGTGGTCCTCGGTTGACCGTATTTTCGTTATCTCATTTCTAATAATTGAGCCTGCTTACAACATATCGAATAAAGAGAAAATTTATAAGAAATGAGATATCGACGTACGCCGGTTTCAAACCTCTAAGAAACATCCAAGGCCATAACGCTCCTCATTCTCCACCAAATGAGGTGCAAACCGGATAACTCGCAAACTTTGCCTCGCATCGAGACACCGCCATGTTGTTTTGTTCCAATCGATGAACTCCACTTCCTTCATACGACGAACACTTTCGTGAAAGTATTTGTCATTAAATAGCTTCAAATGTCTCCCAAGAGACGCCGAAAGTCTTGTTGGATGGGTACGCTTCATGACTCCCCACCAAGAGATCGCTTCGCCACGGAACATAAAGGTGGTGAATGGAACCTTCGTTTCTCCGCACCCCAAGACATCGAATATCTTGGTAATTTGCTTGACCCATGTTTCCGCCATGATCGGATCCGCTTTCCTTAAATTACGGTGGTCCCAACTTCTTTGAATCGGGTTTGTGACAACCCGTGAATTGCTATCATTTCCTCCTCGTATTTTGAACACGAGTCTCCTCAAATTCGATTTTGCATGAATCGCAAAAACTTCTAAACATCCCTCGCTCATCATCTCGCTTCAATGGTGTTGTTCATGGAGGAACATTGCCACTGTTGCACGTTCTCCTCGTTGGTGAGAGTACAGCATCTCCACGGCCTCATTTCCATTGTTAATATTCTCACGACATTCTCAAACATCGTCATAAAACAAGGGTTAATTAAGGAAATCAATATATCACATAATATCCCTATATATCGACCAACTAACAAATAAGCTTAGGTAGGACACACTAGCGAAGGATTTTTCGTCTGCCTCCCTCCTAGTTTTATTCCCGATCTCCGCCAGGAGATCATATCCTTAAGCTCGATACCAACCGCGACGCCCCCAAAATAGGTATACATCACCTATTCTAAGTTGTCAATACATAGATGTAAACAACTACAACTTTATTATTACACCAGAAATCGTGAGTTTGAATACAAATATTATCTTTTAGACAATATCTATACTCAAATAAATCCTCATCACATTTATTGATACATTATTTTACAAAATGGTGAGGACTACTAAACAATCCTTTCTAAAACCTTCATTCCATACCCCGACTCAGTAATCGCTATATTCTCGCCTCCCGAGAAAAATGGAACAAAAGGAAAAGGGTGAGCTCAACTAGCTCAAGAAAGAATATTATGACTAAGATAATATACAACAAATTATCGTTAGTCTTCAACAGGAAAAATCTAATAGAATACAATAGACAACAAATTTTAAATCAATATTCGCAATGGAATAATAATTCATTAGAAGAGTTAAGTAGAGAATGCAAACCGCTATCTTCTACATGTATGAATTTAAAAGTTCATCAGAAGACCCTCACTTTTATAAATAAAGATGAATTTTTCTATAAATATTATTTTTGAATATTATGGAATAAATTTGATATAATGTTATAGTTGTGGGTAATATTTATAAATTTTGCAAAGTATGCAAGTTGTTATAAAATATTCGTTTGGCTCTGGGAATATTCTTTTGTTAGTGGAATATTCGTATAATGGCTCAATCATTGGTGGACCCCACAACATTATTGTTTGATTGAGAAAACGAAAAAAATATTTTTATAAAAATAACTACGGAGGTGTTACCGTTAAACCTCATTGAACTACCCTATGGTAAAAGTACAAGAATACGCTGGTATGGTCAGATAAGAAGACACCAGATTGATTATCGATGCTTACGTGAGAAGTCACCGCTTATGCTCAATTATTGCTACAAATGAAATTCGTGATCATATCTCTTATATTATTGATTCAATTATTGTCACAAAGATCATCTCAGATAATATGTTATAGTATTAAATCAATAATTGAGATTTACAAGTTATAAATGATTGATAATTATTGAAAGATTAAATATGTGTTATGATTTGTGGTAAGTTTGATTATTTTACGGGGGGCTCATATGTCATCATCTAAGAGTCTCTTCATCAATAGTATTTTTACCTTAAATCAATAGTAATTACCCTTGTGAATAGTATTTACCTTCATTAATAGTAATTATCCTTGTGAATAGTATTTACCTTCATCAATAGTAATTACCCTTGTGAATAGTATTTACCTTTCAACAATAGTATTTACCTTCGTTTAATAGTAATTACCTTTACCAGACGTCGAACCACTTGTCGCTTCACATTACAAAAGGCCAAACCACTTTTCTTTTCACATTACAAAGGCCAAACCGCTGCAAGCCACTCGCTTGCCTTTTACACTAAGACAAGTGCTAAGTTAGAAATCTTCTATAAATAGAGGCCTAGGGCTTCATTATTTTTCACTTAATTCATTCAAGCTATAGAGAGAGAAAGTATATAGAGAATAAGAGAAAAGAAGAAGAGTATTTTGTTACTACATCGTCATAAAGATTCAATCTCCTACCAAATGTAAGGGGTGTTATTCTTTCTTATTCATGAAGAGAATCATTGTTATTCCATTGCTTATTATTCTCGTTGGAATAACTTTGTATAAGTGGTTTACCCTATACTTGGTGACATTCTTCTATTATTCTCATTGGAACATCCCGCTCTCTGTGTGTTTTACACACCGGACCGGTTCCGCTTTTTTATCATTCTGTTGGAACATCCTCGCTCAGGTGTTTTACACCGGACCGGTTCCGCCTTTTATTATTATTTGGAATATCCTATCTCGTGTTTTACACCCGGATCCGGTTCCATCTTTATTATAATGTTGGAACATCCCGCTTGCGGTGAATTTCACCGACTCGTTCCGTTATTTATTATTCGTTGAATAACTCCGTCTGCATGCGGTCTATCGCATTTGCACGGTGATTTCTTTTGTTATTCCATTCTTTATTATACCCAAATAAGTTAAAACTTTGACTTTATACTCCATGAAATTAGTAGAATATCCTCGATATTTGCGTTTCATCCAAGATCTTTTCATGGAAATATTCTTCCGATCATTCTTGAATTTTACTCTCACAAAACAAAGATCACGTCGATAATTTGGACGTTCATAATTCCCGGATAAAATAATTCTTGAACTTGTTTTATTGAATTCTTATATCATTGTCATCATCCTCATGTTTATATTTTTTTGAAAGTCATCGTGGGCTTCAGAAGTGCGAGACCCCAAATTTTATCAATAAAGATTTAAATTTTGTCAAAATAATTTTTTAATATTATGGTGTGAATTTGAGATAATATTATAGTGTGGGTAGATTTATAAATTTTGCAAAGTATGCAAGTGGTTATATTATATTCGATTGGCCTGGGAATATTCGGTTTAGCAGGAATATTCGCATAACTACCAATCATTGGTGGACCCCATAATGTAATTATCATTTGATCGAGAAAACGACAAAAAATATTTTATCGAAATAACTACGGAAGTTTTACCGTGTTTATCGCTGAACTACTCCTAGAGTAAAAGTATAAAGAATACGTGGTCGCATAAGAAACACACACCAGATCGATTATCGATGCTTATGTGAGAAGTCACCTTTGATTCCATTATCACGATTAATAATATGAATTATTATAATGATAACGACGCTTTTGTTTTATTCAGATTATTAACGTAATAAAATGTAAACATCTTTTATATAAAATAGAATACTTTATTAAAGTTATTCTATAAATGTAATATATTATATTTTATTACGCATAGTGTTGTATAATGTTGCATAAGTTGTTTTTATATAGATTGCATGCGTATAAGGTTTCAGATAAGAAATGTTTTTATATAAATAATATATTATATTTTATTTAAAAGATTTTTCTTTAAATATGGACCGCCGATTAAAGTAAATCAACTGGACCGCTCATGGATTAGTTATTACGCATTCCATTTTCCTATAAATAAGCTCATTCCTTCATTATTTTCTTATTTAATTCATCAAACTCTAAAGAGAGAAATTATAGAGAGTTTATAGAGAGAAAATTATAGAAAGAAGAAGAGTATTTCGCTACTACACTACTTCTATATTCGCCTTTTTTACTGTAAGGGTGTTATTCTTTCTTCTTCAAGAGAACTTCGTTATTCCATTCATTATTATTCTCGTTGAATAACTCGTAAAAGTGGTATACCCTATACATAACCTCAGATACATGCAGATACCCTATACTTGGTGAAATCCTTATGTTATTCCATTCTTATTTATTCTCATTGAATAACTCAGATACGCGCCGGTTTACCCTATACTTGGTGACATTCTTCTATTATTCTCGCTGAACATCCGTCTCGCAGTGTTTTACACCGGACCGGTTCCGCTTTTATTATTCTCGCTGAACATCCTGCTCTGTGTGTTTTACACCGGTTCCGCTTTTTTATCCATTGAACATCCTCGCTCAGGTTTATCATTCCGCTGAATATCCTTTATCATTCTCGTTGAATATCCTATTCGCAGTGTTTTACACCGGATCCGGGTTCCATCTTTATTATTCTCGTTGAACATCCCGTCGATGTGAATTTCACCGACCGTTCCGTTATTATTATTCTCGTTGAATAACCCGCTTGGCGCTAAGCACCGCATGCATGGTGATTTCTTTTGTTATTCCATTCTTTATTATACCCAAATGGTTAAAACTTTGACTTCTATACTCCATGAAATTAGTAGAATATCCTCGATATTTCATGTTTCATCCAAAGATCTTTTCATGGAAATATTCTTCCGATCATTCTTGAATTTTACTCTACTAAACAAAGATCATGTCGATAATTGGACGTTAATAATTCATGGATTAAATAATTTTGAACTTGTTTTATTGAATTATTATATGTCATTGTCATCATCCTCATGTTATATTATGTTATCTTCGCTTACGTGCATAGATGAACTTGAAGTATGATTATGACCTGTGGATCATTCTCAGATAATCACGACTTGATATAAATGATGTGACAAAAGTCCTCAAAGGGCCTCAGAATGTTGATGGATAGTTTTTGGTATGATTATGACCTGTAGGTGATTCTAAGATAGTCATGACCATTGATAATTTGATGAAAATCCTCGACCGTGGTATGTGGATGATTAGATGTGGTGGTTTATTTATTGTCGAGTCTCAAATGATAAAAATTGATGAAAACCTTTTAAAACCTAAAAGATAGTAGATTTTATTCTCTACTGACTTTTAATGGATCGCTTATTCCACCGCAGCTTAAACCGGTTGTCTATTGTATTTTATCGCTTTAACATCGTCAAGGCTAATGATAATTTATTCTCGCATTATCTTAGTCATAATATTTCATCGGGCTAGTTGAGCTCACCTTTTCTTTCACCGTTTTCTTCGTGAAATGAGAGAATATACCGGGACGAGTCTGGGAACGTAAGTAATGGTCCGAGGATAAGATTAGTAGTCCTCACTATTTCGTGAAATAGTGTGATAATAGTTGTAATGAGGACTCCTTTCGAGTTTGTATAATATCTAGTAGACAATATTTGTATTCAAACTCACAGCTTTATGTGTCGATTGCATACATACATACGCTTATATTAGTAAGTTGTATTTGAATTTATGTACCATGTAAGTGGCGACCCAAGATGGGTGACGATACCTAATTTTGGGGGCGCCACAGCTTGGTATCGTAGCTAGGATATGATCCCCGCTAAGATGTGAGATAAGAACTAGAGGGAGAGCGGAAATTCCTTCGCTAAGATGACCTACCTAAGTTTATTTGGTATTTAATTGGTCACGTAGTATAGTGGATAATATGTGATATGTTAATTAACCCTTGTTTTTTGTTTCGAGAATGACATTTAGATGTTGTGAATAAGAATGAAGCTATGAGAGTGCGATAATGAGTCATTTCAAACAAAAGGTAACGACCAACAACACGATAATAATCATATGGTGGCAGAACGACCATCGTAACAATGATAACCATCGTGGGAGAAATTATCATGCTAAGAATGGTAACCACTTCTTGGTAATCATGGCAAAGATAATAGAAGTGGAAATTTCAAGAAGAGAAGGTCATTTAGCTCGATTTTGTGCGTGCACCAAAGTCAAGTCCAGTGGGACGGTGGCACCAAAGGCGGATATGGATAAAAACAAAGTCGGTGGTTTCATGAAGAGCGTTTTTCATGACTTCTTAAAAGCAAGTGAACCGAACGGTTAAGACTAAGTTAGTTAATTATTAAAATTCTCATAAGTCTATACCTTATAAGAGATAACCTGTTTCTACCCATTATTTTATCTCTCTTGCTTATGCTCAACGCTTAAATTTGATTCCAAGAAGTTAAACTTTGACTTATTGGTTGAAACTTCATAAGAGGAACCTTCGCTACCTCCACTATTTATTAATCTTGTTGTTTCAAATAAACACTTTCACGCTAATTCGTCGATATTATCTCTTTGAAAATACTTGCCTTTGATGTGATTTTAGGAATCAATTGGTTAACTACTCATTATTCTTTTTTGTAAGGTTGTTAGCTTTCATATTCCTAACCAACCTCGTTATAATTAATTCAAAGTAACCAAACCACTAAAGTCAATCATTGTCATATCAAGCCATAAGTAAAGAGCCCCGATCCTTTCGTTGTTGACTTCCTTGTGTGGAATGCACCGCTTTACTTCTTCAGAAGGCGACATCGTGAATGAAGATGGCAAGTTTATAGGTATCATTGTGAGGTGCTATTCAGTTAAGGGATAGAAGTCACAGCTTGGTATCAATGTGACGACTATCCAAGTCTTGGATAAGAGTAAGCAGCTTTGAATGATATTTCTATCATTAATAAATTTCTTGACGTATTGAAGAAGATTTCTAGCCTACCCTAGAGCGTGAAATCGAATTTTGTATTGATTCCCAAAGATAAAAAACCCATTTCTTAAACCTCAAATATTTCTTCAACTAAATGAATAGCTTTACGTGGTTTATGATGAAAGTCATAATAAAAGCATTGGAATAATGAAAATCATGGGTATATGAAGTATTAGTAAGTTTTATGATGAGTTATGTTGGTTAGTATGTGAAAACATGAAAGTTTCTTAGAAATCACAAAGAGTTGAAAATCGATTTTGGTGAAAAACGAATATGAAATTCAATTGACCATATCTCCTATTATATTTTGAATTTTTGAGTGTGGTCAAGTCCTAGAGTTAGATCTATGAGTTACCTAACTAATCCAAGTGGAATTACTGGAAAAGGTGTTGTAGATTTTTGTGTGGACTGATTTTAGCAAAGGAGGCCAAAGCTGTAAATTTCGAAAATGCTACGCCAAAAATTTTAAGGGACTGTTTCGGCCACTTAAATTATGAGAAAAATTCTGGCCTTTTTGGGACATGAAAGTATATGGTATAAAGTACCTCCTGTCCAAAAATGAGCTCATTCTGACTTAAAATGAGCAAGTTATGACTATTTCAATATTTAGGTTTTTCCGACGAAAAACGCTATAACCGGAGTTCTATAACTCCGATGACCATGAAATTTAAACTAGAAGCTCACGTTAACATGTGTAAGGTCCTGCCAAGATTTGGGAATTTTTGGAGTTAAACTTGAGGTAGCTAATTTCTTAAGGAATTAATTAGAAATTGATTTTTGAAAAATAGTAAATGAATTTTAAAAATTCGAGAAAAATATATTTTCATTATGGGACTATATTATGCTAAATCCCAGAAAAGAAATATTTTGGGACTGATTTGGTATTTTTCATGAAAATAGTTTAGTTACTTAACATATGAAAGTTAAATATGTTATGTGAAGTAACAAAGTTGAAAATAGGATTTTATGGCTAGAGAATCCTATATAGTAGTATATGCATATTTTTTGATGAGGATTTGATAATTGGTGATGATATTTTATGAGTATGGCATTTTGAATGATTAAATGCATTATATGGTAAAGCGTAAACAATCGAGATAAATTGTTTATAAATTTAAGAAGTGATTAAAATATTGTTATAATATTAATGATATTAGATTATGAGATTATTAATGATTGATAACATGGGGATATTCTTGAAACTCGGATAAATTATATTATAAATGTTTAATATTTATCCTTTATCTCATTCGATTGATTCTTTATATCATTATCCTCACGTTTATATTACGTTGAAAGTCATCTCGTGGCCTCAGTAGTAAGATAGATGGACTGGTATGATTATGACTGTGGATTGTTCTAAGATAATCATAACAGTAATTGAAAAACACAATTATCTTCGTCAGTAAGCATGGATAATTTGTGGGTACGGATATAATGAATACACAATTATCTTTCGTGTAAAGTATGGATAATTTGTGGTCGTGGATACTAATGAATACACAATTATCTTCGTCAGTAGTGCATGGATAATTTGTGGTCGCGATACTAATGAATATACACAATTATCTTCGCCGAAAGTATGGATAATTTGTGGTCGTGATACTAATGAATACACAATTATCGGCCGTAAAGGTATGGATAATTTGTGGTCGTGATACTAATGAATACACAATTATCTTTCGTCGAAAAGTATGGATAATTTGTGGTCGTCGGATACTAATGAATACACAATTATCTTTCGCCGTAGTGCATGGATAATTTGTGGTCGTGATACTAATGAATACACGATTATCTTCGGCCAGAAAGGTATGGATAATTGTGGTCGTGATACTAATGAATACACAATTATCTTCGCCGTAGTGCATGGATGGTCGTGATACTAATGAATACACAATGATCTATCTTGTGGTCGTCGGATTATGAATACACAATTATTCTTCGGTAGTGTATGGATAATTTGTGGTCGGATACTAATGAATACACAATTATCTTCGTCAGAAGGTAATGGATAATTTGTGGTCGTGATACTAATGAATACACGATTATCTTTCGTCCGTAGAAGGTATGGATAATTCGTGGTCGTGATACTAATGAATATCCGGCCCAGTAAAGCGTGGATGATTCGATGATATGGATTAATTATCGAAATGAGTCTCAAAGAATGAAATATTAATTCATGGATGTGGTAAAAGTCATCTTCGTCAGAAGTGCATCGATAGATGATTTGGTATGATTACGACCACGGATTATTCTAAGATAATCACGATCAGAATTGAAAACACTAATATCCTTAGCCAAGAAAGGCATGGATAATTCACGGTCGTGGATACTATTGTCGAGTCTCAAAGATTATTGGTTTTACAGCTTATATATCTTTCATTCAGAAAGGCAAAAGATGAATTGTTAATGAATATCTTCGCTTCGGATTGCAAAGATGAATTTAATATTTTCAACGATAAAGGTATTCAAGGTATCCTCACCTCTTTATCATATCGTGTACGCATTCTAATTTCGAGGGCTTAAATTCCATAAGGAGGGAGATCAGGAGACCCCGTGATTTTATCAATAAAGATTTAAATTTTGTCAAAATAATTTTTTTAATATTATGGTGTGAATTTGAGATAATATTATAGTCAGGTGGGTAGATTTATAAATTTTGCAAAGTATGCAAGTGGTTATATTATATTCGATTGGCTCTGGGAATATCTTGGCTTAGCAGGAATATTCAGATAACTACTCAATCATGGTGGACCCCATTAATGTAATTATCATTTGATCGAGAAAACGACAAAAATATTTTATCGAAATAACTATGAAGTTTTACCGTGGTTACCGCTGAACTACCTGTAGTAAAAGTACAAGAATACGTGTGGTCAGATAAGAAATACACCAGATCGATTATCGATGCTTATGTGAGAAGTCACCGCTTTGATTCCATTATCACGATTAATAATATGAATTATTATAATGATAACGACGCTTTTGTTTTATTCAGATTATTAACGTAATAAAATGTAAACATCTTTTTATATAAAATGTAATACTTTATTAAAGTTATTCTATAAATGTAATATATTATATTTTATTACGATATAGGTCAGCATATAGTTTTCATATAAGTTTTTGCATAGTATATTGTATAAAGGTTTCAGATAGTAAAATGTTTTTATATAAATAGAATATATTATATTTTATTTAAAAGATTTTTTTTAAATATGGACCGCCGATTAAAGTAAATCAATCTGGACCGCTCATGGATTAGTTACTACGCATTCCATTTTCCTATAAATAAGCTCATTCCTTCATTATTTTCATTTAATTCATTGAAACTCTAAGAGAGAGAAATTATAGAGAAGTTTAGAGAGAAAATTATAGAGAGTTAAAGAAGAAGAGTATTCTCGCTACTTCACTACTTCTATATTCATTTTTTTTTTTACTAGTAAGGGTGTTATTCTTTCTTCTTCGAAGAGAACTTCGTTATTCCATTCATTATTATTCGTTGAATAACTCGTAAAAGTGGTATACCCTATACATAACCTCAGATACGCGCAGATACCCTATACTGTGAAATCCTTATGTTATTCCATTCTTATTTATTCTCATTGAATAACTCAGATACGCTTAATTTACCCTATACTTGGTGACATTCTTCTATTATTCTCGCTGAACATCCTTCTGTAGTGTTTTACACACCCGATCGGTTCCGCTTTTTATTATTCTCGCTGAACATCCTCGTCTCGTGTTTTTACACCGACCGGTTCCGCCTTTTATTATTCTCGCTGAATATCCGGTGTTTTTTATCCGACCGGTTCCGGTTTTACACGCTGAATATCCGTGTTTTACACATCGGATCCGGTTCCATCTTTATTATTCTCGTTGAACATCCCCTTTGTGAATTTCACCGACCGTTCCGTTATTATTATTCGCTGAATAACTCGCCTATGCCAAGCACCGCATGCACGGTGATTTCTTTTGTTATTCCATTCTTTATTATACCCAAATTGGTTAAAACTTTGATTTCTATACTCCATGAAATTAGTAGAATATCCTCGATATTCGCGCTTCATCCAAAGATCTTTCATGGAAATATCTTTCCGATCATTCTTGAATTTTACTTCACTAAACAAAGATCATGTCGACAAATTGGACGTTAATAATTCATGGATTAAATAATTTTTGAACTTGTTTTATTGAATTATTATGTCATTGTCATCATCCTCATGTTATATTATGTTATCTTCGCTTACGCATAGATGAACTTAGTATGATTATGACTGTGGATCATTCTAAGATAATCACGACTTGATATAAATGATGTGACAAAAGTCCTCTCAGTCCCTGTAATGCAAAGTTGATGGATAGTTTTTGGTATGATTATGACCAGTAAGGTGATTCTAAGATAGTCATTTACCCATCGATAATTTGATGAAAATCCTCGACCGTGGTACGTGGATGATTAGATGTGGTGGTTTATTTATTATTGTCGAGTCTCAGCCGATAAAAATTGATGAAAACCTTTAAAACCTAAAAGATAGTAGATTTTATTCTCTACTGACTTTTTAATGGATCGCTTATTCACCGCAGCTTAAACGGTTGTCTATCAGATTTTATCGCTTAACATCGTCAAGGCTAATGATAATTTATATTCGCATTATCTTAGTCATAATATTTTTCATCGGGCTAGTTGAGTTTCACCCTTTTCTTTCACCGTTTCTTCGTGAAATGAGAACATACCGGGATTTAGTCTGGGAACGTAAGTAATGGTCCGCAGGATAAGATTAGTAGTCCTCACTATTCGTGAAATAGTGTGATAATAGTTGTAATGAGGACTCCTTTTGAGTTTGTATAATATCTAGTAGACAATATTTGTATTCAAACTCACGCTTTATGTCAGATTGTATACCTACGCTTATATTAAGAAGTCAGATTTGAATTTATGTACCATGTAAGTAAGCACCCAAGATGGGTGACGATACCTAATTTTGGGGGCGTATATACTCACCCTTTCTTTCACCGTTTCTTCGTGAAATGATAATATATGGACTTAGAATTCTGGGAAACGAGTGATGGTCCTCAAGATAAGATTAGTAGTCCTCACTATTTCAGTAAAATAGTGTGATAATAATCAGTAATGAGGACTTTTGTTTGAGTTTCAGATAATATCTAGTAGTATTTATATTTGTATTTAAACTCACGCTTTATGTCGATTGCATACCTACGCTTATTTTAATAAGTCAGATTAAATTTCGCATCATGTAAGTGGCTACACTCAAGATGGGTGATGTATACCTAATTTTGGGGCGCCACGGCTTGGTATCGCTAGCTTAGGGATGTGATCCTCGCTAAGATGTGAGAATAGTACTAGAGGGGAGAGACGGGAATACCTTCGCTAGTATGACCTACCTAAGTTTACGTGCTATTTTATTGGTTGGTCAAGATAAGGATAATTTGTTATACGTCAATTAACCTTTTGTTTTGTGGCAAGATTCAAAATGACATCCGAGAATGTTGAGAATAAAGAATGGAGCGCAGCGATCGCTGATTCACCACATATCAATAATCAAGATAATGTGCATCAGAAGGCGATAATCCTCACGCAAAACAACAACACCGACCAAATGACAAATGATCAAATGTTCGTGAGGCTTTATGCAATTTATGCAACAAAGAAAGCAGAGCGACTCCTCGCCCAAAACGTAGGTGGAACACTGAAAACTCTCAAGCGGTCACCGCTAAACAATTTAAGGAGCCGGGACCACCGGAGTTTAAGGGAGAGCCAAAACCACTTCTCGCGGAAGCATGGATAAAGCAGATTACCAAGATATTTGATGTCTGGGATGCTCCGAGGAGCAAAAGGTCCCTTTTTCACGCTTTTATGTCATGCATGAGAGAAAGGACATCGGTGGGAATCCAGAAACGACTCAACCAAATTGCATCAAGATATCTCGGGAGAAGTTCCAGAGTCGTTCAACGACAAATACTTTCCCGAAAGTATTCGCCATACATGAAGGAGGTGGAGTTTATCAAGTCGAACAAAACAATACGACCGTGTCGCAATACGAGGCAAAATTTCATGAGTTATCACGGCAAGGCCCCACTTGGTGGATAATGAAGAGAGAATGGCGCGAATGTTTTTAAGAGGTTTGAAGTCGAGATACGCCAACATCTTATTTCTCATAAACCGTGGTTTGTATTCGATGTTGTAAATAGGGCTCGCTTAGTGGGAGCGCGATAACGAGTCAACGCAACTAAAAGAGAGCGCCAAGCAAAATTATAATACCAAATGGAGAATAGTCATCGGCTGATGACAACAAGCGTGGAGGGAATCAAAAAGCAGATATGGTAACCACTTTTGTGGTAATCGTGGCCAAAACAATAAGAATGGACATTTCAAGAAAAGGAGATTCAACAATGATGGAAAGACGCCAAAGACCAAAGACCCATTGTTAAGGAAGGAGAAAGACCACCTATCATATGCTTCAAATGCGGAGGAGAGGGACACATCACCAAAATCAAGGCCACGCCATTCCAAAGATGTTATAATTGTGGAAGAGAAGGTCACTTAGCTCGATTTTGTCATTTCATCAAGACAAATTCAACTAGGATGGAGGCACCAAAGGCCATCCCGTAAAATTCAAAACCCAGAGTGCAAGTGGGAGAGCATTTGTTGTGACCTCCCAAAGAGCAAGGAACCGAATGAGGTCATCACGTAAGTTTTATCATAAACTCTAATGAAGTCTATACTTTATTTGATACCTGTTTCTACCCATTCTTTTATTTCTCCTACTTGCGCCATCGATTAAATTTGACCGAGAAATTAGACTTTGACTTATCTCGTGGAAACTCCATTGGGAGAAACCTTCATTACATCCATCGCTTATAAGTCTTGTTTGGTTCAAATCAGCACTCTCACATTACCCGTCGATCTTATTTCATTAAAAATACTTGCATTTGACGTGATTCTGTGGATTGATCGTTAACTACTTATCATGCAAAAATTGATTATTTTCGTAAGTTGTCATAGCTTTCATATTCCTAATCAACCTATTATGCTAATTCAAACGACCAAACCATTAAAATCAATCACGGCCATCTCAAGCCATAAAGCTATTCGCTTATTGAAAAACGGATGTCAAGCTTTTCTTAGCTCATGTCACGATTTAAATAAAAATACGCCGCTTTTAAACGATATTTCTATTGTTAATAAATTTCCGACGATTCTCAAGAACTTCCCGCCTACCCCGAAGCGTGAAATTGAATTTTGTATCGACCTCGAACCCCAGACAAAACCTATTTCCAAAGCCCCATATCGAATGGCTCCTATGAACTTCGTGAGTTAAAGACCCAACCGCAGGAATTGTTAGACATCGGGCTTTATTCGCCCCAAGTACTTCTCCTCGGGGTGCTCCCTGCTCTATTCGTGAAGAAGAAAGATGGGAGTATGCGATTTCAGTATTGATTATCTGGAGTCAATCACGTCACCATCAAAATAGTATCCATTGCCACGTATTGATGACCGTTGTTTGACCACTTGCAAGGAGCCAAATTCTTTTCAAAGATCGATCTTCGCTCCCGGATATCACCAAATCAAGATTGTAAATCACCGACATTCCAAAGACGGCCGTAACTCCCCAGACGGCATTATGAATTCCTAGTCATGTCCTTTGATCGACTAATGCTCCCGCCGCCTTTCATGGATATGATGAACCGAGTATTCAAGGAATATTTAGATCACTTTGTGGTCGCCTTTATTGATGACATCCTTATTTATTCCAAAAGCCGTGGAAGATCATGAGCAACACTTGAGGTCGACACTCCAAAAGCTTCGTGAATATAAGCTTTATGCCAAGTCAAGAAATGCGAAGTTCGTCAAGAAGTAGCATTCCTTGGGCACGTGGTATCAAGTCATGGAATATCCGCTGACCCAAAGAAAGATCAAGCTATTCAAAGTCGGGAACAACCTAAATCAAAGGATCAAGACGTAGCTTTCTGCTTAAGCCGGGTTATTATCTGAGATTCGTGGAAGGATTTTCTAATCGCTATTCCATCGACTCAAACCGACTTTGAAAGATACAAAGTTCTATGGAGCGAAGAATGTGAGAAGAGTTTTCAAGAACTCAAGAGGAGACTTATTTCAAGAGACTGCTCGACAATACCATCCGCCTTGAGGGATTTGTCATCTACAAAGTGATGCTTCTAGCAAAAGGGTGGGATGTGTTCTTATGCAACATGGAAAAGTTATAGTTTATGCCTCGCGATAACTCAAAGAATATGAGAGGAATTATCCTACTCATGATCTAGAGTCGGCAACCGTTGTTTCAGACTTAAAATGTGGAGGCATTACTTCAGATGGGGAGAAAGTGGAGATCTTTTTACGATCATAAAAGCCTCAAATATTTCTTCACTCAAAAGGAACTCAACACGCGACAACGACGCTGGCTTGAACTGCTGAAAGATTATGATCATACCATCCAATACCATCCTCGAAAAGCAAACGTGGTAGCCGACGACGATCGAGTAGAAATCATACGCAAGCACGTACAAGCGATATTGTCAACGCAAAGGCCCATTTTGTGTGACTTGCAAAGGATGGAGATAGAATTAAAGACTCTCAGGACGATGTGATGACAAATGAGTATACGAAAGTAGAACCGATTTTAATTGATAAAGTTAAAGTCGCTCAAGCTACGCACTGGAGTCGATGCGTATGAGGAAGAAAGTGCAAGAAGGTGCTACGCTTAAGCAAGAATCGATGAAGAAGGAATACTTTGAGTCAACTCTGCACTTTGTGTTCCTAACGAATTTCGATTTAAAGTATAATATCATGATGGAGGCGCACAACACACCATTTGCAATCCATCTCGGGAGTACCAAAATGTATCATGATATTCGCCATACATTTTGGTGGAGCAATACGAAGAGAGAGATAATACTGCTTATCTCAAGGTGTCTAACTTGTCAACGAAGTTAAAGCGGAGCATCAAGTACCAAAAGGTCCATCAGAACCACTTGAAATTCCGTAGAATGGAAGTGGGAGCACATTACCATGGATTTCAAGCACGGCCTTCCTAAGGTTTCTCAAGGCATTGATGCGATTTGGGTCATTGTTGATAGATCGACCAAGTCCGCTTCATTTCTTACCGATACGAGAAACTTATACACTTGAACGCTTCTCGTCAGATGTACATAAACGAGATTGTAAGATCGCATGGTATGCCTAAGATCCATAGTTTCGATCGAGACCCAAGATTCACTTCACGATTTTGGGTTAGTTTGCAAAAAGCTATGGGCACAGATTTCACGATTTAGTTTCTAAGATATCATCCTCGATCGGACGGACAATGGAGAGGACTATTCAAACTCTCAAGATCTATTAAGACTCGTGGTCCTTGATTTCAAGGAGTTGGGACAAGTTCTTACCATGGTGGAGTTTTCCCACAACAACAGCTTATCAAGCAAGTATCGCATGGCTCCATTCAAGCATCAGATGGAAGAAAGTGTCGTTCTCCAAAGATACTGGGACGAGGGTGAAGCAACGTTGTTGGGACCGAGTTGGTACGTATGACTACTTTTAAAAGATTCAAACGATCCGACAACGATAAAAACCTCACAAAATCGATAAAAGAGTTATGCCGATCTTCATCGAAAGGACGTGGAATTCGATATAGAGATCATGTGTTGTTAAGAGTCGCTTCCATGGAAAGGAGTTACAAGATTTGGAAAGAGAGAAAACTTAATCCTCGATTCATCTGGCCCATTTTTAATCCTCGATCGAGTAGGAATCGTGGGCCTATAGACTCGCTTTTACCGCCAAATATGTCTCGTGTTCATAACGCTTTTCACATATCTATGTTACGTAAATATGTGAAAGACCCCAACCATATTATCGAAGTTAGAACCCGATTTAAATAATGGAAGATTTGACGTATTTAAGAGGTTCCCTGCTCAAATTTTGATAAGAAAGAACATATTCTACGCCCAAGGTTATACCTCAAGTCAAAGTTTTATGGAGGAACCACGATGTCGAGGAAATGACTGGGAGTTAGAATCAAATGAAATCAAGGTATCCTTACTCTTCTTCGACATACCAGTATCGCATTCTAATTTCGAGGGCTTAAATTTCATGTTAAGGGAGGTCAGAAGACCCCAACTTTTATAAATAAAGATGAATTTTTCTATAAATATTATTTTGAATATTATGGAATAAATTTGATATAATGTTATAGTCAGGTAATATTTATAAATTTTGCAAAGTATGCAAGTTGTTATAAAATATTCGTTTGGCTCTGGGAATATTCTTTTGTTAGTGGAATATTCAGATAATGGCTCAATCATTGGTGGACCCCACAATGTAATTATTGTTTGATCGAGAAAACGACAAAAATATTTTTATAAAAATACTACGAGAGGTGTTACCGTTAAAACCGCTGAACTACCCTATGGTAAAAGTACAAAGAATACGCTGGTGGGTCGATAAGAAGACACCAGATTGATTATCGATGCTTACGTGAGAAGTCACTCACTTATGCTCAATTATTGCACAAAGAATCACGATCATATCTCTTATATTATTGATTCAATTATTGTCACAAGATCATCTCAGATAATATGTTATAGTATTAAATCAATAATCGAGATTTACAAGTTATAAATGATTAATAATTATTGAAAGATTAAATATGTGTTATGATTTGTGGTAAGTTTGATTATTTTACGGGGGGCTCATATGTCATCATCTAAGAGTCTCTTCATCAATAGTAGATTTACCTAACAATAGTAATTACCCTTGTGAATAGTATTTACCTTCACAATAGTAATTATCCTTGTGAATAGTATTTACCCAATAAGAATTACCCTTCAGAATAAAGATTTACCTTCAATAAGTAATTACCCTTGTGAATAGTATTTACCTTCACATAATAGTATTTACCTTCGTTAATAGTAATTACCTTTACCAGACGCCGAACCACTTGTCGCTTCAACATTACTAAGCGCCGAACCACTTGTCGCTTCACATTACAAAGGCCAAACCACTTTCTTTTCAAGCCAGTCACGTCCACTCGCTTTTCACACTAAGAAAGTGCTAAGCTAGAAATCTTCTATAAATAGAGGCCTAGGGCTTCATTATTTTTCATTTAATTCATTCAAGCTTATAGAGAGAGAAAGTATAGAGAGAATAGAGAGAAAGAAGAAGAGTATTTTGTTACTACATCGCCGTCAGCAGATTCAATCTCCTACCAAATGTGGGGGTGTTATTCTTTCTTATTCATGAAGAGAATCTGTTGTTATTCCATCGCTTATTATTCGTTTGAATAACTCAGATAAGTGGTTTACCCTATACTTGGTGACATTCTTCTATTATTCGTTGGAACATCCTGCTCGTGTGTTTTACAAGGTTTTAGGACCGACCGGTTCCGCTTTTTTATTATTCGCTGGAACATCCTCGTCTCGCAGGTTTTACACCGGATTCGGTTCCGCCTTTTTTATTATTCTCGCTGGAACATCCTGCTCGTGTGTTTTACACCTGACCGGTTCCGGTTCCGCCTTTTTATTATTCTCGTTGAATATCCTATCAGTGTTTTACACCGGATCCGGTTCCATCTTTATTATTCTCATTTGAACATCCCGCTTGTGTGAATTTCACCCGACCGGTTCCGTTATTTATTATTCTATTGAATAACTCGTCTCATATGCGGCCTATCGCATGCACGGTGATTTCTTTTGTTATTCCATTCTTTATTATACCCAAATTGGTTAAAACTTTGACTTCTATACTCCATGAAATTAGTAGAATATCCTCGATATTTGCGTTTCATCCAAAGATCTTTTCATGGAAATATTCTTCCGATCATTCTTGAATTTTACTCTACAAAAACAAGATCATGTCGATAATTGGACGTTAATAATTCCCGGATAAAATAATTCTTGAACTTGTTTTATCAATTCTTATATCATTGTCATCATCCTCATGTTTATATTTTTTTGAAAGTCATCTCGTATTCAGAAGTGCATAGATGGACTTGGTATGATTACGACTGAGACTATTCTTGTAATCACGACCGTAATGTTACAAATGATGTGATAAAAATCCTCAAATTGGTCAGTAGTGCATCGATGGGATTGTTGGCATGATCATGACTATTAATGAATACACAAATATTCTTGGCCCGTAGTGTATGAATAATTGTGGTCGGATACTAAAGAATATCCTGGCCGTAAAAGTGCGGGGTGATTCGATGATGTGGAATATTTATTAAAGTCGAGTCTCGCCTATAACAAGTTGATGAAAAACCTTTAAAACCTAAAAGATAGTAGATTTTATTTTCTACTGACTCTTTTAATGGATCAGATATTCACCGCAGCTTAAACCGGTTGTCTATTGTATTTTATCGCTTAACATTATCAAGACTATTGATAATTTATTCGCATTATCTTAGTCATAATATTTTTTATCGGGCTAGTTGAGCTCACCCTTTCTTTCACCGTTTTCTTCGTGAAATGATAATATAGCCGGGATTTAGCCTGGGAAACGAAAGTGATGGTCCTCAAGATAAGATTAGTAGTCCTCACTATTCGTAAAATAGTGTGATAATAATGTAATGAGGACTTTTTGTTTGAGTTCAGTATAATATCTAGTAGATTTATATTTGTATTTAAACTCACGCTTATGTCGTATTGCATACCATACGCTTATGTTAATAAGTTGTATTTAAATTTCGCATCATGTAAGTGTATACTCAAGATGGGTGATGTATACCTAATTTTGGGGGCGCCACACATCTTTGCACTACGGCCAAAGATATTCTTCAGAAATCATTCATCTTTGCACTACAGTGCCAAAGATATTCTTAAGAAATCATTCATCTTTGCACTACGTGCCAAAGATATTCCATAATATCATCATTTAAGACCGAGGATGATGAAAATATTTTTTTTTTAAAGAAACGAATCCAAGTGAAACAAAATGACAAGGATTAAGGATTAAGGATTCAGATTTGGTTTTATCCACGTCCAAAAATACCTCTCAAAAATAATCATAGTGGTGTAAAATTCAAGAATGATCAAAACATGGATACAATCGAGTTAGTATCCGTAATAGATGTTTTGGATTTAAAAGAAGAAATTTTATTTTTCTATGAATAAGACCGAGTACGTGAATAGTGCCATATACGTGAATAAGTGCAGACACGTGAATAGTAACTCCGACACCAAAAGATAGAAATTCCAATAAAAAACATCTTCACGCTTCATGAATAGTACTCGTGAATAAGAACTCTCGTGAATAAGAACTCATGAATAAGTAACTCGTGAATAGTAACTCATGAATAAGTAAACTCATGAATAAGTAACCCGACATGAAAAAGTTCCAAATTTGATAAAACTTCAGATCAATATTTCAAAGATAATGATATTGAAGAAATAATATCATTACTGAAAAAAATAATATCCCTTACCTCGAAAGATCAAGATTTCTAAATAAAAACAGGATATAGGCTATGACTTGACTCAGACCGTCGTATAGCAATACTCAAAGTATACTCAAAATACTCACAAGAATACGCCGATAATATAGAGAGAAAACTTGATTTTCGGTGTGATTTTCAATTCTAACCTAAGACCTCTATTTATAGGAAAATGCTTAGAACACCAAAGCAGTAAAATTTAATAAAATATATTATTATTAATAAATTTCCTACGCCTCTTTGGAAATCAGATCCCAACATTTCACATGCCAACCTTCTAGAAAGAAATGATAAAAACGTTTTTCATAAAATAAATAATTAAAACTTACAAAAATCAATTATTTTGAGCTTCGAACTTCAATAATTCATAATAAATAGCCCTTTCATCAGAAAATTCGAATCTCATGAGTTTTTATAGGAAATTCAATTCTCTACAACTTTGCAGAAGAAAGTTTTTCCAAATTCCAAACAGAAATTGACCGAAATCCACAAAAAAAGCGATTTTTGTGCTATAATCAAATTTCAAATAATAAATGGGGTCCAACCGACATGTTTAACATGTTTTAAACATTTATTGCAATAAAAATACTCTTCCTCCTCAGATACTCATATATCCCACATTCGTTGTAAAAATATCACCGTTAATATATTATTAAAATAATATATTTAAATGAATTATTTTATCGTAAAAAGATAAAATATTAATTTTCAACAATTGTCATTTAAAAATTTTCTCCATCTATATCCACATAAAATCAATATTTTTCTCATCATATAAATCAATAATTAATTATTCACAAATAATATTACGTAATCACAATATTACAACCAGCAGTTCCTCAGAAGAGGGGCTTTCCAATAAGAATTTCTTCATCGGCGCAATTAATTAGGTGACCAAACCTCTCCTTAGATGTAACTTTCTAGACATTGCCAATAATGTTATCTAATAATATTATTCAGTAATATGAATTATTGCTTCGATAATGAAAATTACCGTAATGACAATTATCAAACAACAAAGAATATAAAATATCAACGCAAAGAATTATTAACTCAATAAAATGATCAATAAAGAATTATCGTAACCATTATCGAGTAGTGCTTCTTCACGTAAGAATCAATAATTGGTGCAATACCTGGCCATCGCTCAACAACGCCAGTATTAGTGTGTTTTAACCACCGGGTATTCCAACAAAAGATAATTCAGAATAACTACGCCGTTATTTAAAAACAACTTATATTTGTCGTTTTCTTCATCCAATCGCTTTCAGTTATGGGGCCCACACATATTCATGCTACCGTCAATGCATTTAATATTATTCCGACGAAAAGATTTAATATTCCACGACCAAACGAATATTCCCAAACAACAATGAATATTTTATAACCACTGCTTATTTTGAAATATTTACAGATTTAACCCTTAACTATCCACATTAATCAAATCAACCCTTACTATTTGAAAATAATAAATAAAGTAAATTCCTTTTTATTTAAAAATTTCGGGGTCTTACATCTGGGGTCTCACAATCTCCCCTCCTTATGTAATTTCGCCCTCGAAATTAGAGGTACGTGACCGATATGATAAAGAGGTGAGGATACCTTGAATACCTTTATCGTTAAAAATATTAAATTCATCTTCTAATCCGCCAAAGATATTCATTAACAATTCATCTTTGCACTACAAAGCTAAAGATATACAAATCAGAAACAAATAATGCCGAGACGCAAGCGACTTAATAGTATCACGACCACGAATTATCCATTACATCATCGCCAAGGATATTCGTGTTTTCAATTACTGGCCATGATTATACCGAATAATCCTTCGTCATAATCATACCAAGTCTATCAATGTATTATGGCCAAAGATGACTTTTACCACATCCATGAATTAATATTTCATTGTTGAGACTCACCAATAATTAATCCATATCATCGAATCATCCCCGCACTACGGCCAAGGATATTCATTAAGTATCACGACCACGAATTATCTATGCACTACTACCAAAGATAATCGTGTATTCATTAAGATCACGACCACAAATTATCCATGCACTACTACCAAAGATAATCGTGTATTCATTAGTATCACGACCACAAATTATCCATGCACTACGACCAAAGATAATCGTGTATTCATTAAGATTACGACCACAAATTATCCATGACTACTACCAAAGATAATCGTGTATTCATTAGTATCACGACCACAAATTATCCATGCACTACGACCAAAGATAATCGTATTCATTAGTATCACGACCACAAATTATCCATGCACTACTACCAAAGATAATCGTGTATTCATTAAGATCACGACCACAAATTATCCACGCACTACTACCAAAGATAATCGTGTATTCATTAGTATCACGACCACAAATTATCCATGCACTACGGCAAAGATAATTGTGTATTCAATTACTGATTATGATTATACCGAACAATCCTCGGTCATAATTATACCAAGTCCATCTATGCACTATGAGCCACGAGATGACTTTCAACATAATATAAACATGAGGATAATGATATAAAGAATCAATCAAATGAGATAAAGGATAAATATTAAACCTTTATAATATAATTTATCCAGATTCAAGAATATCCCCATGTTATCAATCACTTAATAATCTCATAATCTAATATCATTAATATTATAACAATATTTTAATCACTTAAATTTATAAACAATTTATCTCAATTGTTTACGTTTTACCATATAATGCATTTAAACATTCAAAATGCCATACTCATAAGATATCATCACCAATTATCAAATCATTCATCAAAAAAAATATGCATATACTCTATATAGGATTCTCTCAGCCATAAAATCCTATTTTCAACTTTGTTACTTCACATAACATATTTAACTCATATGTTCATAACTAAACTATTTTCATGAAAAATACTAAATCAGTCCCAAAATATTTCTTTTCTGGGATTTAGCATAATATAATCCCATAATGAAAATATATTTTTCTGAATTTTAAAATTCATTTACTATTTTTCAAAAATCAATTTCTAATTAATTCCTTAAGAAATTAGCTACCTCAAGTTTAACTCCAAAATTCCCAAATCTTGGCAGGACCTTACACATGTTAACGTGAGCTTCTAGTTTAAATTTCATGGTCATCGGAGTTATAGAACTCCGATTATAGCGTTTTTTGTCGAAAAAACCTAAATATTGAAATAGTCATAACTTGCTCATTTTAAGTCAGAATGAGCTTATTTTTGGACAGGAGGTACTTTATACCATATACCTTCATATCCAAAAGGCCAGAATTTTTCTCATAATTTAAGTGGCCGAAACAACCCCTCTAAAATCATGGCTGCAGCTTTTTCAATTTTTTTGCAGCTTTGCACTCCTTTGCTAAAATCAGTCCACACAAAAATCTACAACACCTTTTCCAGTAATTCCACTTGGATTAGTTAGGTAACTCATAGATCTAACTCTAGGACTTGACCACACTCAAAAATTCAAAATATAATAGGAGATATGGTCAATTGAATTTCATGTTACGTTTTTTCACCAAATCTGATTTTCAACTCTTTGTGATTTCTAAGAAACTTTCATGTTTTCACATAATAACCAACATAACTCATCATAAAACTTACTAATACTACGTATACCCATAGTTTTTATTAGTCCAATGCTTTTATTATGACTTTTATCATAAACCACGTTAAACTGCTCATTTTAGTCAAGAAATATTTGAGGGTTTAAGAAGTGTTTTTTATCTTTGGGGTCAATATAAAATTCGATTTCACGCCTAGGGTAGTAGCTAAGAAATCTTCAAGAATACGTCAAGAAATTTATTAATGATAGAAATATCATTCAAAATCATTACTTTTGTCCAAGACTTGGATAAGACGTCACATTAATACCAACTGTGACTTTCATCCCAACTTTGGATAGCACGCCACAATGACACCTTAAATAAATGTATAGTCAAAAACTCTTTTAGAAATTAGAATCTTTGGGAAGTGCTCAAGGAAACCTTCAGACATGGGAGGTCATGCTTCTAGGTTATGATAGATATCATATGGCCACGTAATTATCCTTGGTTTACCCAATAGACCCCCAAAAAAATGAGAAGATTACTATCATATTCTTCCCAATGGTGAGTCTTCTCTTGATTTATCATTATCTCCACTGCCTCAAATTGAGAATTATACTTCAAACAAACACCAAGATCATATAGGTAGTGCTCGTAAATATACTCAGCAAGTGGATGAGCACAACCCCATCTTATGATGACACGAGGTTGTATGTCATTAGACATCTTGTATGATAGTGGCAAAACACTCTTCCAACGCTGGGTTCGCTTTCACCCTAGTTGATTCACCAAATATAACTACTAAATGATGACCACCGTTCTATTCCAATCGTTATCCCCCGCTCGACCTAGCTACACTCTTATTATTACCGAAAGGAATTGTGAAGCAAAAGGGTTAATTAAATAACAAATAAACTTAGGTAGGTCATACTAAGCAAGTAATCCCGTCTGCCTCCCTCCTAGTTCTTATCTCAAGATCTTAGCCAGGATCATATCCCTAAGCTCGATACCAACCGTGACGCCCCCAAAATTAGGTATACGCCACCCATCTTGGGTCGCCACTTACATGGTACATAAATTCAAATACAACTTACTAATATAAGCGCCGTGGTACAATACGATATAAATTGTGAGTATGAATACAAATATTGTCTACTAGATATTATACAAACTCAAAAGGAGTCCTCATTACAACTATTATCACACTATTTCACAGAATAGTGAGGACTACTAATGCTATCCTCTGGACCATTACTCCGTTCCCCGACTCGTCCCATCTATATTCTCATTTCCTGAAGAGAACAGTGAAAGAAAGGGTGAGCTCAACTAGCCCAGTAAGAAATATTATGACTTCTTAATGCAGAATAAATTATCATTAGCCTTCAACAGTGTTAAACTGATAAAATACAATAGACAATCAGTTTAACTGCAGCGGAATATACAATCCATTAAAAGAGTTAAGTAGAAAATAAAGTCTACTATCTTTTAGGTTTTAAAAGGTTTTCATAAATTTTATCACTAAGACTCAGTTTAATGAATAAACCACAATATCTAATCATCCCCGTATTACACGGCCAAGGATTTTCATCAAATTATCAATGGTCATGACTATATACCAATCACCCCGGTCATAATCATACCAAAACTATCCATCATCGCATTCTGTGCCACCGAGGAATTTTATCACATCATTTATAACAAGCCATGATTATACCGAATGATCCTCGGTCATAATCATACTAAGTTCATCTACGATGCGTAAGCCAAAGATAACATAATATAACATGAGGATGATGACAATGACATAATAATTCAATAAAACAAGTTCAAGAATTATTTTATCCAGAATTAGTAACGCCCAAATTGTCAACAAGATCTTTGTTTTGTAGAGTAAAATTCAAGAATGATCGGAAGAATATTTCCATGAAAAGATTTGGATGAAACGCAAATATCAAGGATATTCTACTAATTTCATGGAGTATAGAAGTCAAAGTTTTAACCAACTGGGTATAATAAAGAATGGAATAACAAAAGAAATCACCGTGCATGCAGACTTCGCAGAGATAAGTTATTCCAACAAAATAATAATAAACGGAACGTGTCGTCGTAAAATTCAATCGTGGCGAGGATGATCCAAATGTAATAATAAATCTTTGAATAATAAACAATGGAACCAGTCAAGGTGTAAAATACATGCATGTGATATTCCAATGTAATAATAAATGCGGAATAATAAACAATAGAACCAGTCGGTGTAAAACACATGCATGTGATATTCCAAATGTAATAATAAAGAATGGAATAATGAAGAAGATCACCAAGTATAGGGGATTCCGCGTATCAAAGTTATTCCAATGTAATAAATAAGAATGGAATAATATAAGGATTTCACCAAGTATAGGGTATGCCGCGTATACAGGTTATGTATAGGGTATGCCACTTTTACAGGTTAATCCAATAGAATAATAATGAATGAAATAACAGAAGTTCTCTTCATGAATAAGAAAGAATAACACCCCTTACGTGTAAGACCCCAAATTATTAATAAATAAAATTTTTTTTCCTCTATTTATTATTTTGAAATAGTAAGGGTTGATTTGATTAATGTGGATAGTTATGGGTAAAATATGCAAATATTTGAATAAGCAGTGGTTATAAAATATTCATTATTGTTTTGGGAATATTCAGATCGTCGGGGAATATTAAATGGACGACGGTGTTGATCTTTGTGGGCCCCATAACTAAAAAGCGATTGGATGAAGAAAACGACAAATATAAGTTATTTATAATAAACGGCGTAGTTATTCAATTATCATTGTTAGAATACCCGGTGGTTAAAACACACTAATCACGCGTTGTTGAACAAGAAGGCATTTCAGTATTGCACCAATTATTGATTCTTACGTAAGAAGGCACTACTCAATAATTGTTACAAAGTAATTACTATTCAATATTTTATTTTATTGATTCAATAATTCACGCGTTGATATTTTATATTACTATTGTTTCAATAAATTGTCATTACACGGTATTTTCCATTATCGAAGCAATAATTCATAGTATCGAATAATATTATTAGATAACATTATTGGCAATGTCTAGAAAGTTACGTCTAAGGAGAGGTTTTGTCACCTAATTCAAGGCCGCCAGTAAGAAGAAATTTTATTAGGAAAGCCCCTCTTTCCAGGGAACCGCCTCGGTTGTCAATATTGTGATTCTCGAATATTATTTGTGAATAATTAATTATTGATTCATATGATGAGGAAAATATTTATTTTATGTGGATATAGATGGAGAAAAATTTTAAAATGACAATTGTTGAAAATTAATATTTTATCTTTTTCTCGATAAAATAATTCATTTAAATATATTATTTTATAAATATATTAACGGTGATATTTTTACAATGAATGTGGGATATATGAGTATATGAGGAGGAAGAGTATTTTTGTTGCATTAAATGATTAACACATGTTTTGTGTGTTGGTGGACCCCATTTCTTGATCGAAATTTGATTATACTTTGTAAAATCGCCTGTTTGAGGATTTGGTCAATTTACATTTGGAATTTGGAAAAACTTTCTTACGTAAAGTTGTAGAGAATTGAATTTCCTATAAAAACAGTGAGATTTGAATTTTCTGATGAAAGGGCTATTTATTATGAATTATTGAAGTTCAAGCTCAAATAATTGATTTTGGAAGTTTTAATTATTTATATCAACAAAAACGTTTTTATTGTTTTGGTTGGCCCCCATGTGTTGTAAACATGCTGATTTCATGAGTCTTGGTTGGCGAGGAATATATATATAATATATTATTATTATATTAAATTTTCGCTTTTGTTGTTAGCAATTTCTATAAATAGGGTGCTTAGGTTAGAATTGAAAATCACACCGTAAGCTGAAGTTTTCTCTCTCTATATTATCGGCGTATTCTTGTGAGTATTTTGAGTATACTTTGAGTATTGCTATACGGTGCAAGTTCAAGTCATAGCCTTTATATCAGGTGTTTTATTTAAATCTTGTCTTTCGAGGTAAGGGATGTTATTTTCTTCTCAAATGATATTATTTCTTCAATATCATTATCTTTGAAATATTGGTTGGAACTTTTATCAAATTTGGAACTTTTTCATGTATGGGAGTTCTTATTCATGAGTTCTATTATTCACGATTACTATTCATGAGTTACTATTATACGAACTTTATTCACGAAGCGTGAAGATGTTTTTTTTATGAAATTTCATCTTTTGGTGTCCGATTTACTATTCACGTATCACGACACTATTCACGAATCTGACCTTTATTCATAGAAAAATGAAATTTCTTCTTTTTCGTCAAAATATCTATTACGAATACTAGCTTTGATTGTATCCGTGTTTTGATCATTCTTGAATTTTACACCACTATGATTATTTTTGAGGTATTTTTGGGCGTGGATAAAACAAAAAGTCGAATCTTAATCCTTAATCCTTGTCATTTTGTTTCCTTTGGATTCGATTTTCTTTAAAAAATTTTTCATCATCTTGATCTTAAATGATGATATTATGGAATATCTTTGGCACGTAGTGCAAATGATGAATTTGAAGAAGAATATCTTTGGCCGTAGTGCAAAGATGAGCAGTGTTTAGATGAACATTAATTAATGATGAATATCTTTGGCTGTAGTGCAAAGATGAATATTTGATTCGAGATGTATATTGATTGATGTTCTGGGGATAAAATATCGACGATGAACTTTTAAATTCATATATAGAAGATAGTAGTTTGCATTCTCTACTTAACTCTTCAATGAATTATTATTTCATTGCGAATATTGATTTAAAATTTGTTGTCTATCTATTGTATTCTATTAGATTTTTCCTGTTGAAGACTAACGATAATTTGTTGTATATTATCTTAGTCATAATATTCTTCTTGGGCTAGTTGAGCTCACCCTTTTCCTTGTTGTTCCATTTTCTTCTCGGGAGGCGAGAATGTAGCGAGTACTAGTCGGGGTATGGAATGAAGGTTACAGAGAGTTGTTTAGTAGTCCTCACCATTTTTGTAAAATAATGTATCAATAATTATGATGGGGATTTATTTGCGTGTGGATATTGTCTAGATGGCAATATCTCGTATTTAAACTCACAGATTTATATGTTGTAATAATAAAGTTGTAGTTATTTCGTACCATGTATTTGGCGAATTTCGAGAATGGGTTGGATGGAATGGACCTATTTTGGGGGCGTCACATTACGGAATACAACAAATAATATCCCTTATCAGTAAAAGATCTTTGGATATCAAAGTAGTGAAGTACCGTAATACTCTTCTTCTTTATCTCTATAGATTTTCTCTCATAAAAACCTCTCTCTATAATTTCTCTCTCAGAGTTTCGGTGAATTCGTAAGAAAATAATGAAGAAATGAGCTTATTTATAGGAAAATAGAATGCATAGTAATTAATCCATGAACGGTCCAGATTGATTTATTTTAATCGACGGTCCATATTTAAAGAAAAATCTTTTAAATAAAATATCATATATTCTATTTATATAAAAACATTTTACTATGCAAACACTATGCAACACTATGCAAAACACTACTACGCAACACTACGCATAATAAAATATAATATATTCTATTTATAGAATAACTTTAATAAAGTAATTTTTTATATAAAAGATGTTTCATTTTATTACGTTAATAATACGAATAAAACAAAACGTCATTATCGCTATAATAATTCAATGTGATGCCCCCAAAATAGGTATACATCACCCATTCCGAGTTGTCAATACATGGTACGTAAACAACTACAACTTTATTATTACAACAAGAAAACTGTGAGTTTAAATACAAATATTATCTTATGCATAATATCTATACTCAAATAAATCCTCATCACATTTATTGATACATTATTTTACAAAATGGTGAGGACTACTAAACAATCCTTTCTAAAACCTTCATTCCATACCCCGACTGCATACTCGCTTATATTCTCGCCTCCGAGGAAGAAAAATGGAACAAAAGGAAAAGGGTGAGCTCAACTAGCTCAAGAAAGAATATTATGACTAAGATAATATACAACAAATTATCGTTAGTCTTCAACAGGAAAAATCTAATAGAATACAATAGACAACAAATTTTAAATCAATATTTCAATGAAATAATAATTCATTGTAAGAAGAGTTAAGTAGAGAATGCAAACTACTATCTTCTATGTATGAATTTAAAAGTTCATCGCCTCATCTTTTATCCCGTAACATCAATCCATAAACATCTCGAATCAAATATTCATCTTTGCACTACAGCCAAAGATATTCATCATTGGGTCATGTTCATTTAAACACTGCTCATCTTTGCACTACGTGCCAAAGATATTCTTCAGAAATCATTCATCTTTGCACTACACAGTGCCAAAGATATTCTTAAGAAATCATTCATCTTTGCACTATGTGCCAAAGATATTCAATAATATCATCATTTAAGACCGAGGATGATGAAAAAATATTTTTTTTAAAGAAACGAATCCAAAGGAAACAAAATGACAAGGATTAAGGATTAAGGATTCAGACTTTGTTTTATCCATGTTCAAAAATACCTCAAAATAATCATAGTGGTGTAAAATTCAAGAATGATCAAAACATGGATACAATCAAAGCTAGTATCCGTAATAGATATTTTGGACTTAAAAGAAGAAATTTTATTTTTCGATGAATAGTGTCAGATACGTGAATAGTGTCAGATACGTGAATAAGGCCGAGATACGTGAATAAGAATCGACACCAAAAGATAGAAATTCCACAAAAAACATTTTCACGCTTAGCTTAATAGTACTCGTGAATAAGAATCGTGAATAAGAACTCATGAATAAGAACTCGTGAATAAGTAACTCATGAATAAGAACCCCGATATGAAAAAGTTCCAAATTTGATAAAAAGTTCCAACCAATATTTCAAAGATAATGATATCAAGAAATAATATCATTCGAGAAGAAAATAACATCCCTTACCTCAAAGAATCAAGATTTCTAAGGAAAGATCTAAGTGATGTCGAATGAAACTCAGATCAATAAAGAACTCTCAAAGTATCTAAATACTCACAAAATACGCCAATAATATAGAGAGAGAAAGAGAGAAAACTTTGTTTCGTGTGATTTTCAATTCTAACTTAGCCTCTATTTATAGAAAATGTTAGCCCACCAAGGAGACTTGACTGCCACCGATGGCTTTTACTCGCTACTATTGCCACCCACCACATTTGAAATAAAATTCAGCACATTTTTTCACCAACCACAAGTGGGGCCCACTCAATTCTAGAATTTTCCACCAAAATCAATTATAACCCTACTTTCCTAATCAAACACCTCTTAAAATTTATAACAAATCATTCGCTCATTTTAACGGCTCAAAATTTGTAGACATATACTCAACTTATATATGTATAACATATCCAAAAATCGCAAACGATCCAATTCTACGATTAAAATTATAACTCATTTAATATATCGTAAAAATAATCGATTTGATTTTTAATACCTCCATTCCGACAAAAAATACCGATAAAACACCTCAACATTAAATCCTTCAATTATAACCACATATAATAAATAAATCCATCATTTATATCCATATCAAATAAATATTTTCTTATCATATAAATCAATAATTAATTATTCCCAAATAATATTATGTAATCACAATTATGACAACCAGCAGCTCCTGTGAAAGAGGGGCTTTCAATAAGGATCTCTCTCATCATGCAAGCCGCAATTAGGTGACCAAACCTCTCCTAGATGTAACTTTCTAGACATTGCCAATAATGTTATCTAATAATATTATTCAAATAATATGAATTATTGATCCGATAATGGGAAAATATGCAAGTTGACAATTATCAAACAAAGAATAATATATAAAATACCAACGCAAAGAATTATTGAATCAATAAAATAAAATACTAAACAAGAATTATCGTAATAATTATTAAGTAAAGGCCTTTCACGTAAGGATCAATAATTGATGCAATACGCAGTGTTATCGCTCAACAACGCCAGATTAGTGTGTTTTAACCACGGGTATTCCAACAAAGATAATTCAGAATAATTACGCCGTTATTTTTAAACAACTTATATTTGTCGCTTTTTCTCATCCAATCGCTTTCACATGGGCTCCACACACACACGGTCGCTACTGCAGCATTTAATATTCCCGACAAAGCATTTAATATTCCACCACCAAACTAATATTCCCCGACAACAATGAATATTTTATAACCACCACTTGCTTATTTTGAAATATTTGCATGATTTTACCCCTAACTATCCACATTAATCAAATCAACCCTTACTATTTCAAAATAATAAATAAAGGAAATTCCTTTTATTTAAAAAAAAATTTCGGTCTTACAACCTCCCTCCTTATGAAATTTCGTCCTCGAAATTCGACGACGGTGTGTGTTTCAAAAGGTGAGGATACCTCGCTTTCATTTCCGCTTTCCAATTCCTGTGTCATTTCTCTATAAAGATGATTCCTCCACAAAACTTTAACTTGTGGTATGACCTCATGCTGTAGGACATGCTCCTTCCTATCCAAAATCTTCGACAGTACCTCCTCACACGTTAAGTCTTCTATTATCTCGTCCTGCTTCTAACTCTATAACGTGGTTCGGTCTTTCACATATTTATTAAGTACATGATATGTGAAACACATTATGAACATTTAGACATACTTGAGGTAACGCAAGTCTATAGGCTACATTTCCTACCTTGGCCAAGAATTTGAAATGGACCAATAAATCGTGGATCGAGCTTTCCTCTCTTCCCAAATCTTGTAACTCCTTCCATGGAGCAACTCGCAATAATACACGATCCCCTACACTAAATTCCACGCCCTTTCGATGAAGATCCGCGATAACTCTTTTGTCGATCTTGTGCCGCTTTGTATACGTTGTCGAATCATTTGGATCTTTTCTAGTAGTCATACGTATTTAACTCCCGGGTCCCAACAATGTTGCTTTCACCCACCTCATCCCAACATATCGAGAACTACATTTTCGCCCATATAATGCTTCAATGGAGCCACACCTATACTTGCGCTCGATAACTCGTTGTTGTAGGAGAATTCCACCAATGGTAAATACTTATCCTAACCGCCCTTGAAGTCAGGACACGTAGTCTTAATAAATCTTCAAGAGTTTGAATAGTCCTCTCTCGATTGTCTCGTCCGTTTGGGGATGGTATGTCAACTAAATCGCAAAACTGCGCTCCATAGCTTTTTGCAAGCTAACCCAAAATCTTGAAGTGAATCTTGGGTCACGATCCAAACTATGGATACAGCATGCCATGCAACCTCACAATCTCATTTACGCACATACTAGCAAGACGCTCAAGGAATAAGTCTCCAGATCGGCAAGAAATGAGCAGATTTGGTTAATCTATCAACAATAACCCAAATAAGATTGATGCCTCGAGAAACCGTAGGAAGACCAGAAACTAAATCCATGGTAATGTGTTCCCACTTCCATTCCTAATCTCAAGTGGTTGCAACGGACCCTTAGGTACTAGATGCTCCGCCTTTACACGCCGACAAGTTAAACACATCGAGATAAACTTTGCAATCTCTCTCTTCATATTGTTCCACCAAAATGTATGTCAAGATCACGATACATTTTAGTACTTCCGTGATGGATTGCAAATGGTGTATTGTGTGCCTCCATCATAATCTTGTTCTTCAAATCGTAGTCGTTAGAACACAAAGTCTCAGAGTGGACTCAAGTATTCCTTCTTCATCAATTCTCGCCCTAATAGCTCCTTCTTGTACTTTCTTCTTCATACGCATCACCTTCCGGCCTGGCTCGAGCAACCTTAACTTTTTCTATTAAAGTTGGCTCTACGCAGATACTTGACATCATCGCACTCGCTCCTCGCAGATATGATCTTCTACTCAACGCGCCGCCTACCACGCTTCGCTTTTACTGTGATGGTATGAATAGTGTGGTCGTAGTCTTTCAATAGTTCGAGCCAACGTCGCCACCGCATGTTGAGTTCTTTTTGAGTGAAGAAATATTTAAGGCTTTTATGGTCCGAATATATCTCCACTTTCTCCCCATATAGATAGTGCCTCCATATCTTTAATATGCTAAAACGATCGGGCCGCTAACTCTAGATCATGAGTAGGATAATTCCTCTCATACTCTTTAAGTTGTCGCGAGGCATAAGCTATGACTTTCCCACGCTGCATGAGAACACATCCTAACCCTTTGCTCAAGCATCATCAGAGATAACAAATCCATCCGAACCAGATGGTATTGTTGTAACAAAATAAATAAGTCTCCTCTTAAGCTCTTGGAAACTCTTCTTGATTCTTCATTCCAAACGAATTTTGTATCCTTCCGAAAGTTAATGAGTTAATGGAGTAGCGATTCGAGAAAACCCTTCCACTAATCTCCGATAATAACCAATTTAAGCCCAAAAGCTACGTGACTTCACCACCGACTTTGGTTGTTCCTAACTTCAGATTGCTTCAATCTTCACGGATCAACAGATACTCCATGTTTTGACACCACATGCCCAAGAAAGGCTACTTCCTCAAGCCGTAACTCGCATTTCTTCAATTTGGCATATAGTTGGTTTTCACGAAGCCTTTCGAGTACCAAATTTCAAATGGTGCTCATGATCTTCACGACTTTTGGAATATATAAGGATGTCATCAATAAAGACAACAACAAACCGATCCAAATATTCCTTGAATACTTGGCTCATCATATCCATGAAAGTCGCAGGAGCATTAGTTAGTCCGAAAGACACGACTAAGAATTCATAATGCCCATACCGAAGTTTCAAGGCGCTTTGAATATCCTCGATTTAATCTTCATTGATGATATCCGTAATCTAAGATCGATTTTTGAAAAGAATTGTGCCCTCAGAATCGGTCAAACAAGTCATCAATACGAGGTAGAGGATACCTATTCTCGATGGTGACATGGTTCAATTCCCGATAGTCAATAATAAAGTCCATACTCCCGCCTTTCTTCTTTACTTAATAAAACAGAGCACCCCAAGGAGATGTACTAGATTTAATGAAACCGATGTCCAACAAATTCCTATAGTTGGACCTTTAACTCCTCAAGTTCAATAGAGCCATTCGATATGGGTTTTAGAAATGGGCTTTGTACTGTGTTCAAGATCAATAAAGAATTCAACTTCACGCTCGGGGGGTAGACGGAAGTTCTTCTTGAAATACGCCAGAAAGTCAATAACAACAGAATATTATTCAAATTTGACGGTCTTTATTCAAATCCATAACATGGGCTAAGAAAGCTCGACATCCGCTTTTCAATAAACGAATAGCTTTATGATTAGATATGATAGTGATTGATTTTAATGGTTTAGTTGCTTGAATTGCATAAACAAAGTTGGTTAGGAATATGAAAACTAACAACCTTATTTAAAACAATCAATTTTGGTAATGATGAATAGTTAACCAATCAATTCCTAAAATCACATCAAAAGTAAGTATCTTTAAAGAGATAAGGTCAATGTGTAAGGTGATGGTGCCAACTTGAATCAAACAAGATTTATAAACAAATGGATGTGATGAAAGTTTCTCCTAACTGAGTTTCCACAGATAGGTCAAAGTCTAATTTCTCCTGAGTCAACTTTAAACGCTGAGCACATGCAGGAGAGATAAATGAATGGGTAAAGACCCAGATCAAGTAAGGTATAAACTTCGCAAGAATTTATAAATAGCTTACCCGTGATCACCTCGTTTGGGTTCCTCGATTATGACCAAACCACAACAAACGCTCTTCCCTAATCGCTGACTTTGACTTTTCTCGGGATGTCTTTTGAGTCACCGTCCCCTCACGAACTAGGTTTCGCTATCGCATAATCTCGAGCGATATGTCCTTCCTTTCCACAACTATAGCATACCTTGAACTGTCAGGGCGCTTTGACCGATATGTCCCTCTTTTTCGTGATTTGTAGATACGACCGGTGGTCGTTCTCCTCCCTTAGAACCGAAGCTTTCGCCAAGATCGCTGCCTTCACATAGTCGTTGTTAAATCTCCTCTTTTTAAAATCTCCTCCCGACTCGCTTCTTCTATTTTTATGACCATGATTACCACCCGAGTGGTAACCATTTTTGTCCGTCTTCGCTTTTCTCCATTTGGTTATCATTATTCGCTGATCGCTATCTCCGTACGATCCTCGGTTGTGGTCCTCAGTTGACCGCACTCGTTATCTCGCCTAATAATTGAGCCCTCGCTTACAACATCCGAATAAAGAGAAAGTTTATGAGAAATGAGATATCGACGTACGCCGGGTTTCAAACCTCTAAGAAACATCCGCCATACGCGCCTCATTCTCCACCAAATGAGGTGCAAACACTCGATAACTCGCAAACTTTGCCTCATCATCGAGACACCGCCATGTTGTTTTGCTCTAATCGATGAACTCCACTTCCTTCATACGATTTAACACTTTCGTGAAAGTATTTGTCATTAAATAGTCTCTCAAACGCCTCCCAAGACATGCCGAAAGTGCGCGGCCGGATGGGTACGCTTCTGCACTCCCACCAAGAGTCCGCCTCGCCACGGAACATAAAGGTGGCGAATGGAACCTTCGTTCTCCGTGCATCCCAAGACATCGAATATCTTGGTAATTTGCTTGACCCATGTTTCCGCCATGATCGGATCCGCTTTCCCTTAAATTTCGTGGTCCCAACTCTTTGAATCGCTTGTTTGTGACAACCCGTGAATTGCTATCATTTCTCCTCAGATTTTGAACACGAGTCTCCTCGTCGATTTTGCATGAATCGCAAAAAACTTCTAAACATCCCCTCGCTCATCATCTCGCTTTCAATGGTGTTGTTCATGGAGGAACATTGCCACTGTTGCAGACGTTCTCCTCGTTGGTAAAGACAAAGCGCTCACACGGCCTCATTTCCATTGTTAATATTCTCAACGACATTCTCAAAATCACCGTCATAAAACAAGGGTTAATTAAGGAAATCAATATATCACATAATATCCCTATATATCGACCAACTAACAAATAAGCTTAGGTAGGACACACTAATGGAAAGGATTTACTGCCTCCCTCCTAGTTCTATTCCCCGATCTCCGCCAGAGATCATATCCCTAAGCTCGATACCAACCGTGACGCCCCAAAATAGGTATACATCACCCATTCCGAGTTGTCAATACACGGTATGTAAACAACTACAACTTTATTATTACAACAAGAAAAGCTGTGAGTTTAAATACAAATATTATCTTATGTAGATAATATCTATACTCAAATAAATCCTCATCACATTTATCGATACATTATTTTACAAAATGGTGAGGACTACTAAACAATCCTTTTCTAAAACCTTCATTCCATACCCCGACTGCATTTCGCTTATATTCTCGCCTCCCGAGAAGAATGGAACAAAAGGAAAAGGATGAGCTCAACTAGCTTAGTAAAGAATATTATGACTAAGATAATATACAACAAATTATCGTTAGTCTTCAACAGGAAAAATCTAATGTAATACAATAGACAACAAATTTTAAATCAATATTCGCAATGAAATAATAATTCATTAGAAGAGTTAAGTAGAGAATGCAAACTACTATCTTCTATGTATGAATTTAAAAGTTCATCGCTCATCTTTTATCCCTCGTAACATCAATCCATAAACATCTCGAATCAAATATTCATCTTGCCTACCACAGCCAAAGATATTCATCATTGGTCATGTTCATTTAAACACTGCTCATCTTTCAGACTACGGGCCAAAGATATTCTTCGTAAATCATTCATCTTTGCACACTACAGCCAAAGATATTCTTAAGAAATCATTCATCTTTGCAGACTACATGTAAGACCCGTAAATTTTTTAAATAAAAGGAATTTCCTTTATTTATTATTTTGAAATAGTAAGGGTTGATTTGATTAATGTGGATAGTTAGGGTTAAATACGCAAATATTTCAAAATAAGCAAGTGGTTATAAAATATTCATTTTTGTTGGGAATATTCGTTTTGGTCGTGGAATATTCAGATCGTCTAGAATATTGAATATTCGCATGCATTGGGTAAGACCATGTGTGGGCCCCATAACGGAAAGCGATTGGATGAGGAAAACGATAAAGTTTGGGTGGTTATAAATAATTGGCAGTAGTTTGTTATCAATTAAGATCGTTGGAATACCCGGTGGTTAAAATACGAATACGGCGTGGTCGCACAAGAAGATATTACGCGCAGATTGCATAAAGATTGTTGAATTATTGATCCTTACGTAAGAAGTCACTACTCAATAATTGTTACAAGAATTATCATCAAAGATTTTATTTTATTGATTCAATAATTCTTTGCGTTGGTATTTTATATTATTTCTTGCTTTCAATAATTGTCAATCGCACAAGATTTTCCATTATCGGATCAATAATTCATATTATTTGAATAATATTATTAGATAACATTATTGGCAATGTCTAGAAAGTTCGCTTCAAGGAGAGTTTGGTCACCTAATTGCGCCGCCAAGAAGGAGAGATCCTTATTGAAAGCCCCTCTTTCTCGGGAATGTACTGGTCATCATAAATGTGATTTCGTAATATTATTTGTGAATAATTAATTATTGATTCATATGATAAGAAAATATTTATTTTATATGAATATAAATGATGGATTTATTTATGTGGTTATTAATGAAGGAATTAATGCTGAGATGTTTTATTTGTATTTTGTCGGATTGGAGGTATTAAAAGATAAAATCGGTGTTATTACAACTTTATTGTGTGAGTTATAATATTTAATCCGACCGTTGGATCGTTTTAATTTTTTGATATGTTATACATATATAAGTTGAGTATATGTCCACAAATTTTGAACCGTTAAAGATGAGCGTATAATTTATTATGAATTTTAAGAGGTGACTGATTCTGTAAATTAGGTTATAAATGATTTTGGTGGAAAATTCTAGAATTGGTGGGCCCCACTTGTGGTTGGTAAAAAAAAAATGTGCTGAATTTTATTTCAAATGTGGTGGGTGGCAATAGTCGCAGTAAAGCCATCTGTAAAGCAGTCAAGTCTGCCTTTGCGGCTAACATTTTCCTATAAATAGAGGGCTAAGTTAGAATTGAAAATCACACCGTAAACAAAGTTTTTTCTTTCTCTCTCTATATTATCGAGCGTATTTTGTGAGTATTTAGATACTTTGAGAGTTCATTGATTCAAGATAAGTTTCATTCAAAGATCACTTCCGACCTTTCCTTCCAAGTCATCGATTCTTCGAGGTAAGGGATATTATTTTTTTTCGAATGATATTATTTCTTCAATATCATTATCTTTGAAATGTTGATCTGAAGTTTTTATCAAATTTGGAACTTTTTTCATGTCTGGGTTACTATTCATGAGTTACTTATTCACGAGTTACTTATTCATGAGTTACTATTCACACGAAGTTACTATTTACTTAGTATTATTCATGAAGCGTGAAAATGTTTTTTTTTGTGGAATTTCTATCTTTTGGTGTTTGAGTTACTTATTCACGATACTCAAGACTATTCACGATACTGAAGACTATTCATTTAATACAAGACTATTCACCGAAAAATAAAATTTCTTCTTTTCGTCCAAAATATCTATATTCGGATACTAGTTTTGATCAGATCCATGTTTTGATCATTCTTGAATTTTACACCACTATGATTATTTTTGAGATATTGTTGGACATGGATAAAACAAAGTACTAATCCTTAATCCTTAATCCTTGTCATTTTGTTTAACTCGGATTCGTTCTTTAAAAATATTTTTCATCATCCTCGCCTTAAATGATGATATTATTGAATATCTTTGGCCCAGTAGTGCAAAGATGAATGATTTCTGAAGAATATCTTTGGCTCAGTAGTGCAAAGATGAACAGTGTTTAAATGAATACGACCGATCGATGAATATCTTTGGCCTTTAGTGCAAAGATGAACAGTGTTGAGATGAACACGACCGATTGATGAATATCTTTGGCTCGTAGTGCAAAGATGAATATTTGATTTTGAGATGAATATTGATTGATGTTATTGGGGATAAAATATTGATGATGGATCGTTAAATTCATAGATTATAGTAGATTTCATTCTCTACGTAACTCTTCTATGAATTATTATTTCACGCGAATATTGATCCGAAACTTGTTGCCTATTGTATTCTATCAGATTTTTCCTCTGTTGGAGACTAACGATAATTTGTTGTATATTATCTTAGTCATAGTATTCTTTATCGGGCTAGTTGAGCTCACCCTTTTCCTTGTTGTTCCATTTTTCTTCTCGGGAGGCGAGAATGTAGCGAGTACTAGCCTGGGTATGGAATGAAGGTTCTAGAGAGAGTTGTTTAGTAGTCCTCACCATTTTTGTAAAATAATGTATCAATAATTATGATGGGGATTTATTTGCGTGTGAATATTATCTAGTAAGACAATATTATATTTAAACTCATTAAGATATATTGTCGTATTTCACACGACATTCATATTATTGAAGTTGTAGTTTGCTTTTGTACCATGTATTTGGCGACTCGGAATGGGTGTGTGTGTATACTATTTTGGGGCGCCACACTACTGAGCCAAAGATATTCCATAATATCATCATTTAAGACCGAGGATGATGAAAAATATTTTTTTTTTTAAAGAAACGAATCCAAATTGAAACAAAATGACAAGGATTAAGGATTAAGGATTCGTACTTGGTTTTATCCACGTCCAAAAATACCTCAAAAATAATCATAGTGGTGTAAAATTCAAGAATGATCAAAACATGGATACAATCAAAGCTAGTATCCGTAATAGATATTTTGGACGAAAAGAAGAAATTTTATTTTTCGATGAATAGGTCAGATATCGTGAATAAAGGCAGATACGTGAATAATAACTCCAAACACCAAAAGATAGAAATTCCACAAAAAACATTTTCACGCTTCATTTGAATAGTACTCGTTAATAAGAATCGTGAATAGTAACTCATGAATAGTAACTCGTGAATAAGAACTCATGAATAGTAACCTCGACATGAAAAAGTTCCAAATTTGATAAAAAGTTCCAACCAATATTTCAGCATAATGATTTTGAAGAAATAATATCATTTGAGAAGTAAATAACATCCCTTACCTCAAAGAATCAAGATTTGAAGGAAGGAAAGATCTAAGTGATCTTTGAATGAAACTTGATTGAACAAAGAACTCTCAAAGTATCTAAATACTCACAAAATACGCTCAATAATATAGAGAGAAAGAGAGAAAACTTTGTTTCGTGTGATTTTCAATTCTAACTTAAATTTCTATTTATAGGAAAATGTTAGCCGTAGCAAAGCAGACTTCGACCGCACCGATGGCTTTACTCGCTACTATTGCCACCCACCACATTTGAAATAAAATTCAGACATTTTTTTCACCAACCACAAGTGGGGCCCACTCAATTCTAGAATTTTCCACCAAAATTAATTATAACCCTACTTTCCTAATCAAACACCTCTTAAAATTTATAACAAATCATTCGCTCATTTTTAACGGTTCAAAATTTGTAGACATATACTCAACTTATATATGTATAACATATCCTAAAATCGCAGAACGATCCAATCGGTACGATTAAAAATTATAACTCACGCAATATATCGTAAGTAAAAATATCGATTTGATTTTTAATACCTCCATTCGGACAAAAAATACCGATAAAACACCTCAACATTAAATCCTTCAATTATAACCACATATAATAAATAAATCCATCATTTATATCCATATCAAATAAATATTTTCTTATCATATAAATCAATAATTAATTATTCCCAAATAATATTACTGTAATCACAATTATGACAACCAGGCAGTTCTCAGAAAAGAGGGCTTTCAATAAGGATCTCCTTATCTGGCGCTTAAATTAGGTGACCAAACCTCTCCTTGTATGTAACTTTCTAGACATTGCCAATAATGTTATCTAATAATATTATTCAAATAATATGAATTATTGATCCGATAATGGGAAATATCTTGTAAAGGACAATTATTGAAACAACAATAATATAAAATACCAACGCAAAGAATTATTGAATCAATAAAATAAAATATTGAATAAAGAATTATCGTAATAATTATCGAGTAAGGCCTTCACGTAAGGATCAATAATTGATGCAATACCTGAGTGTCACTTGCTCAACAACAAGCAGTATTAGTGTGTTTTAACCAACGGGTATTCCAACAAAGATTAACGATAACAATTACGCCATTATTTTTAAACAACTTATATTTGTCGTTTTCCTCATCCAATCGCTTCAAGTTATGGGGCCCACACATGGTCGCTACTGTCAGCATTTAATATTCGAATACAAGCATTTAATATTCCACCACCAAACTAATATTCCTTAACAACAATGAATATTTTATAACCACTTACTTATTTTGAAATATTTATGTATTTTACCCCTAACTATCCACATTAATCAAATCAACCCTTACTATTTCAAAATAATAAATAAAGGAAATTCCTTTTATTTAAAAAAATTTTTGGTCTTACAATATATATAAATTAATAAATTTAAGAGGTCATATTAATGAAAGAGTTAAATTTAGAGGAAGAAAAAAAATTTATAAACCAATTCTAAATATAAGTACAAAAATCTTCTTAGTTGGTGAAATATTAGAAGTATTTTTGTATAGTTTTTAGTTTTCGGTGTGTTCATCATCGTGTGAACTGTGAGGGATTATGTCTAAATATATTTATTTGAAATTATTTTTTGAGTTAGAATTATGAATATTTATTGTAATTTGTAAATATTATTATAATTAGTTTAAATTTTCTTTATTTAATTTTAACAAAAAAAAATAGTTAAAATTCGCCCCTGCTGAAATTTTTTTGTGGATCCGCCCCTATATATATATATATATATAGCCAACGGATCCAGTTTATAATATATATATATATATTATATATATATTATAGTTAAAATATAATATATAGTTGTTTGGGATCATTGAGGCAAATCCAGTTTTGTTTAAATATTAATGGTCACCTACCTAGCTAGCTAAGATCGATGGAAGACATGACTTGTCCAAAAAAATTAATAATATTTTAAAACAAATTAACATTTATTTTATCCTTGAAATTGCAATCAATCGACACGAAACAAGAAAAGTAAAAAAATGGAAAATTAATCTATGAGAATATATATATATATATATATATATATATATATATTAATGAATTATAAAAGTTAATTAAATTAACCGGCCTACACTTGTGGCATGTGAGTAGGCGCGTACGTCTAGCTAGGAATTGGGGAATAATTGTAATTTGATTTGGCATGCATTCACTGTAGAAGGAAAGCTCCTCCTTAATTTGTTTTCTCCTAAACACAATTTAATTTGTCAGCACCAACACTAGTTCACAACTTTAATAGTAATTTTATAAGTGACAACTCAAATTAATTTCCAATAATGCATGTTACGTGTTGCATGTGATGATTCATTCGCTAGCTAGCTACCTACCTTGTGAATTCTTCTTCTTCTCCTTTTCTTTTATATATATATATATATATATATATATATATATATATAGCTGTGTATTACACAGTAGGATTATGGCGACGAATTTTTAAACTATGACGACGGATGAAACTGTCGTTATAGTCTAAAAAACCGTTCATATAACCAACTCACAGTAATACTGTAATATGTATATACATTTTTCCTATATATATATATATATATATATATATATATATATATATATATATATATATAAACAGCTATTAATTAATTAATATGATTGGCGGGTTAATTGATCTCTATTTACGCGACATATAGTACTCAGTCAGTGAGTTAGTTGCCGGCTAAATAATGCTAATACCTAGCTAGTCACTCTTTAATTACTACTAATATCTTGCGTTGGCCTGTATTAATTTCTATACTCATTTCTGTAATTTTTCCACAAAAGCCTCCTAATATTATAAGCTGCTGCAACAATGAAATTAATTATTTTATTTTTGGATCGATGTGACGCCCCCAAAATTAGGTATACATCACCCATCTTGGGTCGCCACTTACATAGTACAGAATTTAAATACAACTTATTAACATAAGCGTCAGCATACAATACTGATATAAATCGTGAGTTTAAATACAAATATCGCGTCTACTAGATATTATACAAATTCAAACAAAAAGTCCTCATTATAATTATTATCACACTATTTCACGAATAGTGAGGACTACTAATGCTATCTTCAAGACCATCACTGCTTCCGACTCGTCTCAAAATTTATATTCTCATTTCCAGAGAATACGGTGAAAGAAAAGGTGAGCTCAACTCAATTAGCCCAAAGAAGAAATATTATGACTCAAGATAATGCGTAATAAATTATCAATAGTCTTCAACAATGTTAAACCGATAAAATACAATAGACAAACCGCTTTTAGCTGCAATTGAATACGCAATCCATTAAAAGAGTCAAGTAGAAAATAAAGTCTACTATCTTTTAGGTTTTAAAAGGTTTTTCATCATTGTTATAAGTGAGACTCACTTTTTAATAAATATTCCACGTCAAGTAGAAAATAAAGTCTACTATCTTTTAGGTTTTAAAAGGTTTTCATCATCATTATAAATTTGAGACTCAAACTTTTAATAAATATTCCACATCATCGAATCACCCCAAAGACTACTAGCCAAGGATATTCTTTAAGTATCACGACCACAATTATTCATGCACTACTGAGCCAAGAATATTTTGTGTATTCATTAATGGTCATGATCATGTCAACAATCATCCATCATCGATGCACTACTACTAATCGAGGATTTTTACCACATCATTTGTAACATTACGTTCATGATTACACCGAATAGCCTCTCGGTCATAATCATACCAAGTCCATCTATGCACTATGTGCCACGAGATGACTTTAAAAAAAATATAAACATGAGGATGATGACAATGATATAAGAATTCAATAAAACAAGTTCAAGAATTATTTTATCCAGAATTATTAACGCCCAAATTATCAATATGATCATTGTTTTGTAGAGTAAAATTCAAGAATGATCGAAGAATATTTTCATGAAAGATCTTTGGATGAAACGCAAATATCAAGGATATTCCACTAATTTCATGGAGTATATAAGTCAAAGTTTTAAACCATTTGGGTATAATAAAGAATGGAATAACAAAAGAAATCACCACCATGCATGCGATAGAGCCGCATGCATAAATGAGTTATTCCAATGAATAATAAAGAACGGAACTGTGTCGGGTGAAATTCACATCGGCGGGATGTTCCAATGTAATAATAAAGATGGAACCGGATCCGGTGTAAAACACACGATAGGATATTCCAACAGTAATAATAAAAGGCGGAACCAGTCCGGGTGTAAAACACATGCATGAGGATGTTCCAATGAATAATAATAAAGAGCGGAACCAGTAGGTGTAAAACACATGTACAGGATGTTCCAACAGAATAATAATAAAGAGCGGAACCCAGTGGTGTAAAACACATGCATGAGGATGTTCCAATGAGAATAATAGAAGAATGTCACCAAGTATAGGGTAAACCACTTATACAAAAGTTATTCCAATGTAATAATAAGCAATGGAATAACAACAGTTTCTTCTTCATGAATAAGAAAGAATAACACCCTTACATTTGGTAGAAGATTGAATACGCAAAGAAGCAGTGTAATAAAAATACTCTTCTTCTTTCTCTCTCTTATTCTCTATATTTTCTCTCTATAGCTTGAATGAATTCGTGAAAAATAATGAAGCCCCAGGCCTCTATTTATAGAAGATTTCTAGCTTAAAGACCGCCGTGTGAAAAGGCAAGTGGCTCGACGACCCGGGTTCGACCTTTGAATGTGAAACGACAAGTGGTTCGGACGCTCAGAATGTGAAACGACAAGTGGTTCGACGTCGGTAAAGGTAATTATTATTAACGAAGGTAAATACTATCGACGAAGGTAAATACTATTCACAAGGGTAATTACTATTGACGAAGGTAAATACTATTCACAAGGGTAATTACTATTGACGAAGGTAAATACTATTCACAAGGGTAATTACTATCGATGTGAAGGTAAATACTATTCACAAGTGGTAATTACTATCGACGAAGAGACTCTTAGATGATGACATACGAGCCCCCATAAAATAATCAAACTTACCACAAATCATTTTTTTTCATCAACACATATTTAATCTTTCAACAATTATTAATCATTTATAACTTGTCGCCTCAATTATTGATTTAATACTATAACATATTATACGGATGATCTTTGTGACAATAATTGAATCAATAATATAAGAGATATGACGCAAAGAATTATCAGAAAGAATAATTGAGCATAAGTGAGTGACTTCTCACGTAAACATCAATAATCAATACCGGTGCTACTACGCAACCACGCCAGACATCGTACTTTTACCAAGGGTAATTCAACGCTTTTAACGGTAACACCTCCGCCGTTATTTTTATAAAATATTTTTGTCGTTTTCTCAATCCGATAATAATTACATTGTGGGGTCCACCAATGATTGAGCCATTATATTTAATATTCCTAACAAAAAGAATATTCCCAGACCAAACGAATATTTTATAACAACTCGCATACTTTTGCAAAATTTATAAATATTACCCACAACTATAACATTATATCAAATTTATTCCATAATATTCAAAATAATATTTATAGAAAAATTCATCTTTATTTATAAAAGATGGGGTCTTACAACCTCCCTTCTTATGAAATTTCGCCTCGAAATTAGGGTACGATACTGGTATGTCGAAGAGGTAAGGATACCTTGATTTCATTTTGATTCTAACTCCCAAGTCATTTCCTCAACATCGTGGTTCCTCCACAAAACTTTGACTTGAGGTATAACCTCGAGCGTAGAATATGTTCCTTCTTATCCAAAATTTGAACAGAACCTCTTCATACGCCAAATCTTCCGCTATTTCGTCAGGTTTCTAACTCAATAATATGGTTCGGGTCTTTCACATATTTACGTAACATAGATATGTGAAAAACGTTATGAACACGAGACATATTCAAGCAGAAAGCGAGTCTATAGGCCACGATTCCTACTCGATCGAGGATTAAAATGGACCGATGAATCGAGGATTAAGTTTTCCTCTCTTTCCAAATCTTGTAACTCCTTTCCATGGAGCAACTCTTAACAACACGTGATCTCCTATATCAATTCCACGTCCTTTCGATGAAGATCAAGATAACTCTTTTTATCGATTTTGTGAGGTTTTTATACGTTGTCGGATCGTTTAAATCTTTTCCGTAGTCATACGTATCAACTCTGGTCCCAACAACGTTGCTTCACCCACCTCATCCCAAAGATACTTTGGAGAACGACACTTTCTTCCATACAACGCTTGAATGGAGTCATGCCAATACTTGCTTGATAAGCTGTTGTTGTAGGAAAACTCCACCAATGGTAAGAACTTGTCCCAACTCCCCTTGAAATCAAGGACACGAGTCTTAATAGATCTTCAAGAGTTTGAATAGTCCTCTCCGATCGTCCGTCCAAATTCGAGGATGATATGCCGAAAGCTAAATCGTAAGTCTGTGCCCATAGCTTTTTGCAAACTAACCCAAAATCGTGAAGTGAATCTTGGGTCTCGATCGAAAACTATGGATCTTTGGCATACCATGCGATCTTACAATCAAGTTTATGTACATACTGAGCAAGACGTTCAAGTGTATAAGTTTCTCGATCGGCAGAAGAAATGAGCAGACTTGGTCAATCTATCAACAATGACCCAAATCGCATCAATGCCTTGAGAAACCTTAGGAAGACCAGTAACAAAATCCATGGTAATGTGCTCCCACTTCCATTATGGAATTTCAAGTGGTTGCAATGGACCTTTTGGTACTTGATATTCCGCTTTAACTCGTTGACAAGTTAGACACCTTGAGATAAACAACGCTATCTCTCTCTTCATATTGCTCCACCAAAATGTATGATTTAATATCATGATACATTTTGGTACTCCCGAGATGGATTGCAAATGGTGTGTCAGGCGCCTCCATCATGATATTATACTTTAAATCGTGGTCGTTAGAACACAAAGTCCGGAGTTGACTCAAGTATTCCTTCTTCATCGATTCTTGCTTCCCAGAGATAGCACCTTCTTGACTTTCTTCTTCATACGCGATCGCCTCAGTGTCCGTAGCTTGAGCGACTTTAACTTTATCGATTAAAGTCGGTTCTACTCAGATACCGCTATCATCACACGCGTCCTCGAGTCTTTAACTCTATCTCCATCCTTTGTAAGTCACACAAAATGGGCTTTGCGTTGACAATATCGCACTTCGTGATTGCATATGATTTTCTACTCAACGCGTCACTACCACGCTCGCTTCCAGGATGGTATTGGATGGTATGATCATAATCTTTCAGCAGTTCAAGCCAACGTCGTTGTCGCATGTTGAGTTCCTTTTGAGTGAAGAAATATTTGAGGCTTTTATGATCCATAAAGATCTCCACTTTCTCCCCATACAAGTAATGCCTCCAAATTTTAAGTGCTAAAGACAACAATTTGCTAACTCTAGATCATGAGTAGGATAATTCCTCTCATATTCTTTGAGTTATCGCGAGGCATAGGCTATAACTTTTCCATGTCAGATAAGAACACATCCCAACCCTTTGCTCAAGATCATCTTGTAGATGACAAATCCTCCGAGCCGGATGGTATCAGCGTAACAGTCTTGAAATAAGTCTCCTCTCGAGTTCTTGAAAACTCTTCTCACATTCTTCACTCCAACCGAACTTTGTATCTTTTCGAGTTAATGAGTAATGGAGTAGCGATTCGAGAAAATCCTTCCACGAATCTCCGATAATAACCAAACTAAACCGAGAAAGCTACGACTTCGATTCCATCGATTTAAGTTGTTCCCACTTTGAATAGCTTCAATCTTTCTTTGGGTCAACAGATATTCCATGACTTGATACCACGTGCCCAAGGAATGCTACTTCTTGCCGTAACTCATATTTCTTCAACTTGGCATAAAGCTTATATTCACGAAGCTTTTGGAGTGTCGACCTCAAGTGTTGCTTTCATGATCTTCACGGCTTTTGGAATAAATAAGGATGTCATCAATAAAGACGACCACAAAGTGATCTAAATATTCCTGAATACTTCGGTTCATCATATCCATGAAGGCGTTAGGAGCATTAGTCAATCCAAAGGACATGACTAGGAATTCATAATGCCCGCATCGAAGTTCCGAAAGCCGTCTTTGGAATGTCGTGATTCTAATCTTCAATTGGTGATATCGGAACGAAGATCAATCTTTGAAAAGAATTTGGCTCCTTCAAATCTGGTCAAACAGTCATCAATACGTGGCAATGGATACCTATTTTGATGGTGACATGATTCAAATCCCGATAATCAATACAAAGTCGCATACTCCCATCTTTCTTCTTCACGAATGTAACAGAGCACCCCAAGGAGAAGTACTAGGACTTAATAAAGCCAATGTCTAACAATTCCGCTGAGTTGGGTCTTTAACTCACGAAGTTCAATAGAGCTATTCGACATGGGGCTTTGGAAATAGGTTTTATCTGGGTTCAAGAGTCGATACAAAATTCAATTTCACGCCGGGGGGTAGGCGGGGAAGTTCTTGAGAATACGTCGGAAATTTATTAACAATAGAAATATCGCTCAAAACCGACGTATTTTTGTTTAAATCGTGACATGAGCTAAGAAAACTTGACATCCGTTTTTCAATAAACGAATAGCTTTTTATGGCTTGAGATGATAGTGATTGATTTTAATGGTTTGGTCGTTTGAATTCGCATAATAGGTTGATTAGGAATATGAAAGCTAACAAACCTTACGAAAACAATCAATTTTGCATGATAAGTAGTTAACCAATCAATCCTAGAATCACGCCAAATGCAAGTATTTTTAATGAAATAAGATCGACAGTAATGTGAGGGTACCGATTTGAACCAAACAAGACTTATAAGCAAGTGGATGTAATGAAGGTTTCTCCCAACGGAGTTTCCACAGATAAGTCAAAGTCTAATTTCTCCGAGTCAAATTTAATCGATGAGCGCAAGTAGGAGAAATAAAAGAATGGGTAGAAACCCAGTATCAAATAAAGTATAGACTTCATTAGAGTTTATGATAAGCTTACCCGTGATGACCTCATTCTTGATTCTCGCTCTTTGGGAGGTCACAACAAACGCCTCCTCAGACTATTCTGGGTTTTGAATTTTCTAGGATGGCCTTTGGTGCCTCCATCCTAGTGAATTTGTCTTCAGAAACGACAAAATCGAGCTAAGTGACCTTCTCTTCCACAATTATAACACGCTTTGACGGACGACGACGCAGTTTTGATCGATGTGTCCCTCTCCTCCGCATTTGAAGCATATGATAGGTGGTCTTTCTCCTTCCTTAACAATGGGTCTTTGGTCGACGCTCTTTCCACCATTGTTGAATCTCCGCTTTCTTGAAATGTCCATTCTTATTGTTTTGGCCCCGATTACCATCAAGTGGTTACCATATCCGCCTGTTGATTCCCTCCACGCTTGTTGTCACCGCTCACGATGACTACTCTACATTTGGTATTATAATTTTTTGCTTACCGCTCTCTTTTAGTTGTGTTGACTCATTATCGCGTTCCACTAATCGAGCCCCTATTTATAACATCCGAATACAAAACACGGTTTATGAGAAATAAGATGTTGACGTATCTCGACTTCAAACCTCTTAAAAACATTCGCGCCCATTCTCTCTTCATTATCCACCAAGTGGGATTAAAACCGTGATAACTCCGCAAATTTTGCCTCGTATTGCGACACGGCCATATTGTTTTGTTCCAACTTGATAAATTCCACCTCCTTCGTATGGCGAATACTTTCGGGAAAGTATTTGTCGTTGAACGACTCTCTGGAACTTCTCCCAAGATATCTTCAAGACAAAGAAGTTGAGTCGTTTTACCGATTCCCACCAAGAATCGCCTCCGCGCAACATAAAGGCGTAAAGGAACCTTTTGCTCCTGAGCATCCCAAGACATCAAATATCTTGGTAACTGCTTTATCCATGCTTCCGCGAGAAGTGGTTTTGGCTCTCCTTAAACTCCGGTGGTCCCAGCTCCTTGAATTGTTTAGCGGTGATCACCGAGAGAGTTTCTCGTGTTTCCACCCACGTTTTGGGACAGAGTCGCTCTACTTTCATTGTTGCATAAATGCATAAAGCCTCTCCGAACATTTGATCATTCATCATTTGGTCGGTGTTGTTGTTGCGTGAGGATTATCGCCTTCACGATGCACATTATCACGATTATTGATATGTGGTGAATCAACAATCGCTGCGCTCCATCGCTATTCTCAACATTCTCGGATGTCATTTTCAGACATCGCCACAAAACAAAAGGTTAATTGACATGTAACAAATTATCCCTATCTTCCGACCAACCAATAAAATAAGACATAAACTTAGGTAGGTCATACTAGCGAAAGGTATTCCCGTCTCTCCCCTCCTAGTACTATTCTCACATCTTAGCCAGGATCATATCCTAAGCTCGATAATCAACCGTGACGCCCCAAAATTAGGTATACATCACCCATCTTGGGTCGCCACTTACATGGTAAATCAATTTAAATACAACTTATTAACATAAGCGTAGGTGTACAATACGACATAAAGCGTGAGTTTAAATACAAATATCGTCTACTAGATATTATACAAACTCAAACAAAAAGTCCTCATTATAATTATTATCACACTATTTCACGAGAATAGTGAGGACTACTAATGCTATCTTCAAGACCATCACTCGCTTCCCCGACTCGTCCCGCCTATATTCTCATTTCACGAAGAAAACGGTGAAAGAAAGGGTGAGCTCAACTAGCCCAAAGAAGAAATATTATGACTAAGATAATGCGAATAAATTATCAATAGTCTTCAACAATGTTAAACCGATAAAATACAATAGACAACCGGTTTAATCTGCGGTAATGAATATTTAATCCATTAAAAGAGTCAAGTAGAAAATAAAGTCTACTATCTTTTAGGTTTTAAAAGGTTTTTCATCATCATTATATATTTGAGACTCAAACTTTAATAAATATTCCACATCATCGAATCACCCCTGCACTACTACCAAGGATATTCTTTAAGATCACGACCACAATTATTCACGACTACGAGCCAAGAATATTTGTGTATTCATTAATGGTCATGATCATGCCAACAATCGTCCATCAATGCACTACTACCTTAATCGAGGATTTTTACCACATCATTTGTAACATTACGTTCATGATTTACAATCGAATAGTCTCTGGTCATAATCATACCAAGTCCATCTATGCACCATACAAGCCACGGATGACTTTAAAAAAATATAAACATGAGGATGATGACAATGATATAAGAATTCAATAAAACAAGTTCAAGAATTATTTTATCCAGAATTATTAACGTCCAAATTATCAATATGATCTTGTTTTGTAGAGTAAAATTCAAGAATGATCGGAAGAATATTTTCATGAAAAGATCTTTGGATGAAACGCAAATATCGAGGATATTCCACTAATTTCATGGAGTATAAGTCAAAGTTTTAACAATTTGGGTATAATAAAGAATGGAATAACAAAAGAAATCACCGTGCATGCGATAGGATCGCATTGCAGATGAGTTATTCCAAATGTAATAATAAAGAATCGGAACCAGTCGGTGAAATTCACACCAAGCGAGGATGTTCCAACGAGAATAATAAAGATGGAACCGGATCCTGTAAAACACATGATAGGATATTCCAACAGAATAATAATAAAGACCGGTCAGTGTAAAACACATGCATGGATGTTCCAACAGAATAATAAAGAAGCGGAAGGAAGTCCGGTGTAAAACACATGAGCAGGATGTTCCAGCGAATAATAATAATAAAAAGCGGAACCAGTCAGGTGTAAAAACACATGATGAGGATGTTCCAATGTAATAATAGAAGAATGTCACCAAGTATAGGGTAAACCACTTATACAAAGTTATTCCAATGCAGAATAATAAGCAATGGAATAACAACAGATTTCTTCGTGAATAAGAAAGAATAACACCCCTTACATTTGGTAGAAGATTGAATCTTTGCGGCAGTGTAGAAGAATAAAATACTCTTCTTCTTTCTCTTATTCTCTATATTTTTTCTCTCTATAGCTTGAATGAATTCGTGAAAATAATGAAGCCCCAAAGCCTCTTTATAGAAGATTTCTAGCTTAAGACCCAGTGTGAAAAAGGCAAGTGAAATTGACGACCGTTTGACGCACTGTAATGTGAAACGACAAGTGGTTTGGCCTTTGAATGTGAAACGACAAGTGGTTCGACGTCCGGTAAAGGTAATTACTATTAACGAAGGTAAATACTATCGACGAAGGTAAATACTATTCACAAGGGTAATTACTTATCGACGAAGGTAAATACTATTATTCACAAGGGTAATTACTATTGATAAAGGTAAATACTATTCACAAGGGTAATTACTTATTGACGAAGAGACTCTTAGATGATGACATATGAGCCCCCATAAAATAATCAAACTTACCACAAATCATTTTTTTTCATCAACACATATTTAATCTTTCAACAATTATTAATCATTTATAACTTGTCGCCCCAATTATTGATTTAATCTATAACATATTATATGATGATCTTGTGTGATAATTGAATCAATAATATAAGAGATATGACGCAAAGAATTATAGAAGAATAATTGAGCATAATTGAGTGACTTCTCACGTAAACATCAATAATCAATACCTGGTAATGCTACTTATGCAACTACGCCAGACATTCTTTTCTTTACCACCGGGTAGTTCAACAGCTTTTAACGAAGAATACCTCCGTAGTTATTTTTATAAAATATTTTTGTCGCTTTCAATCCGATCAAATAATAATTACATTAATAAGGGTCCACCAATGATTGAAAGCCATTGTATTTAATATTCCCTAACAAAAGAATATTCCCCACCAAACGAATATTTTATAAAACTTTATATCTTTTGCAAAATTTATAAATATTACACAACTATAACATTATATCAAATTTATTCCATAATATTCAAAAATAATATTTATAGAAAAATTTATTTTTATTTATAAAAGATGAGGTCTTACAATCGATCATTCATTACATCAAGTTTTCTCATGCTTAATTGCCCTCCCTTAATTATTCCTTGATTTTATATACTATACAGCAACTCAATTTTTTAACAGATATATGCATGCATGATCAATTCATTAATTTAACACAAAAGTTGATTAATAAATTAAATTCCACCTGAGAACTAACTGTCACGTACGCCCCTCAAGTTTTCTGGTGACAAAAAGCATTAAGGAGAAACTGCTAGGTCCATGGTCAAAATGGCTCAAATATTTAGTACACACATATTAGGTGAAATTTAGTTAAAATCAGTCGTCGTGTTAGGGTTAAATCGGGTAAAATTAAGAACAGAATTAATAAATTAAAAATATTGTTTTAAAAATTTAATTGACAAAAATTAAACTTTTAAAAATACGTGACAAATTAGAGGGTCAAAAGTGTAATTAATTCAGCCGTTTTCTTGAAGCCTATGGTCAGGCCACAGGTGCATATTCCTGAAAATGAGAGGAGTTGCACTAATTCTTGGCATTTCTTATTAATTTGTAGTTTAGCTAACTTGCCTATACTATATATATGGGGATAATATTTTATTATGATAATGATTTTTTAGAGCACCCCATCTTAACGTTTTTTAAGATTATTTGGAATCAGTTCCTCCTACTGAATCAGTTCTTTTAAAAGTTATACTTATATTATAGAAATTAGTTAATTTATGTTTATATTTATATAATAATTTAGTGTAATATATAGTTATGACAAGCTGATAATGAAATTATGACAATAATTTAATTAGAGATACTGTGTAATTTATATATATTACTACTATTTAAAAGGAACTCTCTTTATAAAACATAAACATTATTAAATTTGATTTATTTTTTTATGAAACAGAGTAAATATTAAAATCTGCCCCCTAAAATTATGATTTTCGAAATGACACCCAAATTCAACTATGCTGCATAACTTAAAAAGTAATTAATATGCAATTTAAAAAACAAAATACTACTTACAGACATGCTCTCACATTGTTCGATCTCATCTTGAAATAGAGTTACTGTTTGGGCAGGTAAAAATAAATATGAGCATAATAAATCACAAAAACGCCCCGCACGGCGCACACCTCACCCCAAAAAATAAAATTAAAAAACACAATGACTCATTACTTGCATGGAAAATTAAAGTGTAGATATTGGACTAATCTATTCAAATGATTCACCTTTTGGGTAGTTATCATAAACATAGTCAGTCATAATTAGATTAGTTTAATCTCTCTCATCTAATCACGTACCTTCTCCTATAATTGACACATTAAGCAGGAATTCTCTCATTATATAACCACCATCACAAAAGTGGTTAGGCTGGCAAACCATGCATATTTTTTTTTTTTTTATGTCCGTAAGAGAACATTACGGTTTGATTTTTTTTTATTTTTTTTTTTTTTATACAAGCCGGTCTGAAATTTCGCACTCGGTCGTGATATTAATATTAAAATTCGTTTTAGTTAAACAAATGACAATACGCCGATTTAGCCAGTAGGGTCCTCATATTAAAATAAAAGCGGTCTAAGTTGTTACAATTTGGGTATATTTATATTCAATCTCGGTCTTCCGATAAGTTTATCAAGCTATTCAAAAGGGGGTGTACAGATAAAGATCCATAAAGAAGGATTCTTTATGGAAGAACCCTATATATATATATATATATATATATATATATATATATATACACGTAATTATACCCTCATAACACAGCAGCCAACACTGACCTCCACACTTGGCAACATTACATTTTGCCAGGTGGAGTGGGTCCCTTCTTGCCATGTACTACTACTCAACAGTGCCCTAAAATATTTTGAGCTTTTGTACTATTCTATCTATCTATATATCAAAAAAGATACTAGCTAGTCAATGAACATGCGCAGGCATGAGATTTTATCATTAATTATATATATTGTATATATACTTATTTTATTAACCCAAATTAATTAGTTAGTGTTCGATCAACATACGTGTTTAGAGCTCGTGAAAGATAGATCGTGAACATCCAAGATTAGCCTACGATCGAAGAAAATCTACATAATTAGTAGATAGCTAAGATAGATCCATAGCAATCCAAATTCCACCATATATAAAAATACACTAGCTAGTAATATTAGTAATAAATAACTAGTATATATATAAAAATTGCGTGACAGCTAAAAAGAAACGAGAAAATAGTGCAATATGAGATTTTAAAAAGTTAATTTAGGACCCTCCCAAAATGGGATTATAATTAATTATTGAATATTTTTTGAATTTATGGATATGGAGGCCTGGACGAAGCAGTGGTTGTGGGTGCGCGGGAGATTCTATAAATCATGCCTAAATTAACCTAATCCAATATTACTGCACTTTACTTGGATTATTAATTAATTAAGTCACAATATATACGTACTAATAAAAAAATAGCTAAGACCATGTCCACCACCGGCCGGTTAATCTTTCTTGTAAAGAAAGAAATGGCTTACAATTAAGTTAATTACAATTTACAACCGATCCCAACCGCGGACTGGTGATTACTATATATATATATATATATATATATATATATATATATATATATATATATAATCTGAAAGCATAACTTTTTAATTAGTTAACATGCAAAAATTTCCAAACTAATAATAATTAATCTCTATATGATCTAATTAAGAATTAATTAGCGTTGTTTCTAAATGTAATTAAAGTAGAAAGTGATAATATATATGTTGTAAGCTTATTCGCGTCAAAATGGTTAAATAGTTAACAACTTTTATTTAAGTGAGTGGTTAAAAGTATAATTTTCATACGAGATTTTAGTGACAGGATTAGGACGGGTGATTTGTAAGCTGTGAGAGTGTGTGTGATATTCTTTCAGTTCACTGGTACTCCCTGCATGCATGCAATATAATAATTAGGTCATTATGAATATGAATTAATGAGATATAAGAAAGTATGTTGTTTGGTTATTCATTTGGAATTAAAGAATGAATGAAACAGTGGGCATGAATTAAGAGAATTGATCAACAATTAGGAGTAATATTTATAGCTATGCATGCATGAGAATTAAGTAGTGGATAATTAATTAATTAGTGAAAATAATTAATGCTTTTTGCAATCAAATCACAACAATTATTAGTTGTGTATGAGTATGATTATACAGTAGTGACAGTGAAGTGTTCCTAATCATGAGAGGAATTTAAAGTACAATAAAAGATCGATCGATCCCCACAAAAAGGAAAAGGATGGAGAAAGAAAAGAGGTAAAAATTAAGCCGTAATCAGTTCATTACATTATTATTATATTATTATTATAATAACTAATTAATTAATTGTTTTCCTCTGTCCCACAAAAAAAAGAAGTCAGTTTGTAAAATTTAAGCATGCACAATATTTTGGTTCTATATATGATTAGTGACGTCATATGCGGGGCTGAAGTACTTTAGCTCACATCGCATGAACAAAGATTAATTAGATTCTGAAACTGCTAAACATGTGAACATATTTGGTACACATCACATGAACAAGATTAATAAGAATCTGAAATAGCTAAACATAGTTGGGACGTTGGAAGAATACTGCGAGTTAAATTAATTCCCAGTTTGACCTAAAAATGTGCACTGGGAAAACATGTGGTTTAATTAGTTTAGTCACCCCAAAATAGGTTGACTTTTTTTATAATATACTCCATATTGTAGTAATAATCTATATACAAAGTTGTCGTCTATATATAAAAAGTTGTGCACAATGGGTAGGAGTCATGTGTTGTTAACCAATAAAAATGTTCAAAATATCTAATCATAGGCCCCCCTTTCTATTTTGTTTTTCTTTTTTTATACTATTTATATATAATTTTTGTGTATAATTTGTGCCTCTAACGATATTATATATATATATATAGATCGACTTAGAGTACCGTTGTGCTGACTACACAACAAAATCTATAGAATTATTAGCATACGGGGATGGGAGTATATAATCTCATGTTGAGCATATAATATATATATAAATGCACCTATTGGTCCAAGGTATTGTTGACTAATAATTACTCCCTTCATTTCTATATGTAGGTTCTTTTAGATTTTTTTTGTTATTCCTAATTATTTGTCGTTTGTGGTTATCTAGGAGAATTGATCACTATTTTTCCCAAATTGACTCTTATTACCCCACCTAATTTTTTGATCCATATTTATGATCTCCTCTACTCTTAAAGCCTCTCTCCTCCCTACAAAATTCTTTCATCTTTTTTCTTTAAAAATCTGATAATTAAAGTGTTTTATGGGGAGAGAAAAAGAGAAAGAAAATAAGAGTAAATGAGACTATTGAGATTTTTTAGGAGTAAAATTATAGGAAATTGTTAATATGTTTTTGGAGAGAGAGTATGGAATAAGTGAGGTAAAGGGTATTATAGACAATTGATAGTATAATTAATGTTTTTTAATCATTTCCTTAATTCTTGTGCCCATGTCTAAAACGATTTATATTAAGGAATAGAGGGAGTAATAAGTAATAATAGTGCATTTAAAGACTAATTTACATAATATTGGGTCTATGTACTTGTCAAGGAAAATTGAAATATTGGGTCTAATATAATCAGCGGATATGTTTATAACCATTGTATCTCGTCGTATATTGGTACGTATAATAGTGATTTTTTTTGTTTTCTCATTTGGTAGATAAGTAGTGGATTATATTCCAAATTAAAAAAAATTGTAGTTGACTTGTACTCTTTTGAATTCGTGTTGTTGATTAGATAATTTAAATTGTGTTAGCTAAATAAGTTGTAAAAATATTTTATAGAGGTATTGTGATAATTTTAATAAGAAATATGAACAACCTTTCAAAATATTAAACTTTAACTAATTCTTATGAATGAAAGACCTTATTATGCTTCAATTCTGTAAAAATATATACTTCAAATGATAGGATTTATACATATTCTGTAAAAATATATACTTCAAATGATATATAAACGTACATAAACTTGTTAAAAAATGATACTGTATCATATATGAGCTAGCATATAGAAACCCAGAGAGTTGGTCGATCTCCTAATTTTACCCAGCATTAATTCTACACTTACCCCTCTCAACACGTACGCCATTCAAGCTAGAACTGCTGCAACGACGACTGCACATGCTCCAGTTCCACATTCAGGCAAGCGTTTCTCCTAAAATAGCAACCAGGAGTATAATTTACTACCATATTCTCGATCTTCAAATCATGAAAAACTAGCTAGTAACAAGTGCAGAAAAACACGTTATTTTTAATTACCGATTTTATGTTGCCAAACAATGACAGACGTTGCTTATTGATGCATGTTAATGAGAAAAATCCAACAATTAATTTTTTATTATTTTTCAACCTTAGCATTTTTATTCTGTTCTAGACATGTTAATTCGATCGTACACAAAGACGATTACAAAAATTCTTTAATTAAAAGTGTATATAATAATTTGTTCCCATAACTCTTCCATCCTACGTGCAGCTAGCATGCTTCAATTACTATTACAAAACCAAATGTCCACTATCATTACTCATAAAGTCGAAAAACCTAAATATATATATTTTCACCAAATTTTATACAATGATTCGCAAACACAATGGATGCTTAGTACTACCTCCGTTCTTAAAAGATTGTCGTTTAAGATTTTGACACATAGATTAAGAAAGTATCATTTACTAAGTAAAATATGTTTGAAATTCCACCACTACCCCTTTATAGGAAGTTGAAAACTATTAATACAAAGGAGAGAATTTATTGGGACAATGAGAGAAGGTAGGGGTAATATAGGAAAGTAAATAATTTATTCTCCTTGAAAGTTGTAAACGACAAATTTTTTGGAACAATTTTTTTCTTCTAAAACGATAATCTTTTATGAACGGAGGGAGTATTTAGTATTTGGCAATCTCTTTAATATACCCTATTTAAAATAGACAATCATAGCTAGGCTGCATTAATTGAGCTTGTCTTTGAGTAACAAGTTCACCATTATAAGTAATTAATACTGTATACATGCATGACTAAAATGGAAAATGCAACAAAACCATACCTTTGTTTCCCATGTAAATTTTCAAGCTCAGCAATGAATTTGGCGAAGCATCGGACTTTACCACACATGCATCTACAGAAAAAGAAGGCATCTTGATGGACAAAACAAACACAAGGTTAAAATTACAAGTACACGAGCAAAAGACTCGCCTTTACTACACCCAAAAACAGCCTCACTCACTCACATGGTTGCTGCATAAATTAGGACGATCACCAGCGGGAAACATGAAACCAATTACATACTTTAGAAAATTTCAGTGAACCAAGTAAATAGTGATGTACTGCATTGTTTAGTAGGCTGTCTGAATAAAAGACGGTTTTTTTCTCTCCAAAGAACACAGCTACGTACTTAAAAACGCCAACCAAACACTACCTTACACCACCAGTTGGAGTTTATTTCCACACCTAACCAAGGAAATTAAAGGGCTTGTCTCGCTTCTGCCATCAGAATGGAAGACAGTTTTGCTCTTTAATTATAACATTAACTACTAAGAAATGTCATCATCCAATTCCAAGATTGAATTTGAGTTAATATTCGTCGACCAACAATTAGAGTTCTCGAGTCACTTCCAAATCTGATTATATTTAAGTAGTTAATTCTTAGGTATTGATTATGTCGAAGTTGAACCATATATCTGAAGAACATAGACTATTAAAGTTGGATTTGAGCTATGGATGAAAGAAAAATAAATACTTCGGGTTCACTACCAAAGCCAGGCAAGACAAAGATCACCCCATGCATCAGCGCCAATCCCAAAATTTCGATCACATAACTTTGTTGCTTGCTCCGGACTGACTTTAGGCTCCTCATAATCTCGATTATCAACCTAATCCAAAACCAGCATACAAAAGCAGAAATCATTTTTGTATCAATTTACACCACCAAATTGAAGAAAAAATAACAAATGTTAGGTGGCCGTCTCCAGAAATAAATTTAATTTTTAAAATTATTATTGGTTTACCAAGATAAAATCGTTGCCAAGGCCGTGATACTAATTAACAAAGTGTAGGAATCCACTTTCTCTACGATCAAGGAATGAAACTTCGGAAACTTTATCAGGAGCTTGAAAGCTGATTGATGATGATGCGGAAATGCGGAAATTAGGGTTGGAAAGAGTGGTTGGAAACTAGTGAGATGCATGGCGGCGGCTATGTCCATGCATGCTTGCTGCTGCTGCTGCTGCTAAGTTGCGCATGTCTTCGTACAGTTGATTCGAGAGAGAGAAAATACTACTCCAGAAATTAAACACTCCCATCACCAACCGTGAAATGGGACCAAGGGTTTCTTCAATTACAAGGCATAGCAGCGTTTTGCAAACTCAGTTCATTTGCAGCTACTATAACGTTTGAAAAGATAGATTTTGTTCATTTGTTATTACTGAACTTATATTGTTAAAATTAGGTGTTAACGCCAAGATCCTTCAACACGTCCTAATCACGTAAAACGCGTCTGGTCTTGTACAATAAACACGACAATACCAAAAGTTTGACGGCTTCGACCGTCGGAGGATAGCTCCGGCGTGAAAGTCAGTACAGGGTGATCACAAGATTAACAATAGAGGATAATAATATCTAGTGAGTTGAAAGAGATAAAATATCAGTTACCTTTTCTTTGCATGACATCCTTGCTATCATATACTCTCCTTCTCGGTTTACCGTGCCACCCCCTCCTTACTGACACAATCTCCCACTTCTGGTGATCTCAGCCGACTGCATGCAGCACCTGCCACATCCCATCACTGTTTGCCACCGCCGGCCGACTGAATCTCATCCACATTAATGCCTTGCAGACATATCTGTCAACTGTGTTCCTTTTTCATCATTACCGGTCAAAGCTAGATATATATTTATTCATCTGATGGGTCAGCCCACCGATCCGGCCCAATACTTTGAAGACCAAACAAAGATAACACAATAGCTTGGCCCAACAACTTTAGGATCCAATAATGGCGACCCAATGGACTAATCAAATAATTCGACCCAAACCGATTGGCCCAATAAATAAAATATCATGGCCCAACATTGCCCCCCAGCCTTTTATTAAACAGATTGTTTAATGAAAGACTACAAAGGCCCATAATAAAGCTTATCGAGCCCTAATCAATAAATCACATGCAGCAATGTAAATTAAAATCGAAAATTCAATTGAGAGGCCCAACCCGGTTAAAACTTAAGGCTTGAATCGGACGCTACCAGTTCAAATTCATCATCATTGCTGTAAATTAAATGTGTCGTCCTTGTGTACCGTGAAACCATCAGTGTAAAAAGCAATTTTCCCCAATTTTGACAGTTTTACCTGTCAATTTGAAATTCAGACGACTCTTGCTCTTTCCTTCCCTCTCGAATTCTTCTGTACACCCATTGATTCCGAACAAGGTTCTCCCCTTCGCGTAACTACGATTACATCTGTTCCACCTAATCCGAGCCCTAACAAAGAGGCCTCGAGCTCCAACCCTAAGACTGTCACTCCAAACAAGAAGTCTCTGCCTCCAAAACTCCTTCCTAACCCCTCTGGATTCTTCTAAAACAAAGAACAATACCCTCATGCTAACACCCCTTCATCTATTTTTGAGATTGAGTTGCTCAAGATTAGGACTCGTTACCAGATCCTCAATACATACTTAGTAAGAGCACCTAAACCTGACGAACAAATGTATCAGCGTCCAGAGGGTTGGACGGCCATTCCGGTGACTCTGCTCTAAAAGGGGGTTCGATTCCCTCTTCATATTTTCCTCGTTACCCTCCTAGGGTTCATCGGTGTTGGGTTCGCTCAATTAGTTTTGATTTTTTTTTTTCATAAAATATTGATTCAAAAAAATTAAAGTGCTTTTAAATTCAATTAATGTGTACTTAATTTTTTTTAACAGAATGACAATTCTTAATATTAGAAATTTGAAAATAAAAACTAAAAATAGAAATTAAATAAAAAAAAACAGAAAAGATAAATTAAAAAAACTGATTCAATTTTTTTAAAAAAAGAAATTAATAAGTTTTATAAATAAATATTATTTTCAGGGGAAAAAATTGGAAAAACTTTCATATTTTAAAAAATGAGTAAAATTTTATAAAATATAGATTCAAAAATAAACTTTATTTTTAAAAGAAAAATAGAATTTTTTTAAAAAATTAAAATCAGTATGGTTTCATAAAACTTTAATTTTCTTGAATCTATATTTATGAAAAAACTAAAGTTTCTAATATTTTTATTGAAAATAATAATTATTTTAAAAATATTTAAAATAATCAAATTTTAATTAGTTTAATGGGGTAATTTGAAAATTTAAAAGTTCAATGGTGTAATTAGTAAAACGTTGCAACTATAGTGGTAATTTATTAGTTTTGTCGATAAAAAATTAACGTCCGTTTATTTTTTTTAAAGGAATGACCTAATTTCAAAATAATAATTAGTTTAGTGGGGTAGTTTAAAAAATTAAAAGTTTAATTATGTAATCAGTAAAAACTGCCAACTACAGTGAGTATTTCATTATTTTGCCAAAAAAAATTGTGAATATGTTCTTACTTATTTATTTATATTTGAGCTAAAATAAAGTTATTTAAAAAGTATTATTAAACATACATTTATTTTATGGCTTAAATATAAATTACTACCTTGAACTATTCACTTTTTATTTATTTCGGTGATTGACCTTTTAAACTTTTTGCACTAATTTTCCATGTCATAATGCCAAATCATCAATGTATGACGTGTCATGTTCAATTGGATTGAAGCGAAAAAAAATTAAGAGTTCAATTATGTGATTGAAAAAATTAAAAGGTTGATTGCCAAAATAAAAAAAATGTAATTTCTATTTAAATCTTATTTTATCCAATCACATGGTCCAAATTCATTTTTTATGATTTTGTTGGACAAACACAAGCCCAAATTAAATTAGTTAGATTTTTAAATATAAGAAAAAAAAAGATAATTATTGTTGAGGAAGAACATGAAATATTGTTTAAAATGAAAATATTTATTGTGGAGAATAAGGATTATTTGAGCCCAATTTTTTCTCTCATTCACAAATTTTTCCATCCAACCCCACGTGAGTAACTCATACTATCAATGTAGGATATGACGAGCGTCATTAAATTTGGAAGGAAACTTAAGATCAATTAAGCTTGGGATTCATGTATTGGGGGGGCGGGGGGCGGGGGGCGGGGGGCGGGCGGGATGACAATAACAGTGTTTCACCACTTTCTAATTTCTATGCGTTTTGTTTTAGATAGAAAACATATACTACACTACCATATAAAGATGCTACCTAGCGTTGAGCTCCGACGTTAAAATATCCTGCGTTTGTACATCACAACAAAATTAACAAAACACAAGTCATGTAACCGAACATGCACCAACTATTTAATACTTTTTGATTATTTATAAAACTATTTTACAAATATTTAATTTAATAATTTCTAAATTAATTCAAAAGGTTAAAATAACACTCTTTTCCTCACTCCTATCATAAGAAGTGTTTGATAAAAACTAAACTAATCTGTGAGTTGAATCTAAATAAAAAAAAAAAATTATTAATTGACATGTCTCAAACATCTGAATAACACATTTTTATTATTTTACCTTTCTAAAAGAATTCAACGATTAAACTATATTTTTTTTTCAAAATAAACACACTTAATGGACCGATTAAACCATTCAGAACTAAACAAACAGCCTCTTATCCCTCGAATTTTATTTTTTCTTCTTCTTGTTGCATAAGTTTTTTTTCCTCTCTAGCGGTCACGTGCGGTCTTAGTTCTTTGCGCGTGCCCAAAAGCAATCCTAGTATTTTTCTTTGCTTTCTCAACAACTAGCTTTTTCCTAGCAGATTGATACACTGAAAACATCTTTGAAACTTATAAAATTCCATGAAAAAATTAAATATAAATATTTAATAAAGTTTTTTAATTAAAACATTTTAGTTCTTATAATTTAAAAATAACAAATAAAAATATACTTATTAAGATAGTTTTTTTATCACTTTTTTTTTTTCCGCTTTCAATTTGGTTCCAAGTTCCTAAAGTACCCATGTGTTCTAAAATATTATCCTTGCACATCATGAATCTAATTTTATCTCAGACCTCTAACCTGACAAGCAACCATATCACAAAAAAAATGGTAACAAAAGGTAAAACTGCATTACCAGAAGCATATGGTGGATATAAATATTAACCACCACAAAATTGTAAACCAAATGTTAAATATTAGAACAAAATGCTAGCAAAAAACCTTACAACTGGAATCCTGATTTCTGTAACCAACTTAGATTATCCCAATCTTGTTTGCCACATCCAAAGCATCATAGTCAGGTGTCAACCTAACATAGGCTTTCTTTGTCCCATCAGGCCTAATAAAATATAACACATGGTTTAGCAATGGTTGCAACATAATGTTAATGAAGAATATTGAACCAAGTGTATATTTTTTACACAGTAGCTATCAAACCTATAAAATTTACATGCAGGGTTTGATCACAACACTCTGTATCTGAGTTCAACATGAGGTCTAAGAAACAAGAATGTTGCCAAAAATGGGTGCAGAGTGTGATGCTACACCCTATTCAGTATTCACATCCTTGAGGAATTCCACAAGCAATCTAAAAACATTTAACGTAAACCATGCTATGTTCGCCAAAAATACCCATAATAAAAAATAAAATATCACTCGGAAATGTTAATTTCTACTCCCACTGTTTCAAATTATTAGATTATTATTGACTTTTTAAAAATAAACTTTGAGACATTTTCAGACTTAAAATTGACATTGTTTCTTCCAATTGCAGTCAATATAATTATGAATATAGTAACCTATCTAAAATGTACTATTAATTAATTATAACGGCAACTGTTTCGTCACTTTTAATGAATCTTTTCAATTTTGAGTCTAAAAATGTTACAAACTGACTTTCAAAAGCCAATAATGATCCTATACTTTGGACCACATGACTAAGTGTGCATGATGGTTGTGTACCAAAGTACCAACAATTCAACTTCAGCTCAACAGCAAAACTATCATGCAAACAACAGGCAAAAAGGTTTTCCTTTTTTACTTTTCCCCTTGTTGTTTACCTTTTTAATTTGTATGATACCTTAACAGTCGTTTCATATATATGACATGTGAATTTATAACGTGAAACTGTATGACCAATGCAGTGAAAACGCATGAGTTTCCTTTAGTTAGCAAAAAGGCAATTGTGTCATGTGTATATACATAATATATATGCAAAGTAAAAAAGGAACTCTTCATGGAAATTATAACAAAAAAACAGACAAGAATGCAAAGCAAGCTCAAGCTATAGGCAAAATCACAAACTAGACAACTTACCTGATTAATGTATTAACTTTCCTGGTCTGAATGTCATACATCTTCTTAACAGCATCCTTTATCTTCTTCTTGTCAGCACGGATGTCAACAATGAAAACAAGAGTGTTGTTGTCTTCAATCTTTTTCATTGCTGATTCAGTGGTGAGGGGATATTTAAGAATCTGGTACTGATCAAGCTTGTTCCTTGGGGTTGCGCTGATACGAGGATACTTTGGTTTCCGTTCCTTCGTCAATGTCTTTGGCCGATGAAATGTGACCTTGGTACGTATCTTCTTGGCCTTCTTAACTTTTGTGGAGCCAGATTTCACGGCCTTGGCGGCCTTCAAGGCCTGGGCCTTTGCATCAGACTTCTTTGAAGGGTCCGCTGCATACAGGAAAGGGCGAGAAATAAAGAAATAGCAGGTGAATCAGATCAATTTTGTTTAAAGTTGTCTTTTTCTTAATAAACAATAACAATGTCAAATAGTTTTCCATAACTAGACTGAAAGGATTGCATAATATACATTCATTGATACTACCTCCGTTCTTAAAAGATTGTCGTTTAAGGTTTTGACACATGAATTAATAAAGTGTCATTTACCAAGTAAAATTTATTTGAAATTTCATCACTACCCTTTATGGGAAGTTGAAAACTGTTAATACAAGGGAGATGCTTTTTTGGGACAATGAGAGAAGGTAGGGGTAATATAGGAAAGTAAATAATTTATTCTCTTCGAAAGTTGTAAACGACAACTTTTTGGAACAAATTTTTTCTTCTAAAACGACAATCTTTTAGGAACAGAGGGAGTACTAGAATAGTAATACCGCCATCTCCGTCGCCAACCAGGAAGTTTCCCTTCTGCTGACACAATATAAAAGTAAACAAATGGACCAAATCCAAGAAAACCATATACCCAAACATTCAAATGATATGGTATGGCTTCAGAAATGCATCTATAATCCATCACATGAAATTTTGTGATCATTTACAATCAGGACATGGATACCAGTATAGCATGAAATTTCAAGCCAAGAATTGTCTTTTATTCCAAACTTCACCTCAACACAAACTATCCCAAATCCTTAGCTACTATTGCTAATCAGTATATGAATTATTTCAGACCAACTCTAACCTTTCAGATTATTTCTTCAAATGTAGTTCGTAATTTGCATAAGCTTTTTTGATAAGCCTAATTACCATTAGTTTTCTACCACGTCGCCTTATTTCACTACATTGGAATTTGGGTTCCTTAAATCTATGAAAAACTATCTAGTGTATTTACTTTTCCAACAAAACCAACAGAGAAATAAACTATCTGACACTTTCTTCTCCACCCTTCAAAGATTCCAGCTCAACTTAATGACCATATCCATAAGAAAGCCTTACTATGTCCATCAGATTAATCTTCCTGTTATTTAATGGGTCCTCTTCCCAGTTCAATATTAAACAAAACCCATGTTTGTTTTATGTAACACTAAATCGTACGGATCTTCCTGGAAATTTTTCAATCAAATTCTTAGGAAATACCTGATAACATTATCATGCTCTGATACATGTAGAGGTATGTTTCTGATATTGATACCTGGATCAAAATGGATCCCGACAATAATAAAAATACTAATATTGTCCTACAGATCTTCGAGGAAAATTTTCAATCAAATTCTAAGGAACTACCTGATAAAATTATCATGCTCTGATACTTGTAGAGGTATGTTTCAGCACATACAAAAAAATCTACTTTAATTTCTATTTTCCCAAAATATAGGATTCACCAATTACATTGATATATACCGCAACTACAAACCCCTTAACTAGAAAACATACAGATAAGTTCTGATAATTTTCATCAATGATATATGTTTTAAAGCATAATTCGTACAATAATAATGAGGAAATGAAAAGCTACAAATATGGTAAAGCTAATTCACATACCTTTCGCTGGAGCCATTTTTTGAGTAGAGAAAGCTTAAAAACCCTAACAAAATCAGCCACTTACCTAGACAAATTTATCAAAACAAAAACATGAGATGATTAAGATTGTGCCGGAAACAATGAAAACTAAATGTGATGCAGGTTACATAGAGAGGGAGTTGTGAGAGAGAACCTGCAAAACTGCCGTTCTAGGGTTTAGTGGAGGAAGAAGAGAAGCGGAGAATATATACCCAGATATCCACTTGCTTGTCACGTGCGAAGCTTTATTATTTTCCTTTATCTTTTTCATTCCATAAAATGTATATGTATTTTGATTATTCCAATTTTGACGACAAGTATTAGTTGCATTGCATATTACTAGTAGTAAATTGGTTTATCGTTTTGTGTTTATGACTTCTTAAATTACTCTCAATTTCTGTTTTTCTCGTATAATCGTTCGGTTCTATATTATTTGAAAGTCTACATAAAAAAATTAAAATAATTTTTAAATTTTAATCAATGATGAAATTAATTAAAGTTAAAAATAAGAATGGGAGAATTTAAGTTATAATTAAACTTTATTTTTTTAGCTATTGTTTAAAAGACTAATTTATCCTTAATAAATAGAATATTGTCTCCATGAAAATTAAAAAAAATTGAATTCCTTAAGAAAATTAAACAAAATAAAAACCTATTATATGAAGTTTTAAAATAACACATAATCATATATATATATATATATATACATATTTATATATATTCCATTAATTCATTCCTACTAAAAAACATTTTCATTCCCAAATTCAACCTAGTTTATTTAGTCAATATCAACATGTATACATTTCTTTTCTCCATTTGCACAATATATCAATAACACTGATGTTTTTATATGTATTTTTTATATTTTTATATAATTTCCCCACATAAACATGTAGTAGTTGTGCCTCACTTTCAAGTGAAAAATATCAAAAATATATATAAAATGAGTTTACTCAAACTAACTAAGTTAATAAATTATTTTCACAATTTTAATAATATAAATTAAATTAAAAAATATTTAATTATTTTCATTTTTTAATTCATGTAAGTGCATATTTTCTCTATACTACTTATACATATTCACTGCAAAAAATTATATATAATTAATTTTATTTATCAACATACTCACGCTTGAACATGTTATTATATATATATATATATATATATATATATATTTGATAAAAGATATAAGTACTCTTTCACTATTCTTAATCCATTTATTTATGTAAAATTAATTTGTTATCGCGATATAGCTTAGTACCACCACTTTATATCGTAAGATGAAATTCTACAAAAATAATCAATATAAATTCTTCACTTTTTTTTAATACTTACGAGTTTAATTTCTTAAATTTTAAGAAATGTAATTGATATATAGCTTATAAAAATACCTCAAAAATTTTGATATTTAATATAACATAATACAAATAAAATATTTTTAAAATTACTTTAGAAACTAACCCGTGGCTCGCACAATCGTAAACCTACCTGTTTAACATTAAGGTCCAAACAAATAATGTCAAAAAGTGTATTTTTAAAAGTAAAATAAAATAAACAACAATCATACCTATAAACTTAAGCTGTAATAATTATTATGTGTAATAGGTTTAAGGGCAAACGAGTCAATCAATAAATGAATTTAGTCAATTTTTCACACTCAACGCACAACGACCAATGTAGGTATGTAAAAATTGATAATTTGCATAAAGTTTGTAAGCAATCAACAAAAGTTACTGTATGTTAATCTTACAGACAATTTGATTTTATGACTGTTGAAATCATCATGTTATAATAATAATATATACTTTAATTTAAGAGTTAAGTAAATAATTATTTTACATGTTATAATAACAATAGTATACAATCGAGCGACTCAAATATCAAAGTTTCAACATTCTAACGGCTTTAAATTAATTTAGGCTTCAACATCTAACAATTTAAAATTATTTGGGATTTCAACATCCGACGGTCAAAAATTTATCTCTCAAAAATTTAAACCCCACAACTACATCATTGTCAAGCGGATTTGATTTTGGTGAGCTAAAAATGTAAAGCCCCAAAGCCCTTGGTATTTGAGGGTGTTTTATGACTATTTTTTAACATTTTTTTGGGCTTAAAGTGAAGCAATGGGATGAAGACTTTCAATGACCCAGCTAAAAAGATCTTGATTTCGTGACTAAAAAATACAAATTGGCAACTTTTTTGAGAAGTACTGCCATTACCATGGGTTTTAACCTGGTTACCAAGTCATGTGGGCCACATTCACCATCTCACTCTCTCACTCCAACGAATTTTTAATTGTCAAGTTACTATTTAAAAAGTTACAATCAATAAAAGGCTTATAAATAATAAAAAATAAATCGTGAAATGTAGTTAAACTTAATTTAAATTTATAAGAATTTGACTATTAAAATTGGATACTCTTTATTTATTCATTGAAATTTGTCTCCATAAATTTTTTATTTAAATGCTTCATTTTGTGTCTTCATAATTTTATTTTTTTATTTTTTTAAATTATACAGTGCCTTTTCTATATATATATATATATTGTATATTTATACATTTTTGCATGATATTTGCATTCATAAATTATATTATTATTAAGTGAATGAAAAAAAAATATCATAATCATGGTTGCTTTCTTGCATAAGTAATTATGGATTATTTATTTTCGTAAACTCTTTTACAAATGTGCAAGTTTATCTATAAATTAAATGTAAATAAAACTAAAACCCATACTAATATAGACGCATAATCTATTTTATTTTTATTTTAAAATACGTTTGTGTAGTAATTGAGTAGATAAACTGACAATGTACATTACTCGGCTTTCTTTGTTCTTGATATACTACTAGTATTAATTTACATATTAAAAGGTCCAACCAACATCTTGGGTATTAATAATAGGAACAATTACATTTTTTATTATATTTTAAAAAATAATTACATAAAAAGAATACAAATAAAATAATTACAAAAAGAGTGATATGTAATATTTAATTATAAAAAAAAATGTAATCTTATCCCTTTAATTATGCACACGATTACCATCTCTCCTATAATTTTCTCCCCATCTCTCCCACGATTTTCTCTCACTTCATTTCTGTTTTCATTCTTCTTATCATCCCTCCCTCCGCCTCCTCCTCCTCCTCTTTCTGTCCCACCCCTCCACCTCCCCCTCCTCCCGCCTACCCTTCTCCCCTCCTTCCGCCACTCCCTCCCCACCCCCTCCTCCCCGCCTCCCCCGCCCCCGCCTCCCCCTCCTCCCTCCTCCCCCCCTCCTCCCCTTCCATTCGCCCCTTTCTCCTCCCCTCCTCCCCCCTCTCCTCTCCCCCCTCCCACACCCCACACCCTCCACCTCCACCATCCTCTCCTTGCCCCCTTTCTCCTCCCTCCGTCGCCCACTTCCATTTGGTTCATTCTCCACCTCCACCCAGAATCAAACAAATCATACGTTAGTAGCAAAACGATCATGTAGTTGGTAGCCAAACATTAGATAAGATAACCAATTCAATTTTATTTGATTACCTATTTATTTTGAATGTGATGGGTTGGTAGAACCAAATTTCATATGATTAGTTACCAAACTTTTCGATAAAAGTAACTAATTCAATTTTAGTTGATTACCATTTTTATTTTAAATGTGATGCAGTTGGTAGCCAAACTTCATATAAAGGTAAACATTTTAATTTTTGTTGGTAACCAAATCGTCAAAAAAATTCATAATAAAGAAATGGCATACAATGGCATGGCGATATATGATGGTAGTAGCGGCCGGCTGACGATATATAGCGGCGGCGGCAGGAGGCGGGTGGAGGAGGATGATATACAATAACTCCATAATTTTTTATTTTTAATTTTCTCATTTTGATTTGAATTTTGAATTATGGATTTGAAATTGTTGTTAGATCCAAAAGATTTGAATTTGAATTTTAGTTATCCTTGATTTTTGGTTTGTACTATTTTTGTAATATGAATCCTAATTACACTTTTTTTGTAATTATTTAGTTGATGCACTTTTCTTATAATTACTTTCTATTTGTTGTATTCTTATGTAAGGACCCGTAATAATATCCACCCCAATAGACCCCAAAACCCAGGCCCATTACTGGTCCAATATATACATACAGTCAACATTAATCCACCCCGTCCAAATAACATATCTTAAGTAGGATTAGAAGAGTAACCTCATCGGCTCATACTTCTCTCTCCTCTTTCGTCTCTCATCTCTCAGATCTTGCGAGATTCGAGAAATTGGATAATCTATAATCGTTATGTCGCCCAAGTTGCCAACTTTCCTTCAAATTTCGTTTTTCCGGTCGTATTATATAGGTTAAACATTTTGAATTGTGGTATGGCCGATTAAAAATTTGTACATATAAATGGAGACTCAAACAATCATAGAATTTCCGCACAAAAACATGGATAAACGACCCAGGAAGCGACCTCGATTAACGTGGGACATGCCCCCTCCAGCACCTCCTCTCAAGGTCTAATCTCCTCATCTCTATCCATCTCCTGTCCACATTCATATTGTATGTTGCTTACTCTTTACTATAATTTGTTCAAAATTTGTTTCAATTAGTTTAATTTTACTGTTGTTTTCAATTTAGATTATACTTCTGTCTTTCATTTTCTGAAACCGCAACTTTGGGAGGGTGTCTATAAATACAATATATAAATCAATTTCATAATCAACATCAATTACAATATCAGATCATAGAACACAAATTCACACAGGTGGTGAGAAACCAGGGACCATTAACTCATTGGCATACTTGTACTTCTATATATCTTGATTTTTTTAATTTTTATGTATTGTGAATCAGAAATTAAATAGATTTTATGTACTTTGATATCGGAAGTAGGAACCTGCACTATATAGATCTTGCTTTATTTTACTTATTCTTAATTTTTTTTCCAAATAATTTAGCTGAAGTAAACTATGAGTTTTTAGTTTCATTTTTGTACTTTATATGCTCTTTTGGTCATTAATATTGCATACTAATTTGTTGTTTTCAAAACTTAGCATATGGCTATCAATTGAAATTTCCCCTCATTGATTAGAACATTATTTTAGCTATCAATAAAAATCTTACTGTTCAGAGGACGTTTTATAAATTCTGTAGCTCCTGAAATGTTTTCTTATTTATTGGGTTTCAAATAATTCACTCCTTACGACCTCCCATGGATGTGACAATTACCACATATTCTTAAGTGGATGTTAGGCAGAAGAAAAAAAACTCGAGTGGAAAAGCAACATGGCACCTATTAAGGAGCATTAATTAGCCTTACTTTCCAAAGTGTCCATCCAGTTAATTCCAATTAGGTTAATTTGAAATCATGTGTATAAATGATTTTATCTGCCTTTCATTTCGTCCCTCTTATCATTTTAGGGTTTATAAACTATTTCAAGTAAAGAGGTTACCTAGTTCTTGACCTGGTTAGATAGTTTTTTTCTTTCTTTACTATTACTGAGAATTCTCACATAGTCACATGTTGGGTTCTTTATCATTTTTTTCTTTTGACAAGTACATGTTGGGTTCTGTTAATCATTTAATTTGTCCCCACACTTTCTTTTTGGAACTTTGACAAAAGTTGGTCTGCTTGTCACCAGTCAGGCTGAAGTATCCGTATTCCATGTAAAATGTTTGATTTGGTTCTGGCTGGTAAATTCCCTGTCCCCAGTTACTAAGTGTGTATCTCTATCAACTGCGGAAATATTCGTGCTTGCGTTTTTTTCAGATTGATACTCAAGAGGATAACTGTTTCTCAGACATATTCATTTGTCATTCAGGTCCTTCCAGCACTATATGGTGGGCAGGAGTTTACCAGTGGGGTTGTCCCGAATTATTCTTTTTCTTCTATATATTACAAGGGTTTGGCCTGCAATGGATCCCCTCCTTGGAGACCGGATGATAAAGATGGTCATTACATTTATTCAATAGGAGAGAATTTGACTCCTCGTTGTAAGCACACTCATACTTGACCTACTGGTGAAATCTGTTTCAATTGTAGTGGTCTTTATATTGTAGTATTTGTGATGTTTTATATTACCGTGATGTTGATTTAGTGTTTTTACATTAAAATATTCTTCTTGTAGTTAATTATGAGCATGGTTTAATCTAAGTGCCAAATTCGGAGTGTGGATGTGGATGTGGGTGTGAGTGTAAGTTCTTGTACGAAAGTACAAGATTAATGAAGTTTAAAAAACATAACTATCAAAGCGTCTTGAAAGTTGAAAGCTTTGTCAATTATTTAGTACATTATTGGTTAAGAAAAATGTGTGTTCAACTGTTGTAGTTATATACTTATATATTTAGTTTCCCCCAACAAACACAGGAGAATAGTGTCACTTCTTATAGGGTGCGTGGACTCTATTTCAATTGTTATGTATGCCATATTTTCTTTTTCCCACTTCTTATAGGGTGGGTGGCCTGGCCTACTTGTTCCCTCTATTATGCTTATATTCTCTTTTCGTCAAATAAAATTTCTTCTTATCCAAAAAAAGGCAACGCCTTCAACCAAATTTGTGAAGGTATTTTAATGGGTCCACATCATAGTAAGAGAGAAAACAGGGTTGTCCTTGTTTAATACAGCACTGTAGGTCTACAGGATTAATTTACTTCTGTATAGTAATGCATCGTAAACTCTGCTATATTGTCAATTTTGTCACTCTTTTTCTTCCCTCTTCTTTTAAATATAAAAACTGCTACAATTTTTACATAAACATATGTTCTATACCGTAGCCATGTATGGAGTAGCATTCTTCTTTAATTCGCAGTTGATGGTGCTAATAGTTCCTTCTCTCGTTTCTGCAGACAGAATTTTGAGCAAGATGGGTGAAGGTTAGTTGTTTTTTTTCAAAATGGATTTAGAGTTATTAACCTTTTAATTTGAGGTGGCTCAAATATGTTCCTTTCTTTGTTCTTTCTTACTTGGGAAAAATAATTGCAGGGACTTTTGGGCAAGTTTTAGAATGTTTGGACAATGAAAAGAAAGAGATCGTGGCAATAAAAATTGTTCGCTCAATACGCAAGTATCGCGAAGCTGCTCTGATTGAAATTGATGTCCTACAGAAGCTTTATAGGCATGATGTTGGTGGCAAGCGGTAAGCATCTTCTTTCTTTTCAACTTCCACATTCAATGTAGATAAAAGTGATTTTTGGTATAAGTGCTTTCATTCTTTGCAGTTGTGTGCAAATACGGAATTGGTTTGACTATCGTAATCATATATGTATTGTAAGTATTTGTTGATACGCATGGTTTAATTAATTTAAAAAGGGCATTGATATTCCTTCATGCCTGAATATTCTGTGAGTTAAAAACTTGCGGATGGATTTAAATGGTGTTAACAGGTTTTTGAGAAGCTTGGTCCAAGCTTATACGATTTTCTCCGGAAAAACAGCTATCGTTCATTTCCCATTGACCTTGTTCGGGATTTTGGCAGACAACTTTTGGAATCTGTAGAATGTGTGTAGACAAATCTTGCACCACTTTACTTTATATTGCTGTATCTTGATGCTGTAATTGCTCTATATAAAAGTTGCGATGTGGGCGTTAATTGTCTGCCTGTTATATTTGTATATTTGACTTAATACCAGTTTAGCCACACTAAGTAATTTTTTTTGTTATACATGCATGGAGTGATGATAACTATCAGTCTGATTCTGGTTTCTCATTTATTTGTTTGCTTGTTCTTGCAGTTATGCATGATCTTCGCCTGATTCACACTGATTTGAAGCCTGAAAATATTCTTCTTGTTTCCTCGGAGTATATTAAAGTTCCCGATTATAAGGTATTACTTTATGTAGAATGATATTGTGGTTTCGATAGATGGTTTTCTCATTGCACAAACTGTTTGTACATGTATGCCTATTACCTAAACAGGTCTACATAGGGTTGAATTAAATATTCAATATTTAATCAACTGCATTTGTTCCGACTTCTTTGTTGGTATAAAAAGTATAGTAGGTTAATCTATGCTAAATTATGTTATATGGCTCAAAATTTTTTTTAGTAATTGTTCATCAAATGCATACTACCAGGAAAATTCTTTTTAAGCCTGATAAAATTGTAACTTATGGCTGATATTTTACTTCATTCCTGCAATCAAGTTTCTTTTGTGATCCACAAAAGAAGGTTCCTCTTTCAAGAATCTGCCAAAAACAAGCTCGATTAAGCTTATTGACTTTGGGAGTACTACATTTGAGCATCAAGATCACAGCTATGTAGTGTCAACGCGTCATTACCGTGCACCGGAAGTTATTTTGGGTAATTCTTGTCTCTTGTCACATTTTATTGTCAGTATTTTTATCTTTAGTTTCAAGGCTTGTTAGTTTAGCTCTGACCCTGATTGATTTGATTATCTGGATCTTTTAGAGGTAAAGATCCGATTCCACTCGGTTTTAGATCGATCTGATACTATAATGAATTTATGCAATAGCATAAAACTGTACATCTCGAACTTAAAAAGTTTATTTATTATTTCGTTTGTGTTGAAGATAAAATAATTCCGTGCTACGGTTGGTTTGAGTCTTTTATTTTTAAGATTATGTTATGTAACAACTTGCAAGTCGTGATATATGACTTCCACACTTGAGGGGGAGTGTTAGAAGATTATTCTAGAATCATGAGCATATTAAAGTATATTATTATTAGAACACCAAGTATGCATGGTGCCTACACATACTTACTTACTTGGCCACTACTCAACTAGTAGTTTATATATAAGGCTTTAGTACTCTTTGTAATAATATAACAACAATATTCAATACATCTATTTTATCTCGGTTTGAGTATTTAAATTAATAAAAAAAATCCAGGACAAGTTTTCAAATTTTCCTTAAAATTTTTGTTGTGAATTGCAAGTTAAGAACAGTTTAGTTAACATAAGTATTTGTAGAACTCAACCTATCAAAATGCAAATGTAACTGTATAACTCAAAATTGAATTATTTCATTTCATAAATTATTTTTCTTGGATCAAAATTGCCTGATAGGAGATGACATCCAATTATATGTAGCTCTATAGGGTTTGGACGTTTGGTTCAAACAACCACGATTTTGGTATGAACCAGGCAGCTTACAGGCCTAGTCAACAAGGTTCTATGAGTTAAAATACTTTTTGTTGTTTGCAGGTCTTGGGTGGAACTATCCTTGTGATATGTGGAGTGTTGGTTGCATACTAGTTGAACTTTACTCTGTAAGTCTGAGTTGAATGTGCTTATCTACTTCACTTTTCCTTTTTGTTCTCTTTCTATTTTATGGTTGGAATAAGTGATTCACAGTCTGTACAAAAATGTTCTTATGGTCAATCCTATCGCTTTCTTTTTTAAAGTTCAATAGTAAGTTCACTTTCCAGTGGGGATGTTGCTGAAAAGACAAGAATACTCTGAGAGAAGCCTTTCCTCTCGAGTTGTTAATTTAGTCTTAGCAATTTTTTTTTTGTGTCTTGTTGCTCTAAACAGCTACTTGATATCAGCTAGAGTGGTATTTATTGAAGGAAACAACGTGATGGTTCATTTATACGTTTATGTTAATTTGTTTTTTGATAAGTTATGATTCCTTTACTGATTAACTATTCATTTGTTTGTTGAGTCTCAAATTTATTAAAATTAGCTACTTATAGGAAAACAGTCTTTTCATGGAATTAAATTTACTAATTTGGAATTACCCTCTTCAGTCTCATCCACACTCTATCTCTCTCTAAATAAAGTTGCTACCATGGAGCCATTCTTTCTTTGAAGTCCTTAATGATATATCCTTGCAAAACTGTCTGGAGATTATGTACATTAAGCTTTGAATATTTTTCGTTTTCCTTTAATGAAGTTTGGGTTTATGGCTCATCAATTTAAATTTTGTTCATGGACAGGGAGAGGCCCTTTTCCAAACACATGAGAATTTGGAACATCTTGCAATGATGGAAAGAGTTCTAGGACCACTGCCACAACATATGATTATCAGAGCCGAGTAAGATTGCTCATCTTCATTTGTTCATTTTATACGTTGTTATCTCACGTGTGAAAGCTCTTACTGTGACCATGATACCTTCTCAGCCGTTGTGCTGATAAATATTTCAAAATGGGTGTACGGTTGGATTGGCCAGAAGGTGCTACTTCAAGAAAAAGTATGAGGTCCGTTTGGAAATTGCCCCGTCTTCAGGTAAGTTGTATTGGGACTATGAACTGCTTTTTAAAATAAATTCACAAGATATTATCATAGTCTGTGCCTCTTGTTTAGGTATGAAAATGATTGTAACTGGTGAACTATGCTCACTGGTTCCTATGTGAATGCAAAAGTAGGATAAAATATGCTTAAACTTTTAAATGAAATAAGGTCAGGTGCCTGCACTATTATTTTTATGTTGAGGTTTCACTGTGCTATAGATTAAGTTCCATCAGCTTTATTGATATGAATTTCTTATGAACATGATAGAAGCATGTAAGACAGTTGCATCTTCTGTCAAGGGTATTCAATTTTCTTTCCGTTGCAGTTAGGTCTACAGCTTGAAGATTTCTATTATTTCCGTACCACTTCATTTCATTTTGTTTCATCTTATACCACTCCTTTAAGTTTCGTTTAAGTGCTTGAAATCTCAATGGCAAGGACATCCAAATTGATATGGATCGAGTAACAGACTGCAAAAGTTTGGGTGAATATTAACTTCTCAGATTTCCAATGGTTTGTGGGTCGAAGTTGGAACAAATGAGCTATAACTAAGTAGCATGAGAGTGAATAGATGGAGTTCCTGGGGAAGCTCTAATTTGTCTTGAAGATTCTGTTCTATACACTGCAATTTCATAATTAAAAAAAGGGCAAAATTGTTGAAAAGTATCATTTAAATTTCCTGAATGAAAGTCATACAACCATTCTTTGAATAGATTTCTGTTGATTGTTTTTGCTCTGTATTGTACCACCAAATGCATTTATCTGTGGTTTCATTATTACCACTCTAATGGATTTTACAAATCATTTGTATTTTTTTTTAGCAAGTTTATGTTTCTTTGGCATCAAGAGCCTTTAGTCTCTTTTTTTGTGTATAAAGTCTTAAAACTACTTGGATGATTAAAACTTATTTGCAAGGCCAACTTGTTTAAAGACCGGTCCTTTCATTGTTTAAATTTGTGTAAATTTTGCTAGACAGATGCTCTTATAATTCTTTCTTGTTTTCTCTAAACATTCAATATGAATGAGTTTTTGTATACTTTAAAATGCAGAACCTGGTTATGCAGCATGTGGATCACTCTGCTGGTGATTTGATTGATCTCCTGCAAGGGCTTTTGCGGTATGATCCAGCAGAGCGACTCAAAGCAAGGGAAGCTCTAAGGCATCCCTTCTTCACTAGGGATGTGAGAAGGTGTGGCTTTCCATTGTTATTGAACATGCTTTGTATCCAATGGTGAGATTTTTTGAGAGAAATTTTATAAAGCTTAAATGAGAAAAAATAAAAAAAATGAAGCAACTATAGTTTTTGACCAAAATCTTTGCCAACTGCTATCTTGATGTAGACTGTGCCTATCTTTGTCATCTGACCCCACATTTTTCTTCTCATATTTGTTCTTTTTCTTCTTTGATCAAAATTGATTGTGATTTCTGGGTGTGTCTACCGTCTATGTGCAGTACTTTATTCTAATAAGCCATAGCTGGATAAGCATTGGTTTTCCTGTCACGGCTTTCCAATTGCTGTTATCATCACATAAAACATTTAAAACTTTAACCTGTTCCGATCCCGAGTCGGACTGTTTTTTGATATGTCAACTTTCAGTTATTGCATAACATAATGCAAATAAACACTCAACGCACTTTATCTTTCTACCCGATACACCACCTTACATGTTGAGATATTTTGTGCATCCAAAACAATTTTGGTATATTATCCGGGAAATGATATATATGTCGAGACGAAATTATGTATGCCATTTTGGAATATTAGGGTTTGATCATTTTTAATTATGTATGCCATTTGGTGTGAAGTCTGATAGATTTGATGTTTTGTATAAGCTTCGACTCCACTTGTCATAATATTCTCTCCAATTATTTTTGATGAATTTTAATTGTTACATTTTAAGACTAAATTTTGTCATTGGGAAAAAAAATAGTTGGGTTATAGTGATCATAGATTAATATTACATTTTTTTATTCTTTTTAATGATATTGGTATAAAACAACGCAATGCACTTAAGTTTATTATAATTAAGTTAAACAGTTTATCATCATTTTAGTATCTACATAAAGCAAAATTATTTCTTAATATACACATTTTGCAAAAAGGAATTCTTTTTGTGGAACACGAGTATTAAGTTGGAGAGGATCAAGTGCATATTCTTTTATTTAACATATCTTGCTCATCACCTATAAAGACGGATCGTTTTAGTTTTTAGCGATGTATTGAATCAGAGACGTATTGAACCATTTATCTATTTTATAGCGACGGATCAAATCGTCATTCGTCCATCGCTAAAGGTAGTGAACAAGGTATGTAAAATAAAATGGTATGCACCAGAAACGGATTGTAAGTTTAGAGATCAATATTACATCTTGAATTATATTTTATTATTTTGTTATTTTATGTATTTTCACATCTTAAGTACTTTTCATATTTCTTCTTTTTATTCTTAAATTGATCTTAATTTAATTATTAAGAATTTCAATATTATTTTCAATTACTGATGTATTCCATGTAAAGTATACGGTTAAGTTCATTATAGTAAAACGAAAATGTTTATATCAACTTTTTAATTGTTAGTTATATGGATAAATATTAGTAGTAATTTTTTTTTTGTTTTAAAGAGATATATAATGATTGGATAAATATTAATAGTAATTTTATTTAGAGAAATGAGGTGAGGTCTTCTTATAATTCTTATCAATTTCATATATTAATAAATAGATTCTTATCAATTTCATATATTAATAAATAGTAATTGTAATTGACGTAAGTCAAACTTTTATTATAATAGTATGTAAAAGTATTATTTATTACGGCCTAACTGTAAATTTTATAAAAGTTGTATCTTTTATTTGGGTGAAATACTTTTTACATGTTTTTTTCAATATATATTTTTACATAATTTCCTCAAACAGAGAATAAAATGGGTTTCATTTTCAAGGGAAGAGAATTTAAAAATATCAAAAAAAAATGTTAAAATATCAATTAATCTTATTAAAAACAAATAAATTCTCTTTCCATAGCCCAGAGAATTACAGACCAGCCCATTGAAGTAACTAACTGGCTGTTGAACCCCAATAGGCCCATTACTTTCAGGGTTTTGAATTATAAACAGAAGCAAAACATACTTATTCTCTCTCTTGCTTGCCTTGACATTATCACTTCATCAGGGGGTTTTCTGTCGGTGATCTCAGTGAGCGTAAACCCTAAAAATCGCCATGGAAACAGCTCTATCTAAACTCACCCAATCGCTTCCTCTCTCACTTCATCACCAACGTCCATCAATTTCATGCCCCATTTCCTTTCTTTTCTTTAGATTCCCAGATCCACTCCTACCACCGTCAACTTCTTCACTCAAATCGTCATCGTCATCGTCATCGTCATCGTCATCGTCATCGTGGCCGATTAACGCATCATCATCATCATCAAAGCCTAAAAACCCTAAACCCCAAATTATCCAAACCCTAAACCCATACCCATTCTCTCTCATCAGAACAACTCTCATTGCCGCCGTCACCGCTACCGCAATATTCCTCGCTCGATTCAACTTCAAGCCCGTAATTGCCGCCACTGTTTCGCTCCCACCCACAGTTGAAGAGTCCATTTCAGATGGAGATAGAAAAAATAATCTTGAAGAGTCCATTTCGGATGAAAAGAGAGAAAAAAATCTTGAAGAGTTGTTGAATGCTCAGCCAGATGACGTTCAAGCTTTGAAAAGCCTGTTGGAGCTTAAAATCAAGAACGAGAAAGTTCAAGAAGCAGTCCAAATTATGGACCAGTTGATAAAACTAGAACCGGAAGACAATGAATGGCCTTTGCTAAAATCCCACATGTATTGTTATGGTGGAGACACGGAATCGGCCAAAATTGGGTTTAATGAGATACTCTCTAAAGACCCTTTACGTGTTGAAGCCTATCACGGGCTGGTCCTGGCAGCCACACAGGCTGATTCTGATACTGAATTGAAGGAAGTTGAGAAAAGGATTAGGGAGGGAACTGAGATGGTCAAGAAAGAGAAGAAGAAGGAGGATTTGAGGGACTTTATGCTTTTGCTTGCTCAAGTTCGAGTCATTGAAGGGGAATATAATGATGCATTGAAGATTTATGAGGCTCTTGTGAAGGAAGAGCCACTGGATTTTCGGCCTTATTTATGTCAAGGGATTATATATACTCTTTTGAGGAAGAAAGATGAGGCCGGGAAGAATTTTCAAAGGTATAGGAGGCTTATTCCCGAGGGTCATCCATACGCAAGCTATTTGGATGATAATTTGATTGCTACCAAGCTTTTCTCGCAGAAGGTGGAAAACGATAGAGCGCGTGCAAAGAATTGAAGTTGAAGGGAATATGGCAACAATATGTATTATATGAGACGAGCAGAGTGTGCTTCGTGTAAAGCAGCAAGGTTCTTTTTGTTACCTGCTCTGTTTTTGTTTTGGTTAATTTTGTTACCTGCTCTGTTTTTGTTTTGGTTAAGGGTAGCACTTGGTTTTCTAGTTTCTTGGTTAGTTGCTTTGATATCATGCAAATTACATGGGGGGCGCAATGCAAATTGAAAGATTGTTAGAGGTAATATGCACTTTGTTATAATAAAGACATAATTAATGTGATTGGTGTAAAATTTCTTGAATCTGCACATTTGGAGCTCTCTACGTAGTGGTTTGGCATGATAAAAAGGGATCTTCAGGAATGGAGTCAATTTGAGGAATGACGAATGTTATGAAAATGGTGGATTAAAATACTTTAAATGTCTTAAGTAGCTACATTGCATTCTAATTCTCTTTCTTCTGATAGCTCTTAATAACCTAACAATTTAATGTATTATCAGCTCTATTTTGTAAGATGGAAGCATTATACAATGTGTGCTTGCTTGGAGACCTCCCAAAAGTTCGTGTACATAACAAACTGCTGCAGTATCAGAAGTAGCAAAAATTAAAATTTTTCACACTTCTCTCCTTGAAATCTTTGTTCTTATGATTGCACTTGGAATCATCTTTTTTAGCACATTTTAGAGCTTAGCCTTAAAAAATTTTAAATTTTTGTATCATCTTTTGTATCTTTGTTTTTTCTTTTTCTTTAGAGAAAAAGAAGTGTATTTGGTTGGTATACATGCTTCCCCTATGCAACATGGGCACTAAATAAGGATACATGTTCAGTGGAGGTAACAAGCAGCCATCAATAGCTTAAGGCATGAATAAGCTTAAATGAATAGAAGAGACGGTTTGATAAAACATAACTGATTAAAAAAATGCCTGAAGTGTTTTATCTTGTCTATATTTGTTTTCATATTTTCTAGAAATTTGCTTGATCTAATTTTCTTAAGGATATTGTTGGGTCATAATCCTTTTCCTTATTGGGCCAAACTTAATGGAAACCTCCTCCTGGATCGTATTCTTTCTTTGTCTAGTTGGTCCAAGAATGATTTGGGGCCCAGGTTATTTGATCATTTCATTGGGTCTTTTTGCTTGGATCAGGTCGTTTGAGTCATTTCAGTTATTTGGACTTAGTCATTGAATTGGCACATTACACAAATTGTCACTTAATCCAACTTTGACCGGTAATCATTATGTCAAATGATAGTTGACTACTACGTATTCGCCACCTTCTCGCATGGCATTAATGAGGATGAGACTCGGATGGTCGGCGGTGACAAATAGTGGTAGTGGTAGCGGTGAGGAAGTAGGCTACATACTTTCAATTTGAAATGACCGGAGTAGGGAAAAATGTGTCGATGATGATGATGAGGTACGCAGAACCCGGATTGGAGTATGATGGGCTAGGATCACAAAAGAGGGTAAGTAACAAAACATTACACACATTCATATTATTATTCTCTCTCGGACATTAGACATTATTTTCTCTCCCATTGTTGACCTTGTGATCGCCGACATCGACTCTCACGTGAAGCTATCCCCGACCAGTCGGTAGTCAAGCTTTTGGTGTTGACTTGTTGAGTATGCGAGAATATCGGACGCGTCTTGGTGATTGGGACGTGGAGAAAGATCTCTGGCGTTAACATTGGCTATTTAGGAGAGGCGAGTTCTAGTGTCACGAGTATTTTTCAATCACGCATCGTGTTTGTTCTACATCGATATTAATGGTAAAGAGTAGAACACCTACATTCAAGCGGCAAACCGAGGGTCGCCCGGTGAATCTACACCACGAGTGTCATTAAGGATCGTTTGGGACCAAAGAATAAGTGTTCATGCTAAGACAAACATTCAAACGATCACCAAGATTTTCGATTCGAAAGCGGTGGGCAAGGCTAAGCGAAAGCTAGTCTTCCCGACAAAGAAAGTGGTCCGCCATGGTGGGAAGCGAGTAGAAGGCACCTCGCTAGAACTCGATCTGAGATGACTAAGACGAAAAAGCTTCACGATGGCTAAGATGGCCGATGAAGCGGATAGAGCTATGGAAGTACTCTTGAAACAATGACGGGATATAGGTGAAGCGAGATGGCTCGGATAGCAGAGTTGAGAGATGAAGAGTCCGATTATGATCGGCCCGGCGAGGGCAAGTGGGAAAGAACACATTCATTCGGGACGAGAATCTCGGTGGTAAATTGAGAAAGAAGAAGATCCCAAGCCTTACCCCTCAAAGATCGAAGAGGGCACATCACCCTGTCGATTCTAAAGAGCAGGGTCGGAAAGAACGAAGAGGTCGATCCAGAGATCACACTCCTGAGACCACAAAGAAAGCACTTGTTATTGCACATTCTCGCCATAGTGCCCGAGTTCGAGAGACGAAGCATATATCGGGGATCGACTCCAGAAAGTCTCATCGAGGGTACACCACCGTGGACACTCGCCATCGTAAAAGTCCCAGAGTCAAGGCTCTATCAGAAGAAACCCAGGTCCACTCGGGAAGAAGAGGAGTCATAGGAAAAAGAAGCATCATCTCAACTAGAAGGTGTGGAGTATCTGGTTAAAGAGTTAAAAGAACTTCGGAAGTAGTTTGCCGAAATACAAAAAACGAAGGATACTTCGGGAAAGAAGACATCTCCTTTTTCTGCGGAAATTCTTAAAGAAAAAGCTGACCCCACCAAGAAGTTGCCTCATATCGAGAGTTATGATGGATCGGGAGATCCCTATGACCACAGTCAGGCGTTCGACCGACTGATGGATTATTATGACTTTAGCGATGCGGCTAAGTGTCATACTTTTGTCACAACGCTCAGAAAGGATGCCCGGCAGTGGATGAGGACTTTGCCTTCGGATTCAATTTCATCTTGGCGGGCATATGCGATAAATTTCATGCTCGCCGGGAGCAACAAAGAAGGGAAAACCAACGGTTCGTTGGCTCAGTTCGACAGCTTTTCGAATGAGTCTTTGGGCGATATGTGAAGAGGTTCGTAAGCGATCGCCGTTGACAAACCCGAACGATCTATAAGTGGTTGGATCTGTTTGAGAATGGGTTAGATCTGGTCAATCGAGAAAAGTTGGTGAAGAAGTTAATGTTTCATCACCCAAGAGTCTCGCTGAAGCCTTTGACAAAGTCAAGGCTATATCGTGGTGGAGAAGCCGTGGGATGACCTCAAACGTCCTTCTTCGGGCCAAGCAGGAGAGAGACGGACGGTAACCGATAGAGACCAAAAAAAGAATGAAGGAATAAAGACCGCTACGGCGGGGTCAAGAAATATAACAATTGGAGATGGGGTGGAGGACGCGTTAAATCGCTCCCAAATTTCAGTAGAGTGAATAGGACGTACAAAGACTCAACATGCATGTAGTACATTATCTTGGATCAAATTAAAATCAACCTATCTTGAGCCACCTCGAGATAACATTAAGCCCGGAAAAGGAATTCGTAAGTATTGTGATTACCATCAAGCTTGGTCGTAATCTGACTAACGATGTGTTAGTTGAAGGACTTTATTGAAAGAAAGGTACAATGCGGGGCTTTAATTTAGTATGTGGTTTTTGAACTAATCAACAAAGAGACGGAGGGCTCTGTCCAAAGAACTCAACCAGTTCAAAGAACGTTTGCGGCTCTAATGTACCTGCAAGGCTATATCGTGGTTGTTATTTCAAAAGCGAGAATCGGTGAGGTGAGGAAAACTCAAACCTTCGATTTATTAATCCATTTGAAATTCTCGATCGAATAGAATCGTGGGCCTATAGACTCGCTTTTATCGCCAAGTATGACGCGTGTTCATAACGTTTTTCACGTGATCGATGTTACGTAAATATGTGGACGACCCGAACCGTCGTTGAGTTAGAGCCCGAACGAGATAAGAAGACTTAACATGCGAAGAGGTACTGTCAAGATCTTATAGAGGAAAGAACATGTCCCATGTATCGAGGTTATACCACAAGTTAAAGTTTTGTGGAGAAACCATGCTTATTGAGGAAACGACCGGGAGTTGGAAATGGAAATGAAAGCGAGGTATTATCATCTTTTGAAACACCAGTACGTCACGTCAATTTCGAGGACGAAATTTCATAAGGAGGAGGTTGTAAGACCCCAAAATTATTAATAAATGAAATTTATTTTCTCTATTTATTATTTTGAAATAGTAAGGGTCGATTTGATTAATGTGGATAGTTATGGGTAAAATACGCAAATATTTGAATAAGCAAGTGGTTATAAAATATTCATTATTGTCGGGGAATATTCGTTTGGTCGTGGAATATTAAATGCATTGTTGGGGAATATTAAATACTGACAAGCAGATCTTTTGTGGGCCCCATAACTGAAAAGCGATTGGATGAAGAAAACGACAAATATAAGTTGTTTATAAATAACTTGCCAGTAGTTGTTATCGTTATCATCGTTGGAATACCGGTGGTTAAAACACATTAATATGCGTTGTTGAGCAAGAAGACACCGGTATTGCACCAATTATCGATTCTTACGTGAAGAAGACTTTACTCAATAATTATTACGAAAGAATTATTGCTCAAAGATTTTATTGATTTAATAATTCTTTGCGTTGATATTTTATATTCTTTGTTGTTTTGATAATTATCATTACACAAGATTTTTCATTATCGAAGCAATAATTCATATTATCTCGAATAATATTATTAGATAACATTATTAGCGATGTCAGAAAGTTCATCTCAGGAGAGGTTTGGTCACCTATCAATTGCCAAGAAAAGAGAGATCCTTATTGGAAGGCCCCCTCTTTCAGGAGAACTACCATTCACAAGATCTTGTGATTCGTAATATTATTTGTGAATAATTAATTATTGATTTATATGATGAGAAAATATTGATTTTATGTGGATGGATATAGATGGAGAAAATTTTTAAAATGACAATTGTTGAAAATTAATATTTTATCTTTTTCTCGATAAAATAATTCATTTAAATATATTATTTTAATAATATATTAATGGTGATATTTTTACAATGAATGTGGAATATATGAATATATGAGGAGGAAGAGTATTTTTGTGGCATTAAATGTTTAACACATGTTTTATGTGTTGGTTGTGAGACCCCAGATTTTATTAATAAAGATTTAAATTTTGTCGAAATAATTTTTTAATATTATGGTGTGAATTTGAGATAATATTATAGTTGTGGGTAGTATTTATAAATTTTTGCAAAGTATGCAGTGGTTATATTATATTCGATTGGTGGGAATATTAGGTTTAGCGGGAGCAGTGGAATATTCTGACAATAACTACCAATCATTGGTGGACCCATAATGTAATTATCAGCCGGATTGAGAAAACGAAAAAATATTTTATTGAAATAACGGCGGAAGTTTTCTGGTTGATCTTTGTTGAACTACTTCGGTAGTAAAAGTACGAGAATCGATGTGTGGTTGCGTAAGAAGAGCGCGGTATTGATTATCGAATCTTATGTGAGAGTTCACACCGATTTGATTCCATTATTGTCGATTAATAATATGAATTATTATAGCGATAATGACGTTTTGTTTTATTCAGTATTATTAACGTAATAAAACTAAACAGCGTCTTTTATATAAAATGAATCTTTATTAAAGTTATTACATAAATAGAATATATTATATTTTATTACGATAGTGTTGCAGATAGTGTTTTGCATAGTGTTTGCGTAGTAAAATGTTTTTATATAAATAGAATATATGATATTTTATTTAAAAGATTTTGCTTTTAAATATGGACCGTCAGATTAAAGTAAATCAATCGGATAGATTCATGGATTAATTACTACGCATTCTATTTTCCTATAAATGAAGTTTTCGTTCCTTCATTATTTTCATTTACGAATTCAACGAAACTCTGAGAGAGAAATTATAGAGAGAGTTTAGAGAGAAAATCTATAGAGAGAAGAAAAGAGTGATTACTGCACTTCACTACTTTGATATCCAAAGATCTTTTACGGTGAGGGTATTATTTGTTGTACCGTAAGGGGTATTATTATGTCAGATCAAGTAAAGTGTTATTCTTCTTCTTGAAGAGAACTTACATTATTCCATTCACTATTATTCATTGGAATAACTCGTAAAAAGTGGTATACCCTATACATAACCTTGTATACGCAGACACCCTATACTTGGTGAAATCCTTATGTTATTCCATCGCTTATTATTCATTGGAATAACCTTGTATATGTGATTTACCCTATACTTGGTGACATTCTTCTATTATTATTCATTGGAACATCCCGCTCGTGGCTTTTACTTGGGACTTGGTTCCATTACTTATTATTCCAGTATTTACGATTAGTTGGAACATCCATGCTCGTGTGTTTTACACCGGACTTGGTTCCGTCTTTATCATTCATTTGGAATATCCTATCGTGTGTTTTATACCGGATCCTGGTTCCATCTTTATTATTACGTTGGAACATTACGTCGATTGTGAATTTCACCGACACGGTTAGATTATTATTATTCCATTGGAATAACTGTATACATCAAGAATCGCATGCACGTGGTGATTTCTTTTGTTATTCCATTCTTTATTATACTGGGTTGGTTAAAACTTTGACTTATATCTACATGAAATTAGTAGAATATCCTCGATATTTGCGTTTCATCCAAAGATCTTTTCACGGAAATATTCTTCCGATCATTCTTGAATTTTACTCTACTTAAACGATGATCGTATTGACAATTTGGACGTTAATAATTCATGGATTAAATAATTCTTGAACTTGTTTTATTGAATTATTATGTCATCATCATCATCATCCTCATGTTATATTATGTTATCTTTGACTTACGATGCATAGATGAAACTTAGTATGATTATGACCAAGGGGATCATTCGGTATAATTATGACTTGATATAAATGATGTGACAAAAGTCCTCGGTGGCGTCTGTAATGCGGTGATGGATAGTTTTGGTATGATTATGACAGGGGTGATTCGGTATAATCGTGACCATTGATAATTTGATGAAAATCCTTGACCGTGATGTACGGGGATAATTAGATGTGGTGGTTTATTTATTAAAATTTGAGTCTCAAATGATAAAATTGATGAAAACCTTTTAAAACCTAAAAGATAGTAGACTTTATTCTCTCTCTTGACTCTTTTAATGGATTGCTTATTAGATTGCAGTTAAACCTGGTTATCTATTGTATTTTATCGGTTTAACACTGTTGAAGGCTAATGATAATTTATTCTGCATTATCTTAGTCATAATATTTCTTCTTGAAATTTTGAATTCACCTTTCTTTCTTCACCGTTTTCTTCTTGTGAAATGAGAACATACATTTGAGACGAGTTTGGGAAGCAAGTAATGGTCGGGAGGATAGCATTAGTAGTCCTCACTATTCGTGAAATAGTGTGATAATAGTTGTAATGAGGACTCCTTTTGAGTTTGTATAATATCTAGTAGACAATATTTGTATTCAATCTCACGATTTATATCGTATTGTATCGACGAGTTATATTAGTAAGTTGTATTTGAATTTATGTACCATGTAAGTGGCGACCCAAGATGGGTGACGTATACCTAATTTTGGGAGGCGTCGCGGTTGGTATCGAGCTTAGGATATGATCCCCGGTGAGATGTGAGATAAGAACCAGAGGGGAGGCGGGAATTCTTCATTAGTATAACCTACCTAAGTTTATTTGGTATTTGATTGATTGGTCATTAGGAGTATAGTGATAATATGTTGCGTATGTTAATTAACCCTTGTTTTTGTGACGGTGTTTGTATTTAGATGTTGTGAATAGGGCTCGGTTATTGAGCGCGATAATGAGTTAGCTTCAACCAAAAGGTAACGACCAACAACACGATAATAATCATATCTGGCCAGAACGACCATGAACAATGATGACCATCGTGGGAGAAATTATCATGCTAAGAATGGTAACCACTTGGTGGTAATCATGGCCAAGATAATAAAGTGGAAATTTCAAGAAGAGAAGGTCATTTAGCTCGATTTTGTCGTGCACCAAAGTCAAGTCCAAATTGGGGACGGTGGCACCAAAGGCGGATACTGGATAAAAACAAGTCGGTGGTTTCATGAAGAGCGTTTTCATGACTTCTTAAAAAGCAAGTGACTCGAAGCGAAGTTAGCACGGGTTAGTTAATTATAAATCCTTCTTGAAGTCATACCTTATAAGATATCTGGTTCTACCCATTATTTTATCTCGACATTGCTTTGCGTTCAACATTTAAATTTGACTCAGGAGAAGTTAGACTTTAACTTATTGGTTGAAACTTCGTTGGGAGAAACCTTCGTTACCTCCAATCATTTATTAATCTTGTTGTTTCAAATAAACACTTTCACGTTACTGTCGATATTATCTCTTTGAAAATATTTGCCTTTGATGGTATTTTAGGAATCAATTGGTTAACTACTCATCATTTTTTTCGTAAGGTTGTTAGCTTTTATATTCATAACCAAACTACTAAAGTCAATTATTGTCATATCAAGCCATAAGTAAAGATACGAACCTTTCGTTGTTGACTTCCTTGTGTAGAATGACAAAGGCGGGACTTTTACAGTAAGCGACATCGTGAATGAAGATGGCAAGTTTATAGGTATCATTGTGAGGTCTATCTAGGTTAAAGGATAGAAGTCGCGGTTAGTATCGATGTGACGTCTTATCCAAGTCTTGGATGAGAGTCGCGAGGTTTTGAATGATATTTCTATTATTAATAAATTTCTGGCGTATTCTTGAAGACTTCTTAGCCTACTTAGGCGTGAAATCGAATTTTGTATTGACCCCAAAGATAAAAACCCATTTCTTAAACCCTCAAATATTTCTTCAACTAAATGAGCAGTTTACGTGGTTTATGATGAAAGTCGTAATAAAAGCATTGGACTAATGAAAATCATGGGTATTCGTGGTATTAGTAAGTTTTATGATGAGTTATGTTGGTTGGTATGTAAAAACATGAAAGTTTCTTAAAAATCACAAAGAGTTGAAAATCGATTTTGGTGAAAAGCGTAACATGAAATTGATAGACTATATCTCTATTATATTTTGAATTTTTGAATGTGGTCAAGACTCAGAGTTAGATCTATGAGTTACCTAACTAATCCAAGTGGAATTCTTGGAAAAGGTGTTGTAGATTTTTGTGTGGGTGATTTTAGCAAAGGAGGCCAAAGCTGTAAATTTTGAAAACGCTAACGCTTGAGAAACTTTAAGGGAATTTATTTACCACTTAAATTATGAGAAAAATTAAGCCTTTTTGGGACATGAAAGTATATGGTATAAAGTACCTCTGTCCAAAAATGAGCTCATTCGACTTAAAATGAGCAAGTTATGACTATTTCAATATTTAGGTTTTTCGAGCGAAAAACGCTTATAATAGGAGTTCTATAACTCAGATGACCATGAAATTTAAACTGAAGCTCACGTTAACATGTGTAAGGTCCTGCCAAGATTTGGGAATTTTTGGAGTTAAACTTGAGGTATTTAATTTCTTAAGAAATTAATTAGAAATTGATTTTTGAAAAATAGTAAATGAATTTTAAAATTCCGAGAAAAATATATTTTCATCATGGGACTATATTATGCTAAATCCCGGAAAAAGAAATATTTTTGGGACGGATTTGGTATTTTCATGAAAATAGTTTAATTACGAACATATGAGTTAAATATGTTATATGTGAAGTAACAAAAGTTGAAAATAGGATTTTATAATTTAGAGAATCTTATATAGAGTATATGCATATATTTTTTGAGAGATTTGATAATTGGTGATGATATCTTATGAGTATGACATTTTGAATGATTAAATGCATTATATGGTAAAAGCGTAAACAATTAAGATAAATTGTTTATAAATTTAAAGTGATTAAAATATTGTTATAATATTAATGATATTAGATTATGAGATTATTAAGTGATTGAAAACATGGGGATATTCTTGAATCTGGATAAATTATATTATAAATGTTTAATATTTATCCTTTATCTCATTTGATTGATTCTTTATATCATTATCCTCATGCTTATATTATGTTGAAAGTCATCGTGGCATCAGTAGTGCATAGATGGACTTGGTATGATTATGAATGAGGGATTGTTTCGGTATAATCATAACCGCAAGTAATTGAAAACACAATTATATCCTTGGCACGTAGTGCGGGGATGATTCGATGATATGGATTAATTATTGAAATTTGAGTCTCAAAGAATGAAATATTAATTCTGGATGTGGTAAAAGTCATCTTTGGTAGTAGTGCATTGATAGACTTGGTATGATTATGACCAAAGATTATTCGGTATAATCATGGTAGTAATTGAAAACACGAATATCCTTGGCGGTGGTGCATTGGATAATTCGTGGTCGTGATCTTATTAAATTCGCTGCGTCTCGGCATTATTGGTTTTCTGATTGTATATCTTTTGCTTTTGTAGTGCAAAGATGAATTGTTAATGAATAGCTTTGGCAGATTTCAAAGATGAATTTAATATTTTTAAAGCGATAAAGGTATTGAGGTATCCTCATCTCTTTATCATACAGTATCGCATTCTAATTTCGAGGGCGAAATTCCATAAGGAGGGAGATTGTGAGACCCAGATTTTATTAATAAAATTTAAATTTTGTTGAAATAATTTTTAATATTATGGTGTGAATTTGAGATAATATTATAGTTGTAGGTAGTATTTATAAATTTTTGCAAAGTATGCAAGTGGTTATATTATATTCGATTGGTGGGGAATATTCGGTTTAGCAGGGAATATTAAATACACTACTCAATCATTGGTGGACCCCATAATGTAATTATCATCGGATCGAGAAAAGCGAAAAAATATTTTATTGAAATAACGGCGGAAGTTTTCACTGGTTGATCATTGTTGAACTACTTTCGGTAGTAAAAAAATGCGATGTCGTGTGGTTGCATAGTAAGCAGTATTGATTATTGATATTTATGTGAGAAGTCATTTTTCGATTTGATTCCATTATTGTCGATTAATAATATGAATTATTATAGCGATAATGGCGTTTTGTTTTATTCAGTATTATTAACGTAATAAAAGCGGAAACATCTTTTATATAAAGCAGAATACTTTATTAAAGTTATTACATAAATAGAATATATTATATTTTATTATGCGTAGTGTTGCGTAGTATATTTTGCATAGTGTTTGCGTAGTAAAATGTTTTTATATAAATAGAATATATGATATTTTATTTAAAAGATTTTGCTTTAAATATGGGAATGAGTCACGATTAAAAGTAAATCAATCTGGAATGATTCATGGATTAATTACTATGCATTCTATTTTCCTATAAATAGAAGCTCGTTCCTTCATTATTTTTTTTACGAATTCTTTGAAACTCTAGAGAGAAATTATAGAGAGAAGCTTATAGAGAAAAAATATAGAGAAAGAAGAAGAGTATTACGGTACTTCACTACTTTGATATCCAGTATCTTTTACGGTGAAGGGTATTATTTGTTGTCAACCGTAAGGGGTATTATTTGTTGTTACCGTAAGGGTGTTATTCTTCTTCTTGAAGAGAACTTCATTATTATCCCATTCACTATTATTACATTGGAATAACTCGTAAAAGTGGCATACCTATATACATAACTTTCGATACGCCAGATACCCTATACTTGGTGAAATCCTTATGTTATTCCATCGCTTATTATTACATTGGAATAACTCAGATATCATGATTTACCCTATACTTGGTGACATTCTTCTATTATTACTGTTGGAACATCACATCGTGCTTTTACGCCGGCACTGGTTCCATTACTTATTATTCAGTATTTACGATTAGTTGGAACATCCTCGTTCATGCGTGTGTTTTACAGGATTGGTTCCGTCTTTATCATTCATTGGAATATCCTGTCATGTGTTTTACACCGGATCCGGTTCCATCTTTATTATTCATTGGAACATCTGTCGGTGTGAAATTTCACGACACGGTTCCGATTATTATTATTACATTGGAATAAACTCGTCTACATGCAATCCGCATGCGTGGTGATTTCTTTTGTTATTCCATTCTTTATTATACTGGGTTGGTTAAAACTTTGACTTTATCTCCATGAAATTAGTAGAATATCCTTGATATTTGCGTTTCATCCAAAGATATCTTTTCACGGAAATATTCTTGATCATTCTTGAATTTTACTTACTGAAACAAAGATCATGTATTGACAATTTGGACGTTAATAATTCATGGATTAAATAATTCTTGAACTTGTTTTATTGAATTATTATGTCATTGTCATCATCCTCATGTTATATTATGTTATCTTTGAAACTACGTGCGTAGATGAACTTAGTATGATTATGACCGAGGATCATTCGGTATAATCGTGACTTGATATAAATGATGTGACAAAAGTCCTCGATGGCACGTAATGCGATGATGGATAGTTTTGGTATGATTATGACGAGGGGGTGATTCGGTATAGTCATGACCATTGATAATTTGATGAAAATCCTTGATCGTGAGTGCGGGGATAATTAGATGTGGTGGTTTATTTATTAATTTGAGTCTCAATGATAAAAATTGATGAAAACCTTTTAAAACCTAAAAGATAGTAGACTTTATTCTCTCTTGACTCTTTTAATGGATTGCTTATTCATTATGATTAAACCGTTGTTATATCATTGTATTTTATCGGTTTTAACTTTGTTGAAGGCTAATGATAATTTATTCTGCATTATCTTAGTCGTAATATTTCTTCTTGGGCTAGTTGAGCTCACCTTTTCTTTCCTTCAACATTCTCTTGAGGAAATGAGAACATAAATTTGAGACGAGTCGGGAAGCGAAGTAATGGTCAGGAGGATAAGATTAGTAGTCCTCACTATTACGTGAAATAGTGTGATAATAGTCGTAATGAGGACTCCTTTTGAGTTTGTATAATATCTAGTAGACAATATTTGTATTCAATCTCACGGTTTTTATGTTATTATACTACACGACAGTTATATTAATAAGTTGTATTTGAATTTATGTACCATGTAAGTGGCGACCCAAGATGGGTGGACGTATACCTAATTTTGGGGCGTCGCATTGGTGGACACAATTATTAATAGAAATTTGATTATACTTTTGTAAAATTGCCTGTTTGTGGATTTTGGTTAATTTCATTTGGAATTTGAAAAACTTTAAATGCATGCAAAGTTGTAGAGAATTGAATTTCTATAAATATTCATGAGATTCAATTTTTCCGACAAAAGGGCTATTTATTATGAATTATTGAAGTTTTAGAGTTACGAAATAATTGATTTTGGGAGTTTTAATTAATTATTTTGAGAAAAACGTTTTTGGTGAGTTTGTGAACCTCATTTAAACATGTCTTATAATTTGAAATCGATTTCAAAGGTGGGCTAAGGAATTTTGTTTATAAATAATATTATTATATTAAATTTTCTGCTTTTGGTGTTCTAAGCAATTTCTATAAATAGGGTCTTAGGTTAGAATTGAAAATCACACTTTAAAAGCGAAGTTTTCTCTCTATATTATCGGCGTATTCTTGTGAGTATTTTGAGTATACTTTGAGTATTGCTATATCTGGTCTGAAGTTCAGTCATGCCTATATATCAGGTGTTTCATTTAAATCTTGTCTTTCGAGGTAAGGGATGTTATTTTCTTCTCGGATGATATTATTTCTTGATATCATTATCTTTGAAATATTGGTTGGAACTTTTATCAAATTTGGAACTTTTTTCGTATGGGAGTTCTTATTTATGAGTTCTTATTCACGAGTTCTTATTCATGATTATTATTAAAGTCTATTCATGTAAGCGTGAAGATGTTTTTGTGGAATTTCTATCTTTTGGTGTCGAGATTACTTATTCACGATATCTCAAGACTATTCAATAAAAAAATAAAATTTCTTCTTTTTGTCTAAAATATCTATTGTGGATACTAGCTTTTGATTATATCCATGTTTTGATCATTCTTGAATTTTACTTGATATGATTATTTATGAAGTATTTTTGAACTCGGATTGTTTAAAGTACGAATCCATAATACTTGTTCTTTTGTTTCTTTGGATTCGTTTTTCTTTGAAATATTTTTCATCATCCTTAGTCCTAAATGATGATATTCTTGAATATCTTTGACACGTAGTAGCGAAGATGAATGATTTCTTGATGAATATCTTTAGTAGTAGTGCAAAGATGAGCAGTGTTTAGATGAACATGACGGTGATGAATATCTTTGGCACTGTAGTGCAAAGATGAATATTTGATTTCAGATATATATTGATTGATGTTACGAGGATAAAATATCGACGATGAACTTTTAAATTGTGTATATAGAAGATAGTAGTTTGCATTTCTACTTAACTCTTCTAATGAATTATTATTTCATTGTGAAGATTGATTTAAAATTGGTTGTCTATTGTATTCTATTAGATTTTTTTTCTGTTGAAGACTAACGATAATTTGTTGTATATTATCTTAGTCATAATATTCTTTTTGGGCTAGTTGAAAGCTCACCCTTTTCCTTGTTGTTCCATTTTTCTTCTCGGGAGGCGAGAATGTAGCAGTCTTAGTCGGGGTATGGAATGAAGGTTCAGAGAGAGTTGTTTAGTAGTCCTCACCATTTTTATAAAATAATGTATCAATAATTATGATGGGGATTTATTTGCGTGTGGATATTATGCAGATGGCAATATCTCGTATTTAAACTCACAGTTATATGTTGTAATAATAAAGTTGTAGTTATTTACATACCATGTATTTGGCGACTCGAGAATGGGTTGGATGGAATGGACCTATTTTGGGGCGTCTACAATTCTCCTTCCTCGAGCCCTTCCTCCGATTCACCTCGAGAGACCTCGGGACTTGAGACGCCTCGATTCTGACATTCGCTTTATCGTATGTCAATATTATTTGATCGGTTTTGAGATGTATAAGTATGAAGATAAATTCGGAAATAAAGGATAAAACCGTTTACCTTCATGAAGTAGCTTCGTACCTTATTTGAGTAAATCCCCATTCGAATTGTTCTCGAACCGATGATCGCCGGTTTCACGAACGAACGGCGTTGAGCAGTTGAAAGGAAAATGGGCATTGAATCGAGGCCACGTGGTCGGAGAAGCCATGGCGTCTCTTTGAAATTCGGCGATCGTTTGTCTTGGAGGAGAAGCGGGGGTTGATTGTGAAGCTGGCGAAGAGTCCACATGTATGGTTTTAGGAGAAGGAGATCGGCGAGGAGTGGGTTCGGGGTTGGCGAAGGTGCGAGATGATGAGCAAGGGGTAGTTTGTCGATGGATGTTTCCTTTTTCGGGATGGAGTGGGGACGGATCCCATTCGGTTCATCATCGAGCACGTGGATTTCGTGGGGATTATCGGAGGAATGGCGGTACCAAGGCGAGGAACTTCGGACCTCTTGGCCGATCGGGGGTTATCTTAAATCCTTATTTTCTTTACACGAAGAACCTTGGCCCGATCATGCAAAGGAATGTCGAGCAGACTCCTCCTCACCGGGTTAGGTTCTGAAGGTGCAAGATTGGGGTTGGTTGATGGGGTTGTTTGTGGGGTTGCTTCGGGAAGTGTTTCAGGGTCACTTTCGGGGTTTGTTTAGGTTGGGTGGATTTGGATTTTTGGCGGATCTTTTTCTTGGTACGGGGTCGAGGGATTCTTGGGTATGTTGGGCTCATCGGTTTGGGGTTCATCATTTTGAAGGAGGTAGTTGGTGGATCGGTGGCGGGGATCGGCTGGGAAGACTCTTGGTCGGATGCTCTCTTGCTTTCACGTTCAATTCTTTCCCCGCCAAAAAAATCTTTCGGTCTTTCACTTAGAAGAAGTTGGTTTGATCGGAGACAACGCAAAAACCATATATCGGAACCTATATCATTTATATATCCCAAAAATTATATTACAAAGTTGTTGAAACTTACATTTGTGGTCGTATAGCCGGGCTTGTTTGGTCGGAAGTGTAAAACTCCATTCTTTTGGAGGAATCTTCTTCAAAAGTCTGCCATCTCCTCACACACTCTTGGAGATGTCTCCAAAGTCGGCAGAGACCCGTCGAGGTAGTCAATCTGGAAGAAGAGATCTCGGTCCCGTGACGAAAAACCACTTCTCGTGCCAACCCTTGTTCTTTGGAAGGAGTATCCATCGTGGGTCTCCTCTCGAACTGTGTTGGGTCGGGGATTTGCTTCTTCAACATTTTGAAGCCTCGTTCTCGAGACCTTCCGTGAGAGAAGAGGGTGAAGAAGATGTCAACAGAGGAGAAATCCCTAATTCGTGTGGAAGGCAATGAATGCCGGGATATGGATGTAGGAATTGGGCACTAATTGAAGCAAAGCCCACTCCTATGAACCCTAGGAGGTAACGACAAAAGCATGGAGAGGTGGCGAACCCCTTTTCCGAAAGGTGGTTGGCATGGCGACCCAACCGTCGTCAACATGTACACGCGATCTTGGGAGCGGAGCCATTATGGCATACATATGTCGGGAATCGATACTTGAGTCAGGAAGGATCGTATCTCGATTCCGTGATGAAGAGGGATGTTGGCATGAGGGAACTGTTCCCCATCTTTGAAAAAGTCGGAAAGGCGATCTGGAGGGATCGAGGTGGATTTCCCCATGGTTGTTGAAGATTGGGGTTGGAACTCGAACCCTCTTGGTTAGAGTTTGGGTTGGGAGAAAGCAGTACTAACGGGAGTTCTGTGAAGGGAGAGTTTTGGCTAGAGTTCACGGTCACCATTGTTGAGATTTCGTGAAACGGAGAAAGAAGTTCTGCGAGAGAGAAGAAAGCTCAAAGGTTCAAATTTCAAATTAGTGAAAAAAAGTCGCCGAATTGGTAAAGTTTACCTTTTATCTTGTGGTTACCACAGTAATCGAGGGCGACACATTTAATTCACTCTGATGATGATGAATGGGAAGAGGTTTCGTCCGTTTTTGGGTCTAAATATCTTCACCTGAGTGGGCTTGCGTCTATTGGGCTTCCCATTTCTATTTCTGATATCAATTTGGATCGGTTTTGTTGGGCTTTGGTGAGTTTCACTTTGGACCTCTTGTGATTTATCATAACTCGTTATGTCAATGGGCCTATCTTTGTTTATAGTCTTTCATTAAACATCTGTTTAATAAAAGACTAGAAGGCAATATTGGGCCATAATCCTTTTCCTTATTGGGCGGACTTAATGGGCTCCTCCTTGGATCGTATTACTCTTGTCCTAGTTGGTCCGAATGATTTGGGCCCAGTTATTTGATCATTTCATTGGGTCCTTTTGCTTGGATCCGGTCGTTTGAGTCATTTCCGTTATTTGGACTTAGTCATTGAATTGGCACATTACACAAATTGTCACTTAATCGACTTTGGCCCAGTAATCATTATGCTTAAATGATAGTTGATTACTATATACGCCACTTTTCTGCGTGGCATTAATGAGGATGGGACTCGGATGATGGCGTGATGACAAATAGTAGTAGCGGTGAGGAAGTAGGCTACATACTTTTTTTGAAATGGCCAGGGAGTGGGGAAAAAGGTGTCAGGTGATGATGAGTGGCATGGTAGACCGGGATTGGAGTATGTATGGGGCTAGGATCACAAAAGAGGGTAAGTAACAAAACATATTACACACATTCATATTATTATTCTCTCTCGGACATTAGACATTATTTTTCTCCATTGTTGACCTTGTGATCGTGAAATCTTGACTCTTACGCCATGGGAGCTATCCCCCGACGGTCGGTAGTCGAGCTTTTGGTGTTGACTTGTTGAACTGTGCAGGATATCGGACGCGTCTTGGTGATTGGGACGTGGAGAAAGATCTTGGCGTTAACAGATATAGATGAAAATATACTCCCTTGGTTTCAAAATATTAGATCAATGAAAAATCAATTTCAAATATTTTCAAAATCAGAGTTGAGATTGAGATGAACTGATTTAGTTTGTGTATATGCAATTATAAATATCATGAATTACTTTAAAAGTATTATTAGTTATACAATTTATTGTTTTTAAAACTTAAATACATTATATTAGTTTTAAATTTAAAAATATCACCTTGTAATTAAGAGAGGAGTGAGTACATTTGTACTAAAATTATTGTTTGCATGGTTTTTCAGGTACATACGATACGAATATGTGCAGCAATTTGGAGATGACAGATTCTTGGTTGGTTTTATTAGCAACCTTCACGTAAACCTCCGTTGCTGCTGCTGCTGCTGCTGTTGAGAATAGTCCAAATTAACTTTAATTTAGTTTGTGCATGGTGGTTGAAGATTGATGCTTAGATATAGAGAAATGTACTAATACAATTTGTATTATTGTAAAGTTGAAAAGTGATATGTCGTCTTGTATGAAATTGTTATTGATTTTTGGACTAATAATATAATAACCTTAGGTAGGTAGGTAGGTAGGTAGGAAGGAAAAGTAGCATAATCTTTTATGTCCTTTGATTGATACTCGGGTCTTGACTTATTGTGTGAAATCACTGTGTGTGTATAGTATAGACATAGTATAGCCTTTTTCAAGGAGGTAAAACTGTATATTTGAATGAAGAGCGGTTAATATGAAGTTAATTTTGTTCAATTGATTAATATAGTATTATATAAGTGAGATATAATTTCTCTGTGCATCAGTATTATATTGATCAATACTACTTTATAATAACTGAATCTATTTCGGAGGATTTTATACCTAGCTAGTTTGGGATAATAGCCATGAATACGATAGTGGCGGAACTAAAACATTTATAAAGGAAAAGTCAAAATACATCAGTAAAAAAATTATTTATTAATAATTGGAGGTATTTACAACATCAGATTTTAACCATTGTTAACTTTTGAGTTGTGAGTCTAATGATTTTATATATATATATATATATATATATATATATATTAATTTTTCCCACACTATGAGACTATTAATCAGATTTTGAAATTTTAGTCAATTGATTAACTATTTTTATAGATAAATTATAAATTATAATATTATATATTCAAAACTTTATATTGTGGTTCATGAGATTAATTAGCTAGAAAGAATAAATTTCAACAACAAAAACAAAAAAATAGAAGAAGACATATTTAATAATCTTGATAGGATAAACTATGGTGAACTTATGGTCACTATAGTAGGATTCAAAAAAAAAATATTTTATTTTTGTAACTTTTTATTTTTAATTAGTTTACAAAGAAAATTGTTACCACTTTTTATTGCTTCATTTTGATGATAAAGTAAAAATATAAAAAAAACAAAGGAGAAAAGAAAATACATAAAAAAAAAGAAGAAAAAAGAAAACAAATAACCCTGAAAAAAAATTCATATTGGATTTGGACCCATAATAAGCTTTAATTATTTCCTTTCATTATTACTACTTGCAAGTCAAAATTATTCAGTTAAACAGCTCCATCCTTCCCAAAGAAGCCTATTTTATTTTATTTGAAATTTCCTTTTGATTTGGTTTGATGCACACCGGAAAGTATATCTCAACCCAACCAAACAATAGAATTAGAACGCAGTATCATTTTCCGATATTTTCTCAACTCAACTCAACAATACATGATGTTGCCTAAAGAATAGCCTCATCCTACCCAAACTTATGATTTATTAGATCCCTCACCATCACTTTTTTAGGTAATACTAGTAGTAATTAAACTATTAATTTACTACTTGGATACGATTTAATTCCACTGCACTGCTTAGTTAATATATAAATCTGATTATTGATCAATTGATTAAATATAGTATGGATATAATAACTGACCACTTCCCACAAACAAACAGTTTAATAACTGAACCAAAAACACGTGGAAACATATATGTCGTCCATGTGGCATAATGGCCCACGACAATCGTGTGGACCACACCACTTGACCGCGCAGATAGGCCTCCTTTCTCCTCCTCCTCCTCACTCTCGTGTCTATTTTTCATGTTATCGTGTTCGCACATAATTTTTCAATTAAGAAAGTTGAAATACAGTCGGTCTCTCACCCTCTAAAAGTACGCTCTTGCTCTGTCACTGTGATTTTCTCTCTCTCCTCCCTCCCGATTTCTCTCTCTCTCTTGCTCTCTTGATATATATATATATATATATATATATATATATATATATATAACAATAACAAGTAGAATGGGTATGGGGTAACCTTGTAGGTGTTCGAATGAGCTCAAAATCTCGGCGTTCGTCTTCATCAAAACTTCCCTTATTGCTTTGTACACGCTCTCTTGCCTTTCCCCGGCATTATTTCCGATCTAAACTTAACTCGGAAACTTTCCTTTTTTTCCTTCTTAATTCTGGTTTTCCGTTTTGTTTTTTCGCGTGAAATAATGGATAGAATTCGGCGGCTAGGGAAGTCCAAGAGTTCCAGTTATAAAATTGGAGGTCTATTTCTCTCTCTATATATGTATACACTGCATTATCTGAATAGTCAATTGATCCCTTTTTCATGTTCGTGCTGTTTTGAAAAACTTGCAGAACATGAATCAGGTTGAATTCTTTACTTATTTTCTCTTTTTTTTAAATAAAAAAATCTGAGAGATAATTGATATACGAAATAATTTTATTTGTTTGAAGAAGAATGATAAATATAAATTTTAGATTTTTTTTCTCCAGTTTTCGTACAATTTATGTGCGTCCAGAAAACATCTTGTGTTTTTATGTTCTTATGTATGCTATTTGTGATTAGCTGAAGTTAAGGTTTTGTTTTGATATTGCTAGTGCTTTCTTAAAGTAAGTTCATTTGCAAGTGTAATAAAGTTATAAAGTAGTGCTTTTACTGTATAATTGTCGTCTTCTTCGCATAAAAACTGTCGCTGACAGGTTCATACATTTCCTTTTATGTTTTTGGTCGTACTTATTCTCAATTTTAGTCTAGCTTCAGTTTGATGAGCATTCTCATCTTAGATGAATTCTTAGCAACAATTCATTTTATGAGGTTGAGGGCTTCAATTACATAGTGCTCCTTAGATTTACTGCAAGCTTGTGATAAATTTTATTATTTGATTTCACGAGTATGAACTCTGTTTTCGTATAGCTGCCTTTGAATCTTTTTGTTTGCTTATGTGCCTTATCTTTGAATGGACAATCTAATGTTGTTATGCTAATTCATGTCAGGAAGCAAGCAGATCCATAAAGAAAACAATATTCCAAAGCTGGCATCACCAAATGTGATTGCCAGATTGATGGGTCTCGATGGGTTGCCGTCTCAGCAGCCACTACGTGGACAACAAAAAAGATTGGCGGACAACAATATACAGAGAGCTGCAGCAATAGTATCACAGAGAGATGCTCACCTGTGTGAGGGCCTACGCCATAAGAAGAGCTATGTGGAGCAGCCAGAGTCCAAGGATGTGTTTGAGGACACAGTTGAAAAGTCAGGCTCTAATAAAGACTTGATGCTGGAACTTCTTCAGCAACCAAACTCATTGTTTGTAAAGCATCTGCGAGGTGTGCAAGCGGATCCTTCCAGTTCTATGTGCAATCACATAGCAGTTTTAAAGCCATCAAATTCTGCAAAACATGAACCCAAGGCTAAACGCTGGAAAACAGAGAGAGAAGCTTCAAAGAAGCATGACATTGGGTCTAAAGAGATGCACGAGGATGACATTTTGAGGCACTCTTACAGTAGTAATGGTTCTCAAAATTCTCTGAAGTCATCGAAAGTTGGTACAGATGGGAAAGACGAGTCCGACATTGTTAGTAGAAGGATTGTTATCCTGAAGCCAAACTATGCAACATCGCGGGATGCTTTCAACTCTTTTTCATCACCTGATTCTTCACATGCTAATTTGTCCAACTGTTGGAATCATAAGGAATATATGAGTACTTGGACGAAGGAAGAAGGCTACTTTGGAAAGATAGATTTCTCTAAAGATGTAGGGCTTTCGATGCCCAAGTGTAGAGAAGCTAGAGAAACTGTCAGGAAAGCTACTAGAGAAATGAGAGAGACTTCTGGTCCCATTATAAATGTTAACAAGGCTAGAGAAGCTGCTAAGAAATTTAATACAGAAATGCTAGAGGTTTTTGGTCGCATGATGGTTGATTTTCCATCTTGCGTTAGACTAATTCCTGGGACTGGGGGCCTTTATGACTTCTCTGGAATTGATTCTGCAAGTGAATCGGTCGTCATGAAATTGACTTCATATGATTCAACAGAATCCTTTGTCAGTAGGGAGACAAAGAAGAGATTGTTGAAGAGGTGGAAAATGGCTCGTAGGTATCAAGAAGTGAGAGTGGGTGGTGAGGGAAGCACACTTCGCGAAATGTTCTCTATGCCTGAGGTGAAACTGAGGAATTTGGATGCCGGAATGGGTGTAGATGAAACGAGGGATGGATTTGATGAGAAAAATGAAACTGCAAAGAGGGATTATCCTTTGGGTATTAGCAGTAGGGATGCTTGGAAGGATAGGTATTTCAGATTTTCATCAAGATCGAGATCGCTTCGTCGTCCTTCTACTGGTAGCAGAAGTGAGAAGCTAAATGAAACTCGTATAGATGACAAGTTACTGATGCCTAAAGAGGCCATATATGGAGGTCGAAGTAAGGCAGTGAATGGAAATTCTAATGAGAAAGAAGATTTCTCATCCAAAAACTCAAGACCTGGAAAGAAACAATCACAGTCCAGTCGCCGTAGATATGCCTGTAATACTAATTCTTTAATCGAAAGCCATCCTAATCAGGATCATAAGGAGATAAACCTTGAGAAGAAAGATACTTCAGAACAGCAGCCTGTAGTTCCTCAGACTCCTTATAGTGTCAACAGAATTGTTGATGCTTCGGCCAGTACTGAGCATGAGTATATAACCACGTCGCCTGGATCTTCTAATGAGTTGACCCCAGCACTATCAACATGCATGCTGAAATATGGTGATTCCTATGCTGGAGACCAAGAGGATTCAAATCGACAGGTTTGATTATATGCTTCTCTGAATGCCCATTTAACATTTGTTGTTATAGTAGCAGCCATGTAGCAATTATATGAACTATGTCGGCCTTTATTTTTCTTGTGCAGTGTGCTGGGAGGCCTGGCACTTCTGCATTCTTTAAAACCCTTTATAATTATATTTTATGAACCTAAGAACTGTGCATTTATTGTTATCCTTAATTTATGAGTCCCACCCAAAAGCTGTTGAGTATTTCTTTATAATTATGCTAAATTCCCCAATTCGATTTAATATTTTTACTTTTCAGGGCAACTCATCGATAATTTTTTTGGACGATGGGGGAGAAAAGTTAAAAGATTCTCTCAAAAATCAAATAGTTATGTCCATGTTGCATAATTTTGTCTCGTTGTCGTTGAGCACTTATGTTATGTCTTCTATAGTTCTATAGGTTGATATTTCATGTAGAGTTTATTATGAATTGCTTACAACTGAAACTATCACTTCTTTCTTCTTGTGCCAAATCTCCCTCTAATTCATAATTTTGATCCAGGAATCTTCAATTGGGCCATCTGAAAGAGGTTCCATTGTGCAGTGCACCGGAGCTGAGCCAGTGTCCTCTGAAAGCTCTAAGGAGGCTGATCATCCAAGTTCAGTTTTGGTTCTGGAAGTTCTTTCAAGAGAAGATGACGTATCATCAGGTCCTGAGAGCTTTGAGCAAGTCAGCGCTGACATTCGAGGTAACTAATAAGCCACTAACCTTTTCAATTTTCTTGTTAGTGATAGAATTGTGGGAGCTATAATCAGTTGATATAAGCTTTAAAAATAAAATAAGAGAAGTTATTACAGCAAATAGATCTCAATATTATGCTAAGTTGATGTGAGCAGAACACTTAATGGTGAACTGAAACCCAGTTTTTGTGGTCATGTAAACCAGTATGTGTGGTCATATCTTCAAGTTATAAGTCGTTACATGTTTTCCACTTTGTGAAAATCGTTCAAACCTTGTACTTGTCTTTAATGGACTTCAGTCTCCATTGTGTAGCTGTTGGCGCACAACTGTTGCATCTCAACCAGACCATTAATCGTTTCCTGAATCACTGCTTTTTGTAGCTTGTTTTGAATGCATTTAAATTGTTGTCTCCTTAAGAATTACAGAAAATCTGTGAAGGAGGGTTTAAAATAAGATTCTTCTAGTGATTTCATCATTCACTTCAGAGTGATGGGGTTGACCAAGTTGTGGAAGATCAATTCAACCGGCAAGTGGTTGTAGCCCAACTGTGTTGAGATGACACATCCCCTCCCCGCCCCGTGGGAAATATACATTGTTTACGTCTATTGTTTAATGTTGTCCACATTTGTTGAGTTACTGAATTAATTTAATTGTCTCGGGTGTGGTTATACTTTTTTACCCTTTTCTCTGCTTTGATTTTGCTTCATCTTTTTGTGCATGTACTAGAACTTCAAAAGCAACTTCAGCTCCTTAAGAGAGAATCAAAAGCATATGCTGAGGCACCCACGCTTCTCAAAAGTGACAATGATGTTGGGCTAGGATTGATCATACCAGTTGAAGACAGAGAGATAGTTAGATCTCAGTGCTGGGAATCATCCTACATAGTTGACGTGCTAATTGAGTTGGGTTTTAAAGATACTGACCCTAATATGTTGATGACAACATGGTATTCTCCAGATTGCCCTTTAGGACCGTGGATATTTGACAATCTTGAGAATAAATACTATGATGGCATAACTGTATTGAAATATGAGAGGAGGCTACTGTTCGATCGTATAACTTCAGCATTGTTGGAGATTTTCATGGACCTGTGCCCATGGGTAAGGCCAGCTACAGTTGGATTTGGTTTAAAGTGGCGGAAATGTGAGGTCAGGGATGAGGTGCGTAAGTTGCTAGCAGTACAAGAAAAGGAAGCTAACGATGATATATCGGGAAAGCAGCTTGATAAGGAGATGCACTGGCTGGATTCAAGAGACTCCATTGACATGATAGGTACGGAAATTGAGAAATTGCTGATAACTGACCTTATAACAGAGCTTGTAACTATGTAGAGTTTTCAATCTAGAACTGGTGAAGTCACATTGATAGATGAAATGATGATGGTATAAAAGAGAATGATTAATAAAAATGTTAAAACTAAAGTTTTAAAAATATGGTCAAAAACGTGTTGATCCCTAACTGATGATTGCACATTCTTTAAAGGCATCACAGGGTTGAACCACAATGCATATTTGTAACGGTACCTAAATTTTAATTATGATTTGGTGATGAAACCCAGTTATTTTGAATTGATATTCTACTACCAATTATTGACTGGAGAATATATCTGAATCACTGCTTTTTGTAGCTTGTTTTGAAAACTTCCCGTCTCAAGTTTTTGCCTTTCAGAATTTTGATATAGTCCCCCTCCACATGCAACTACGGGGTTATTTGCAAGAACTGTCACTTCTTACTTCTTAGGCAGTTGATTGTAATTCTGTAAATTTAGGCAATATATAGTGTTTTCCAGCGACATGTTCTTTTGCAGTTTCAGCATGTTGTGGCCCTCTTTGGCACCAAAATACAACAGCAAAAATAATCCCACTTGAGCCATTCGTCAGAGGGGGACCAAAGATCTGCGTCTGTTTTAGTAATTTTTAAACTTTGAATTTGTCTAAATAATTCATCCAAAAAAGTATGGTTGAATCGGTCAAAAGTAGTGTTTAATGATATTTTCACGTATTTACCCACATATATAGACAATTAAAAATTACATTTAATATTCATCCTTTTTTAATATTGTAAACAAATTTTGTTGTTTACAAATTATTATTTTTTTTAATTTTTTTTCTTTAACAAATTGGTCAATAATTAATTTAATGAATATTGTTGTAGTCTCTTTTATTTTGGTTTTATAGACTAATAAAATATTAGTAAAAAAAATAGTGTTTATTTTAAAATTATATTAATGCTCCAATGGTATGCCTAGATAATCTCCGGCTGTTTACAAGAAGAATGGGGACCGACCTAATCCCCTATTTTTCAGATACTACGCGGAGGACTAGCTCTCTTCCATATTCATACTGATGAGATGAGAAATTGAGAATATATTTCTATTTCAAGGTACAACATGCATTACACATACCTACAAGTTACAACACTAGAATATAAATAAATTCACTAAAACAAGCAAATAAAGCAAGTCAGTAATACCCAACTACAAAGAGACTATTTCCAGGAAATATCACCCCCAAAAAACCAAACAAATGAAGCAAGCCATTAATACCCAACTACAAAATACCACCAAATGAAGAAAAACAAACTCAATATCAAAATACAGCATTTACTCTCTAACGACCCCCCCCACCAACACCCCCACCCCCCAAAATAAATTTTATATATATATATATATATATATATATATATATATATATATATAATTTATTATACTTATTTTCTTAATCCCCTACTACAAAATATGCAAATATATTCCCTCTCTCAAATTTAAGTTGTATATATAGTTTGGATCAGAGGGAGGAAGGAAAACGTGAATGTATTTTTTATTTGATCAATCATTCCCATGATAATGACTCCACTAAACATCCTTTATATATTTGAGATTTACAGCCAACTCACCACTAAATGCAAATCCAGCAAGGGAAAAACTATAGCTATATTATGTTAAATAATTATATCGGAACGTGCTATTACATAGAATAAAATCAATTAGAATTAGGTACTTACAAAAGAATTGAGAGAAATCATCTTACGCTTCCGCTGTGCTTAAGGTGAAAGTCTTCCATTCAATTGTCTCAATCTTGTATACGTATGCATAAAATTCTTGAGACGATAATTGGGACCAAACCCTGCTTTATTTATATAATAGCTAAGGGTCAAAATCATCCATCAAGATTATAAAACCCTAGGGCCCATTATACCAATTACTATCAGTAATATTATTTATAGGCTACATAATTAATTACTAAATCCATAAATAAAATGATTAAATTAATACAATATGTAAACTCAATAATTACATAAATAATAGAGGTCATATAAGGAAATAAAATATTCTAACATATTATATTAACAAAAGTGGAAGAGCTTCTCATCTCACTCAATTTTTACCTTTGGGTTTAACCAACTTTTTGGGGAAGTAGAAAAGCTTTCAAAAATGGCAGGGGGGTCTTTCACTCCGGCCGGCGTTGCAAAGGATAGATCTGAGCTGTACCAAGGAAGAGTCACCTCATACGTGATCATAGCTTGCATTGTTGCAGCCGTAGGTGGTTCAATCTTTGGATACGATGTTGGAATTTCAGGTAATTCACTCCTTTTCCTTGATCAAGTGAAAGAAATATTCAAGATGTCGGTCCGCAATGATGACTAAAAGTAACTGACTGATGACAATTCAGATAAAACCTGAGAGTTGAGTTTCTGATAACAATCATTACTTAACCAAATTTGTTAGTCTGTAATCTATACCGTCTGTCTAATTTGTGCCCGTGATCATAGCTCGTGCTGCTATCAATTCCAACAAATGGAAAAAAGAACGTAAATAATTGGAACTTTGATCCTTTCAACTCTAAATCTTTATCACCAACCATTAAACTCAAATGACAGGACATTCTCCCAAGTAAACTGACACTTCACTCAAACATGTCTCGTCACAGAACAAAATATTCATGCATCAAGATAATGTAATCATATATAATTTTAGTCAGACTTCATAGTAATTTACTTTTTAAACTCTGGATCTGCATGTGTCACCAGGTAAAGTAGATCTTCCCCTATCCAAAGCAAAAAGGGTGAGGGAGAAGAATCAAAAAGAACAAAAAACATATATTGATGCAGAACGTGCATCAAACTCAATAAAGGTTGTCCAACTACTTGGTATCTGCTTACAAATCCTGTGTCACCAATCTGTTAAAACAGAGTCCTAAAAATATGTTGAGAATTCTTACCAATACCCAAACTAATTCAAACATACCACATTCCACCACTGAATATGAATAATTTCTCTTATAAGTTACTTTTCAAAAAATAACATCTCTTTTAAGTCATTATCCGATAGGGAAAGGAAGTATGAATCTTCATTCTCCCATATACAACTTTCTTTTCTCCACTAATGAATATAATAAGGTCAAGAAATCAATGGACTCAAAACGACGTTGATTACTGCAGCAGTTAGAAAGGAAGAAACATACGGCTCCAATATAAAAAGCAATTGACCACTCTTAAGTTGTAACGCCTGTAATGTTCTACAAGAACCAACATTAAGGTTACAATGTTCCCAAGAGAACAGACAGCTTATACAAAACTCCAAGTGCTAACTCTCATAAGAGCTACAAACTCTTCTTCTTTTTCCCCTATTTTGTGGTGATAGTGTAATACATCAAAGAAGCAACCAACTTCAATAACTTTAAGATGATCTTAATTAGGTCTTATGCACCGAAGAGATGAAACTGACGAGAGGATTCCAAATCACAGAGCACACTAATTAGATAAAAGGAGAAACAAAAAAAATGAACAATTTAATTGATGAGGTCACAAAGAAGGAAGTAGAGGACAAACTTTTCTAAATGTCATTTTGAAAATTAAACAGGTGGAGTGACATCAATGGATGGATTCCTTCGGCAATTCTTCAACAATGTATAAGAAAATAAGATGCACGCCCATGAAAACAACTACTGCAAGTACAACAACCAAGGGCTCGCAGCATTTACTTCATCTTTGTACCTTGCTGGTTTGGTTGCATCTCTGATAGCATCTCCTGTCACAAGGAAGTACGGACGTCGAACAAGTATAATCTGTGGTGGGATCAGCTTTCTCATTGGAGCAGCTCTTAATGCATCAGCACTCAACCTGGCAATGCTTCTTCTGGGCCGCATCATGCTCGGTGTTGGCATTGGCTTTGGCAATCAGGTGGAATTAAGATACACTGTAAATGTACTAAAATTCATCCAAAGCACTGAAGCAGCAGAACAGAAGTAACATACTTATGTTCATAAACTCAATGCTCCATCAAATCATATGCTAACAAGTCATTCTACTTAAAACCTTAGAAGGCTATAATAGACATCAACTCTTTCTGCTGTTTGCAGGCTGTTCCGCTCTATTTGTCAGAGATGGCACCAGCTCATCTCAGAGGAGGCCTCAATATGATGTTTCAATTAGCAACTACTCTAGGGATATATTCACAGCAAACATGATCAACTATGGAACGGATAAGGTCTGGCCATGGGGATGGAGACTTTCGTTGGGACTTGCTGCAGCACCAGCTCTATTAATGACAGTGGGGGGAATACTTCTTCCAGAGACACCAAACAGCTTAATTGAACAAGGTTTGAAAGAAAAGGGAAGAGAAATTCTGGAAAGAATAAGAGGAACTAAGGATGTTGACGCAGAGTTTGCAGACATGATAGATGCAAGCGAGTTGGCAAACTCGATCAAACACCCATTCAGAAACATCCTAAAGAAGAGAAACAGACCGCAGTTGGTTATGGCAATCTTCATGCCGATGTTCCAGATCCTCACAGGAATCAATTCATTCCTCTTCTATGCACCAATACTGTTTCAGAGTCCGGGGTTCAAGGGAAATGCCTCTCTCTATTCCTCAGCATTAACTGGAGCCGTTCTTGCTTCCTCTACATTGGTGTCTATAGCCACAGTTGACATATGGGGTCGAAGACCTTTACTGATTGTCGGTGGTATTCAAATGATTATATGCCAGGTAAGAAAACAGTATATCAAGGTGAAAATATGTGGACATCCGAAAATTGTTCAGAAACTTTGTATCATTTTGAACAGCTAAAAATATATTTATCCTTAAAAACCCCATTTTCGTCATATAATATTTCATAGTAGTAACAGCTAAATTGGCATGACGTGGAATCTTTTACATTTCTGAAAATCTAATATCTGACACGTGTTTGCAGAATAAGTTTTTATAATGAGATCCTTAAACAATTAGATGATTTAGGGCAAACACAACAGAAACGTATGATCAGTTCATCAAAAACTAAAGCTAATTATGGTTTGCCAACGAATTTGAAACAGATTATTGTTGCCATCATCTTGGGGCTCAAATTCAGGAATGACAAAGAACTCTCAAAAGGTTACTCAATCTTGGTGGTGATTGTCATCTGCCTCTTTGTTGCAGCCTTTGGATGGTCATGGGGCCCACTTGGCTGGACAGTGCCAAGTAAAGTATTCCCATTAGAGACACGTTCTGCTGGGCAAGGAATTACGGTGGCTGTGAACCTCTTCTTCACTTTCATCATAGCCCAGTCTTTCCTTTCCCTCCTATGTGCTCTGAAGTTCGGATTTTTTCTTTTCTTTGCGTGCTGCGTGACCATCATGACAATTTTTGTCTACTTGTTCCTACCAGAAACAAGAGGAATTCCTATTGAAGAGACGATACTACTGTGGAAAAAGCATTGGTTCTGGAAGAAGATTGTGTCTGGGCAGGGCAATGTAAGTAATGGTGGGTCAGATAATTCATTAGAGCATACTTAACCACATACAACGACAGTTAGCAGTGACTCCAGTAGGTTGTAAATTTGGGAGCATTCACAAGCAATTCATTACCCAGATTGTGCCGTCTCTCAACAAATAAATATGTCCTGGACTGCTAGACCCCCCAGCTTCAAGAGAACTAGGTTACTATAGCCAAGGAAAATCACATTCAAACAAATTTCTTGTGTCACAAAAAATAGAATTTGGAAATCAGAAAAGAGTACAAACGTGATTTATGTTGCACGAGCGCATTCGTGCTCATAGTAATTATTATTTATGGCCAAAGAGTGCAATGCAAGTCAAGGTATGTTTGGCAACTCAACTCAATGCTTTGGAACTGGAATTGAACCAACATTTGCAGTTGCATAGAATTGAAATTTAGTTCAAATTTAGCACTCAATTGCAATTCCAATGCTAGGAATTGAGTTGTCAAACAAAACTTAAGTTCAGATGGTAGGTCTACACCATTGGCATTGTTGTTTCAACTGATAATTAGGTCAGGAAGCAGCTTTTGAAGGATAGGAAGGTGTTTGTGATTTCTGAGGGGTATGGATACCAAAGGATGCTGTATCATTTTAGTACTGCAAACATGAGATGGAGAATGTCCAAAACAAATTAAAAACACATTATTCCTTTTGAGTCCTGACACAGATAGATCTCCCTAAAACCCCATGGCGCGGACCATGTACAGTGTAACTGTGTAAGTGGTCCTATGAACCCAACCTGAAAGAGTTTCACAACTGAATCTCAAATATTATAGGCACTGCAAGTGGACCTCTACATGCTTCTATGGTTTACTAAGTCGCAACCGAGCAGCAGGATTTAGTCGGTATGTTTTCCCTTCACAATACTTGTAAAGTATCAAACATTACTTGTATCTCCTGAAAATGCAATGATAAGGCTTGTTCGAAATAAAGATAAACAAAAAGGTCACCAGTTTAGGAATTTCAAGTGCTCTTAATTCAGATAAGGTCTCTATCAAATTTGTAGTTCGTTCTGTTTTTCTCAGTGAGGAAAAATTGTGTCAGGTTTATCTTATGGCTAGTGTTAAACTGAGAAGTACAACACATTAAACACATTGCAGTGTTCAGGACAAACACAATAGAGCTCCTAGGTCATGCAATCTACACAAACACTAAACACAGAAGAGACGAGTGAGAGTCTAAAACAAAGACCATAAAAGAGGCTGCATTTAATAATGATTGTGGTAGGTGCCAGACCCACAGGCAAATACAGATTATCCAAATGCATTAATGCACAGGATGTTTGACAACAGGATCCTCAAAATCAGGCCTCAATATAGAGACAATGCCTGAACAGTGGATCATATGAGCAATTGGACATTAAGGCTTGACAAGAATGAATAATTCAAAGATCCAAAACTCTACATGCTATACCACATATCTCAATATAAAAATATGCTTTAAAAACAAAACAAAAAACAAAAAAATGGGTTTGTTTTTTAAAGGCATAGTAGTAATTAATCTGACACAGAACCACTGGAATAATACTAACCTGGTTACACAATGAGCAATAATAAATGTACTTGTTAAATAACCCTTTATTCAAGAATCATCACAACTACTCTTCAGGCTGTACCTGCAAAGGAACAAAGCACAATATTACAATATAGCCAATAAATACATAACTTAGTTATACGTAGGAAAGATCCACGAGATGTGATTACACATGCTTTTAGGAAGGCACAATCTCATCCTTGCAGAGCAGTTTAGCGAGTTAGATTCAATACGGAAAATGAAGCTCAGGTCTATCTTTGAAATGATATTCACACTGTAAAGATTGCGTCTTTTAACCTAACACTTGAAGCAAAAATTCAACAAATGTTAGGAAAATAGTATAAATAGAAAGGACATCCATTGCAGTTACAATGTTCAGCAACATTTACCTCCAAGGATTCAATGAAATGAAATTTAAAACTTCTACTTATCAATGCAACTCTGGAAATTTTAACTTAAGATATGAATTTCACAAAAAAACAGATTCAAAATCTGACTCATAAAATCCAAAAAAACAATCAGATAGTCGCATAGCCACCCGCAAGAGCAACAATTCGGAATCAAGTCAAGCCAACCACACTGTGACTCCAATAACACTTCAGACACATGTCATCTCATTTTAGTTGGAATTCATTTATTTCCAATTCTTCGATTGGCAAACTACCACAATTCCACTCAAGATCTTAATGTAAATGTGTTATTTATAGAAACTCCAAACTGTAAATGAAATGTAACTACAGGCAGGAAATGAAATAACAACTTTTCCCGAAACATCTCAAAGGGCTGTGACCGAATTAGCTTATTTTGAAATCTGAGTATCAACAAATAACCACGCACCGTGTTTGAGCTTAAGATGTCATCAACCAGAAACAAAGAGTCGGTGTTCAACATAATAGTTTTATTTCATCATTAATCAAGTCATGGTAGACCTGTTTGATTTCATTATATCATCTTCTTATCGTTCTAATCAAAGAGTAAAATAAGTTAAATACTCAAGAAATTAAACAAAGTCATAGCACCTACTACTGTATCTAAATTAAAGGAGGCACATGAAATAAACAAGATATCAAATTTATCCTTAGAAAATTGAATTTTTATTAGATAGAAATTGAAGATTACATGAAAACACTTATAATAAAGGAATCTCCTATAATCTCTACTGCTGGTTAAGGAACAATAAACCTGTAATAAAACTCAATACCCACACCGACACCAACCCTTTCAATGATTGACCATTTATACAGTGATCATATCGAGATTAACATACTAGAAAATAAAAACTAATCCTAGCAACTTGTAATATATTATATGGGAGAAGGTGAAAGCACCAGACTTCTGCTTCACCCGATCGTTTCATTTGCTTTCTAACTCAAACATCCTGTTGAAAAAATAAAGGAAGTAACTTTGAGCGAAAGCAAACCAACATTTAATAAGGATCATCGACAATTCAAGTTGGAATCACTAATTTCCAAATCGGCGATATTTAGATCAGGTCGAGCCTCAGCAATCGACGCAGATCAATTGTTGCCGCATCGTTACGCTTCTCTTTCTTCTCAAAAAAAGCCGGAATTGGAAGCGAACTTGGCGGGGGAGATGCAAAAAACGATGCCGAACCAGCATAGAGTCCACTAATCTGCCTCTGAACTGTATCTGGATCAGGTCCTAATCGATCCGTTGAAGATAAAACCAAATCTTCATCAACAAAACCTAACTTCAAAGCCTCTAACACTTCGCCGCGTTTAAGAATCTTCACTTGTCCCATTACCAAGTTTTTGACAGGAGATCTCGCTTCCACCATCCGACTCTGGACTTCGCCTCGATCTCCGCTAACTGGGATTCTCTTTCGACGGCGAGATCGCATCTGGTTAAAATTAGGGTTACGGCGAGGGGTGGGTGGAGGAGATTCAAGAGTTTGGACGTGGTACCGATTGTACCGGAGACAATCTTGTGGACGAAGAATAGCAGTGCCCATATCTGTAGGAAAGTTAAAAAATCGAGGGGGAATTCTTCTAAAACAGGAATAATAACGTTTAGGGTTATATGTTAGAACTGCGAGTTTGGTAGTAATATATATAGGCTGCAAGTTTGGTATACGTATTAGGTGGTTTTTATCTTTTCTTGTTTCGCTATTAAAAATGTATATAAGTATATAATGGGTGTAGTTAGTATAAAATTTAATTTTAATCAATCTATTAATACATTATACAATATCGATATTTAATACTACATGATTTTTAAAGCCTTAAATTATTTATTAAAGCAACTCTTTTTCAAGATTAGGCATGTCATTTATTTTATGGTGACTTTTGATTGCTATATGAATATATAAATAAAAAAGAAATCACATGTGTGGATGGAAATTAAAATAGTTATAAATTAGTGTACATACTTGTTTTATAATTTGAATGTAATTATTTAACTCGTAATCTTTGAAATAATACAAATAATAATTTTGACTAAACAATCCATTAGATGCACTCCTTATCCTTAAATGGGCCATTTGTTACCTATAAATATATTGAACAATTAAATATAATAGTACATTTTAATAAAATAATATAAAAAAAGTGCACTCATTAAATATTTACATAATTAATGCAAATACAATACTTAATTACAAAAAGAGTGTAATCCCTTTAATTATGCACACGATTTTCTCCACCATCTATCCCACAATTTTCTCCCTATCTCTCCCACGATTTTCTCCCACTCCATTTTTATTTTTCTTCTTCTTCTCCTCCTCCTCCGCCTCCTCGTCCAACCCCCTCCAGCCTCCGCCTCCCTCCTCCCTCCTCCCGCCACCCCCTCCCTCCCCACCCCACCCCCAGAGACCCCAGATTTTATTAATAAAGATTTAAATTTTGTGAAATAATTTTTAATATTATGGTGTGAATTTGAGATAATATTATAGTTGTGGGTAGTATTTATAAATTTTGCAAAGATGCAAGTGGTTATATTATATTCGATTGGTGGGGAATATTAGGTTTAGCAGGGGAATATTCAGACAACTACTCAATCATTAGTGGACCCCACAATGTAATTATTATCGGATTGAGAAAACGACAAAAATATTTTATTGAAATAACTGCGGAAGTTTTACTGGTTGATCTTTGTTGAACTACTTTCAGTAGAAAAAAAACAGTTGTAAGACCCAACTTATTATTAATGAAATTTAATTTTCTATTTATTATTTTGAAATAGTAAGGTTGATTTGATTAATGTGGATAGTTAGGGGTAAAATACGCAAATATTTCAAAATAAGCAAGTGGTTATAAAATATTCATTGTTATTCGGAGAATATTCGTACATTATTGGGAATATTAGATGCGACCTAGCAAGATAATGTGTGGGACCCATAACTGAAAGCGATTGGATGAAGAAAGCGATAAATATAAGTTGTTTAAAAATAATTGGCGTGTAGTTATTCACAGATTATCTTTGTTAAAATACTTCGGTGGTTAAAAACACGAAGACACGGTAGATGTGGCGCCCCAAAATAGGTATACACAACACCCATTCTGAGTCGCCAAATACGTAGTGCAAGAAGCAAACTACAACTTCAAATGTCGTGTGAAATACGACAACAATATATCTTGTGAGTTTAAATATAATATTGTCTTCAGACAATATCCACACGCAAATAAATCCCCATCATAATTATTGATACATTATTTTACAAAAATGGTGAGGACTACTAAACAACTCTCTCAGAACCTTCATTCCATACCCCCACTAGTCTTTCATTACATTCTCGCCTCCGAGAAGAAAAATGGAACAACAAGGAAAAGGGTGAGCTCAACTAGCTCATAAAGAATACTATGACTAAGATAATATACAACAAATTATCGTTAGTCTCCGATAGGGAAAATCTGATAGAATACAATGACATGAAGTTTCGGATCAATATTCGCAATGAAATAATAATTCATAGAAGAATTACGTAGAGAATGAAATCTACTATAATCTATGAATTTAACAGATCCATCATCAATATTTTATCCTCAGTAACATCAATCGATATTCATCTCGAATCAAATATTCATCTTTGCACCACTGAGCCAAAGATATTCTTCAGAAATCATTCATCTTTGCACTCTGTGCCAAAGATATTCAATAATATCATCATTTAAGACCGAGGATGATGAAAATATTTTAAAAAACGAATCCGATTGAAACAAAATAACAAGGATTAAGGATTAAGGATTCAGTACTTTGTTTTATCCAGTATCCAACAATACCTCAAAAATAATCATAGTGGTGTAAAATTCAAGAATGATCGAAAAACATGGATACAATCAAAACTAGTATCCGGAATAGATAATTTTGGACGAAAAGAAGAAATTTTATTTTTCGATGAATAGTCAGATATCGTGAATAGTGCAGATATCGTGAATAATAATCAGAACACCAAAAGATAGAAATTCCAAAAAAACATTTTCACGCTTCATGAATAGTACTCGTGAATAGTAAACTCGTGAATAGTAACTTCGTGAATAGTAACTCATGAATAGTAACCCGACATGAAAAAGTTCCAAATTTGATAAAACTTGAGATCAACATTTCAAAGATAATGATATTGAAGAAATAATATCATTACGAAAAAATAATATCCCTTACCTCAAAGAATCAAGATTGGCGGAAGGAAAGGGCTCAAGTGATCTTTGAATGAAACTTATCTTGAATAAAGAACTCTCAAAGTATCTAAATACTCTACAAAATACATTTCAATAATATAGAGAGAGAAGAGAAAACTTTGTTTTACGGTGTGATTTTCAATTTAACTTAAAGCCCTCTATTTATAGGAAAATGTTAAGACGTCAAGCAGACTTAACCTCGCAACCCGATGGCTTTTTACTCGCTACTATTGCCACCCACCACATTTGAAATAAAATTCAGCACATTTTTCACCAACCACAAGTAGGGCCCACCAATTCTAGAATTTTCCACCAAAATCATTTATAACCTAATTTTCGAATGGTCACCTCTTAAAATTCATAATAAATTATACGCTCATTTTTAACGGTTCAAAATTTGTGGACATATACTCAACTTATATATGTATAACATATCCAAAAATTACAACGATCCAACGGTCGGATTAAATATTATAACTCACACAATAAAGTCGTAATAATAACAGATTTGATCTTTTAATACCTCCAATCAGGACAAAATACAAATAAAACATCTCAAACATTAATTCCTTCATTAATAACCACATAAATAAATCCATCATTTATATTCATATAAAATAAATATTTCCTTATCATATGAATCAATAATTAATTATTCACAAATAATATTACGAGAATCACATTTATGACAACCAGTTGTTAAGGAAAGAGGGGCTTTCCAATAAGGATCTCTCTTCTGGCGCCGCAATTAGGTGACCAAACCTCTCCTTAGATGTAACTTTCTAGACATTGCCAATAATGTTATCTAATAATATTATTCAAATAATATGAATTATTGATCCGATAATGGGAAATCTTTGTGCAAATGACAATTATTGAAACAAAGAATAATATAAAATACCAACGCAAGACAATTATTGAATCAATAAAATAAACTATTGAGCAGTAATTCTTGTAACAATTATTGAGTAGTGGCTTCTTCACGTAAGGATCTATAATTCAACAATACTGCATGCAATACTGGTGTCTTCTTTGTGCAACCACGTAGACATCGTATTTTAACCACCGGGTATTCCAACGATCTTACTCGGTAACAATTACTACCGTTATTTTTAAACAACTTATATTTGTCGTTTTCCTCATCCAATCGCTTTTTCGTTATGGGGCCCACACATTGGTCGCTGGTAAATGCATTTAATATTCACAAAGCATTTAATATTCCACGACCAAACGAATATTCCCGAAGCGATTTAATATTCCACGACCAAACGAATATCCCAAACAAAAATGAATATTTTATAACCACTGCTTATTTTGAAATATTTGCGTATTTAACCCTTAACTATCCACATTAATCAAATCAACCCTTACTATTTCAAAATAATAAATAAAGGAAATTCCTTTTATTTAAAAAAATTCGAGGTCTTACAACCTCCCTCCTTATGAAATTTTCGTCCTCGAAATTGGCGTGACGTACTGGTGTTTGAAAAGGTGAGGATACCTCGCTTTCATTTCCGTTTCCAATTCCCGGTGTCATTTCCTATATAGCATGATTCCTCCACAAAACTTTAACTTGTGGTATGACCTTTCTTGGCGTAGGACATGCTCCTTCCTATCCAAGATCTTGACAGTACCTCCTCATACGTTAAGTCTTCTATTATCTCGTCCGGGTTCTAACTCTATAACGTGGTTCGGGTCTTTCACATATTTACTGAAATGCGAGATATGTGAAACACATTATGAACACGAGACATACTTGGAGGTAACGCAAGTCTATAAGCTACATTTCTACTCGGTCAAGAATTTGAAATGGACCAATAAATCGTGGATTGAGCTTTCTCTCTTCCCAAATCTTGTAACTCCCTTCCATGGAGCAACTCGTAATAATACACGATCCCCCACACTAAATTCCACGTCCTTTCGATGAAGATCCGCATAACTCTTTTGTCGATCTTGTCTTGGTTGTATACGTTGTCGAATCATTTGGATCTTTTCGGTGAGTCATACGTCTTAACTTTCGGGTCCCAACAATGTTGCTTCACCCACCTCATCCCAACATATTGGAGAAGCGACATTTTCGTCCATATAATGCTTGAATGGAGCCACACCTATACTTGCTCGATAAGCTGTTGTTGTAGGAGAATTCCACCTGATGGTAAATACTTATCCCAACCGCCTTTTGAAGTCAGGACATGAGTCTTAATATATCTTCAAGAGTTTGAATAGTCCTCTCACGATTGTCCGTCCAGGTTTGGGGATGGTATGCGAACTAAATCGCAAATCCGTGCCCATAGCTTTTTGCAAGCTAACCCAAAATCTTGAAGTGAATCTTGGGTCACGATCAAAACTATGGATCAGCATGCCATGCAACCTCACGATCTCATTTACGTACATACTAGCAAAGGCGTTCGAGGAATAAGTCTCCGTATCGGAAGAAAATAAGCGATTTGGTTAATCTATCAACAATAACCCAAATAGCATTGATGCCTTGAGAAACCGTAGGAAGACCCGTGAACGAAATCCATGGTAATGTGTTCCCACTTCCATTTCGAATCTCAAGTGGTTGTAACGGACCCTTAGGTACTAGATGATGCTGCCTTTACACGTTGTGAGTTAAACACATCGAGATAAACTTTGCAATCTCTCTCTTCATATTGTTCCACCAAAATGTATATGTCGAAGATCACGATACATTTTAGTACTTCGAGGATGGATTGCAAATGGTGTTTTGTGTACCTCCATCATAATCTTGTACTTCAAATCAGTCGTTAGGAACCTGAAAGTCTAGAGTGGACTCAAGTATTCCTTCTTCATCAATTCTCGCTTAGGAATAGCTCCTTCTTGTACTTTCTTCTTCATACGCATCACTTTCGATTGGGGTGGCTTGAGCGGCTTTAACTAAAGTCGATTATACTCAGTATATCATCACGTGGGTACCTAGAGTTTTCATCTCCATCTCTATTATTTATAAATTATACGAAATTAGTCTTTGATAATATCGTACTTCGTATCATATACGATCTTCTACTCAACACGTCATTTATCACGTTCGCTTTTCAAGATGGCGTGGTCGAGAACATGTCTTTGAAATGAGTCTCCTCTTGAGTTCTTGAAGCTCTTCCCACATTCCTTGCTCCATTCGAATTTTGTATCTCTACGAATTAAATTGCGTTAATGGAATAGCGATTCGAGAATATCCTTCAACGAATCTCCGATAATAACCAACTAAGCTGAAAGCTACGTATTTCGATTCATCGACTTAGTTGCTTCTCTCAATCGTGACTCATATCCCAATCTTGGATAAGACGTCACAATGACACCTATCGCTTTACTATCGCATACGAATATGGCGCCCCCTATAGAGAGTCCGGCAGGTAAATTCCACAAAGGAAGTCACAAGATAAAGGCTCGGTACCAAATTCTATAGTTGAATTTTAACTCACGAAGTTCAATAGAGCCATTCGATATGAGATTTTAGAAATGAGTTTATCTACGGGTTCAAATTCGATACAAAATTTAATATCGCTTTGGGAGTAAGCAAGAAATTCTTCGAGAAAATACGTCGGGAAAAATCAATAACAACAAGAATATTATTCAAATCGGCGTGTCTTTATTCAAATCCATAACATGGACTAAGAAAACTTGACATCCGTAATAAACGAATGACTTCATGGCTTGATATGAAAATGTTTGATTACAATGGTTTGATTGCTTGAATTGAATAATGAGTTGCTTAGAATATGAAAACTAACAACCTTTTAAAACAATCAATTTTGGCATGATGAGTAGTTAACCTTAAAATCATCAAAAGCAAATATCTCTATAGAAATAAGGTTAATGGTAATGTGATAGTGCTAACTGAATCAAGCAAGATTTTTAAACAACGGATGTAATGAAAGTTTCTCCTAATGGAGTCTCCACAGAGATAAGTCAAAGTTCAATTTCTCCGTAGTCAAGTTCAAGCGTTGAGCGCAAGCAAGAGAGATAAAAGAATGGGTAGAGCAAAGGTATCTAGTAAGGTATAAACTTTGCAAGAATTTATAATTAACTAACCCGTCTAACTTCGTTCGGGTTCCTCGTATTTTAATTTGGCCACGACAAACGCTCTTCCAAGAATCGTTGACTTTGACTTTTACGGGACATCCTTTTGAGTCACCATTCATTGGACCTGGGTTTCGACATCGTCTAATCTCGGCGATATGTTGTTCTTCTTTTCCACAATTATAGCATACCTTAAACTGTTGTGGGCGGGCCAATGATATGTCCCTCTTTCCCAAGATTTGTAATATCGACCAGGTGGTCGTTCTCCTCCCTTAGAACCGATTACTTGGCGGTAATCGACGTCTTCACATGGTCGTTGTTGAATCTCCTCTTTTTAAAATCTCCTCCCACTCGCTTTCTTCTATTTTCATGGCCACGATTACCACCGAGTGGTTACCGCCTTTTGTCCGTATTCTTCTTTCTCCATTGGTTATCGTTATTCGATGATCTTTATCTTGGTATAATCCACGGTTATGGTCCTCGGTTGAACGTCATACTCGTTATCTCATTTCTAACAACCGAGCCTCATTGACAACATCTGAATAGAGAAAATTTATGAGAAATGAGATCTCTTGGCGTATCTTAGGGTTTTAAACCTCTAAGAAACATCCGCGTCATCGTTCCTCCTCATTCTCCACCAAATGAGGTCTGAAACGGATAACTCCATGAACTTCGCCTCGTCTTTGGGACACCGTCATGTTATTCTCGCTTTCTAGTCTAATAAACTCCACTTCCTTCGTATACGAATACTTTCGAGGAAGTACTTGTTATTGAAGCATTTCAAACGTCTCCCACGACATCTTTGTGCGCAATTTGGATGGGTACGCTTCATGAGACTCCCACCGATGAGTCTGTCCTCGCCACGGAACATAAAAGTAGCTAACTTTTTATTATTTTGAAATAGTAAGGGTTGATTTGATTAATGTGGATAGTTAGGGGTTAAATACATAAATATTTCAAAATAAGCAAGTGGTTATAAAATATTCATTGTTGTCGGGGAATATTCGTTTGGTCGTGGAATATTCGTCATTTGTCGGGGAATATTAAATACGGCACAAGACTGACCATGTGTGGGCTCCATAACTGAAAAGCGATTGGATGAGAAAAGCGACAAATATAAGTTGTTTAAAAATAACTGGCGTAGTTATTACAAATTAAGACCATTGGAATACCGATTGGTTAAAATACTGATGTCTGGCGTGGTTGCACAAAGAAGACACGGTATTGCATGTATTGTTGAATTATTGATCCTTACGTAAGAAGGCACTACTCAATAATTTTCACGGTGAATTCTTGTTCGATATTTTATTTTATTGATTGATAATTGCTGCGTTGATATTTTATATTATTGTTGTTCAATAATTGTCACCGCACATTATCTCCATTATCGGATCAATAATTCATATTATTTGAATAATATTATTAGATAGCATTATTGGCAATGTCTAGAAAGTTTACATCAAGGAGAGGTTTGGTCACCTAATTACTTGCCAAGAAAGGAGAAATCCTTATCTGGAAAGCCCCTCTTTCCAGGAGCTACTGGTTGTCATAATTGTGATTACGTAATATTATTTGTGAATAATTAATTATTGATTTATATGATAAGAAAATATTTATAAATGATGGATTTATTTGTTTTATGTGGTTATAATTGAATGATTTAATGTTGAGGTGTTTTATCGGTAATTTTGTCGGAATGGAGGTATTAAAAATCAAATCAATTATTTTTACGATATATTATGCGTGAGTTATAATTTTTAATCCAAACCGTTGGATCGTTGTAATTTTTGGATATATTATACATACATAAGTTGAGTATATGTCCACAAATTTTGAACCGTTAAAATGAACGAATGATTTGTTATGAATTTTAAGAGGTGGGCGATACGGAAATTAGGTTTATAATTGATTTTGGTGGAAAATTCTAGAATTGAGTGGGCCCCACTTGTGGTTGGTGAAGAAATGTGCTGAATTTTATTTCAAATGTGGTGGGTGGGAATAGTAGCGAGTAAAGCCATCGAGGTTGCAGAGTTAAGTCCGCTTGCGTCTTAACATTTTTCTATAAATAGAGGGCTAAGTTAGAATTGAAAATCACACCGTGAAACAAGTTTTCTCTTTCTCTCTATATTATTGAGCGTATTTTGTGAGTATTTAGATACTTTGAGAGTTCTTTTTCAAGACAAGTTTCATTCAAAGATCACTTCTTGACCTTTCATTCAAAATCTTGATTCTTTGAGGTAAGGGATATTATTTTTTTCGTAATGATATTATTTCTTCAATATCATTATCTTTGAAATGTTGATCGAAGTTTTATCAAATTTGGAACTTTTTCATGTATCGGGGTTACTTATTCATGAGTTACTATTCACGAGTTACTATTCATGAGTTTCTTATTCACGAATTCTTATTCACGAAAGTCTTATTACGTGAAGCGTGAAGATGTTTTTTGTGGAATTTCTATCTTTTGGTGTCTGAGTTCTTATTCACGATATCGACTATTATTCACGATATCTGACTATTCACGATATCTGGCCTTTATTCAATAGAAAAATAAAATTTCTTCTTTTCGTCTGAAAATATCTATTCGGATACTAGCTTTGATTGTATCCATGTTTTGATCATTCTTGAATTTTACACCACTATGATTATTTTTGAGGTATTGTTGGACATGGATAAAACAAATCTGAATCCTTAATCCTTAATTTTTGTCATTTTGTTTTCTTTCGAGTCGTTCTTTAAAAATATTTTTCATCATTCTCGGTCTTAAATGATGATATTATTGAATATCTTTGGCACGTAGAAAGCAAAAGATGAATGATTTTCGAAGAATATCTTTGGCTGTAGTGAAGATGAGCAGTGTTTAAATGAACATGACCGGTGATGAATATCTTTGGCCTTTAGTGCAAAGATGAGCAGTGTTGAGATAAACATGACCGATTGATGAATATCTTTGGCCTTTAGTGCGAAAAGATGAGCAGTGTTGAGATGAACACGACCGATCGATGAATATCTTTGGCACAGTGGTGCAAAGATGAATATTTGATTTGAGATGAATATTGATTGATGTTACTGAGGATAAAATATTGATGATGAATTTGTTAAATTCATAGATTATAGTAGATTTCATTCTCACGTAACTCTTACATGAATTATTATTTCACTGCGAATATTGATCTCGAAACTTGTTGTACATCAGATTCTATCAGGATTTTTCCTGTTGAAGACTAACGATAATTTGTTCTATATTATCTTAGTCATAACATTCTTCTTTTTGGGCTAGTTGAGCTCACCCTTTTCTTTTGTTGTTCCATTTTTTTCTTCGGGAGGCGAGAATGTAGCGAAAGTCTTAGTCGGGGTATGGAATGAAGGTTCAGAGAGTTGTTTAGTAGTCCTCACCATTTTTGTAAAATAATGTATCAATAATTATGATGGAGATTTATTTGCGTGTGGATATTGTCAGAAGACAATATTATATTTAAACTCACAGTATATATTGTCGTATTTCACACGACATTTGTATTATTGAAGTTGTAGTTTTGCTTTCTTATACCATGTATTTGGCATTTCAGAATGGGTGTTGTGTATACCTATTTTGGGGGCGTCACGGTTGGTATCGAGCTTAGGGATATGATCTCTGGCGGAGATCGGGGAATAGAACTAGGAGGGGAGAGGCGAGTAAATCCTTCGCTAGTGTGTCCCACCTAAGCTTATTTGTTAGTTGAAGTCAAGTATATAGGGATATTATGTGATATATTGATTTCTTAATTAACCCCTTGTTTTATGACGAGATTTGAGAATGTCGAATGAGAATATTAATGATGGAGTAAATGAGACCGTGGAGATGCTCAGATTTACCAACGAGGAGAAGCGTGCACACAGTGACAATGTACCTCTATGAAACAACACCACTTTGGTAGATGATGAGCGAGGGGATGTTTAGAAGCTTTTTGTAGTTTATGCAAAATTAGGCGAGGAGACTCGTGTTCAAAATATAGGAGGAAATGATAGCAATTCACGGTGGTCACAAAAGCAGTTCAAAGAGTTGGGACCACGAATGCACGGGGAAAGCGGATCCGATTAAAGGCGGAGGCGTGGGTCAAACAAATTACTAAGATATTCGATGTCTTGGGATGCACGGAGGAGCAGAAAGTTCCATTCGCCACCTTTATGTCCGTGGTGAAATGATTCTTGGTGGAAATCGTGAAGCGTACCCATCCAATTTGACTTTTCGGCGTATGTGTGGGAGAGCGTTTGAACAGATTCAATAACAAGTACTTCCACGAAAGTATTAAATCGTATATAAAGGAAGTGGAGTTTATTAGACTAGAAGCGAGAATAACATGGCGGTGTCCCGAAGACGAGGCGAAGTTCGCGCGGAGTTATCGAGTTGCACCTCATTTGGTGGAGAATGAGAGCGTATGGACGCGGATGTTTACGAGAGGTTTGAAACACTACATACATCGGTATCTCATTCTCATAAATTTTCTCTCTATTCGGATGTTGTCAGGCAGGCTCGGTTGTTAGAGTGAGATAACGAGTACATTCTACCGGGGACCATAACCGGATCTCATCAAGATAGCGGTCATCGAATAACGATAACCAGCGGAGAAAGAAGAATACGGGCAAAGGCGGTAACCACTCTGGTGGTAATCGTGGCCGTGAAAATAGAAGAAGCGAGTCGGGAGGAGATTTTAAAAGAGGAGATTCAACAACGACCATTTGAAGGCGTCGGTACGCCAAGATGTAGCAACTAGTTTTAAGGGAGGAGAACGACCACCGGTCGTATGTTACAAATGCGGGAAAGAGGGACATATTAGCCCAAACTGCCCACAACAGTTTAAGGTATGCTATAATTGTGGAAAAGAAGGACATATCGCTCGAGATTAGACGATGTCGAAACCGATCCAATGAATGGTGACTCAAAAGGATGTCGAGAAAAGTCAAAGTCAGCGGTTCTTGGAAAGAGCGTTTGTCGTGGCCGGTCAAAATGCGAGGAACTTCGAACGAAGTTAGCGCGGGTTAGTTAATTATAAATTCTTGCGAAGTTTATACCTTACTTGAATCTGGGTTCTACCCATTCTTTTATCTCTTTGTTTTGCGCCAGCGTTTGAACTTGACTACGGAGAAATTAGACTTTGACTTATTTATGGAGACTCTGTTAGGAGAAACTTTCATTACATCCATTGTTTAGAAATCTTGCTTGATTCAGGTTGGCACTATCACATTACACGTTAACCTTATTTCTATAGAGATATTTGCTTTTGATGTGATTTTAAGGTTAACTACTCATCGTGCCAAATTGATTGCTTTCGTAAGGTTGTTAGTTTTCATATTCTAAGCAACCGTTATTCAATTCAAGCAATCAATCAAACATTTTCTTATCAAGCCATGAAGTCATTCGTTTATTACGGATGTCAAGTTTTCTTAGTCCATGTTATGGATTTGAATAAAGACACGTCAGATTTGAATAATATTCTTGTTGTTATTGATTTTTCCTGACGTATTTTCGAAGAATTTCTTGGCTTACTCCCAAAGCTTCGATATTAAATTTTGTATCGAATTTGAACCCAGACAAAACTCATTTCTAAAATCTCATATCGAATGGCTCTATTGAACTTCGTGAGTTAAAAATTCAACTATAGAATTTGGTACTGAGCCTTTATCTTGTGACTTCCTTTGTGGAATGCACTGGAAGCGCTTCTCTCTGTAAGGGGACGTCATATTAAATGCGATAGTAAAGCGATAGGTGTCATTGTGACGTCTTATCAAGGTTGGGATATGAGTCACGATTGAGAACAACCTAAGTCGGTGAATCGAAATAACGTAGTTTTCTAGGCTTAGTTGGTTATTATCGGAGATTCGTTGAAGGATATTCTCGAATCGCTATTCCATTAACGTAGCTAACTTCGTAGAGATACAAAATTCGAATGGAGCAAAGAATGTGGGAAGAGCTTGAAGAACTCAAGAGGAGACTCATTTCAAAAGATATGTTACGACCATGCCATCCCGAAAAAGCGAACGTGGTAGGCGGCGTGTTGAGTAGAAGATCGTATACAAATCACGAGTACGATATTGTCAAAGACTCATTTCAGTATAATATACAAATAATAGAGATGGAGATGAAAACTGTAGGTACCGGCGTGATGATATCTGAGTACGTGATGATATACGAGTATAATCGACTTTAATCGATAAAGTTAAAGTCATTCAAGCTACACACCGAGTGATGAATTTGAAGAAGGAGGTGAAAGAAGTTGTTATTTCAAAAGCGAGAATCGGTGAGGTGAGGAAAGCTCAAACGTTCGATTTATTTGAAATCCTCGATCGAGTAGAAGCGTGGCTATAAACTTCGCTTAACGCTTAAGTATGGCGTGTTCATAGCGTTTTCACGTATCGATGTTACGTAAATATGTGGACGACCGAACTACGTCATTGAGTTAGAACCCGGACGAGATAGCCAGAAGACTTAACGTATGAGGAGGTACTGTCAAGATTTTGGATAGGAAGGAGCATGTCTACGCATGAAAGGTCATACCACAAGTTAAAGTTTTGTGGAGGAATCATGCTTATAGAGGAAATGACACAGGAATTGGAAAGCGGAAATGAAAGCGAGGTATCCTCATCTTTTGAAACACACAGTATCGTCACGTCGATTTCGAGGACGAAATTTCATAAGGAGGGAGGTTGTAAGACCGAAATTTTTTAAATAAAAGGAATTTCCTTTATTTATTATTTTGAAATAGTAAGGTTGATTTGATTAATGTGGATAGTTAGGGGTTAAATACGTAAATATTTCAAAATAAGCAAGTGGTTATAAAATATTCATTGTTGTCGGGGAATATTCGTTTGATCGTGGAATATTAAATGATCGTCGGGGAATATTAAATGCGACTAGCTTGACCATGTGTGGGCTCCATGTGAAAGCGATTGGATGAGGAAAAGCGACAAATATAAGTTGTTTAAAAATAAGCGGCGTAGTTATTACAATTAAGACCTGTTGGAATACCCGGTGGTTAAAATACGATGTCTGGCGTGTGGTTGCGACAAAGAAATATTACGGTACGCAGTATTATTGAATTATTGATCCTTACGTAAGAAGGCTTTACTCAATAATTTTCGCAGTAATTCTTTGTTCGATATTTTATTTTATTGATTCAATAATTCTTTGCGTTGATATTTTATATTATTGTTGTTCGATAATTGTCACTTTGCATTATCTCCATTATCGGATCAATAATTCATATTATTTGAATAATATTATTAGATAGCATTATTGGCAATGTCTAGAAAGTTACATCGAGGAGAGGTTTGGTCACCTAATTGCGGCCGAAAGAGGAGAAATCCTTATCGAGAAAGCCCCTCTTTCTGAGGAGCGGCGTGGTTGTCATAATTGTGATTACGTAATATTATTTGTGAATAATTAATTATTGATTTATATGATAAGAAAATATTTATAAATGATGGATTTATTTGTTTTATGTGGTTATAATTGAATGATTTAATGTTGAGGTGTTTTATCGGTAATTTTGCCGGAATGGAGGTATTAAAATTAAATCAATTATTTTTACGATATATTCGCGTGAGTTATAATTTTTTAATCAAATAGTTGGATCGTTGTAATTTTTGGATATGTTATACATACATAAGTTGAGTATATGTCCACAAATTTTGAACAGAATTAAAAATGAACGAATGATTTGTTATGAATTTTAAGAGGTGGTGATTAGGAAATTAGGTTTATAATTGATTTTGGTGGAAAATTCTAGAATTGAGTGGGCCCCACTTGTGGTTGGTGAAGAAATGTGCTGAATTTTATTTCAAATGTGGTGGGTGGGAATAGTAGCGAGTAAAAGCCATCGTGTCATGGAGTTAAGTGCGCTTGACGTCTTTAACATTTTCCTATAAATAGAGAGGCTAAGTTAGAATTGAAAATCACACGAAACAAGTTTTTCTCTTTCTCTCTATATTATTGAGCGTATTTTGTGAGTATTTAGATACTTTGAGAGTTCTTTCATTGTCAAAGACAAGTTTCATTCAAAGATCACTTCCGACCTTTCATTAGAAATCTCGATTCTTTGAGGTAAGGGATATTATTTTTTTTCGTAATGATATTATTTCTTGATATCATTATCTTTGAAATGTTGATCTGAAGTTTTATCAAATTTGGAACTTTTTCATATGGGTTACTTATTCATGAGTTCTTATTCACGAGTTCTTATTCATGATTCTTATTCACGAGTTCTTATTCACGAGTAAGTCTTATTATCATAAGCGTGAAGATGTTTTTTGTGGAATTTCTATCTTTTGGTGTGAGATTCTTATTCACGATACTCTGGCCTTTATTCACGATATCTGACACTATTCATAGAAAAATAAAATTTCTTCTTTTTCGTCAAAATATCTATTCGGATACTAGCTTTGATTGTATCCATGTTTTGATCATTCTTGAATTTTACACCACTATGATTATTTTTGAGGTATTGTTGGACATGGATAAAACAAAGTACGAATCCTTAATCCTTAATTTTTGTCATTTTGTTTCTTTGGATTCGTTCTTTAAAAATATTTTCATCATTCTCGGTCTTAAATGATGATATTATTAAATATCTTTGGCTTGTAGTGCAAAGATGAATGATTTCTGAAGAATATCTTTGGCTCGTAGTGTAAAAGATGAATGATTTGAAGAATATCTTTGGCTCAGTAGTGCAAAGATGAGCAGTGTTTAAATGAACATGACCGATCGATGAATATCTTTGGCCTTTAGTGCAAAGATGAGCAGTGTTGAGATAAACACGAATGGATTGATGAATATCTTTTGGCCTTTAGTGCAAAGATGAGCAGTGTTGAGATGATATGACCGATGATGAATATCTTTGGCAGTAAAGTGCAAAGATGAATATTTGATTTGAGATGAATATTGATTGATGTTACGAGGATAAAATATTGATGATGGACCGTTAAATTCATAGATTATAGTAGATTTCATTCTCTACGTAACTCTTTCTATGAATTATTATTTCATTGCGAATATTGATCCGAAACTTGTTATCTATTGTATTCTATCGATTTTTCCCTGTTGAAGACTAACGATAATTTGTTCTATATTATCTTAGTCATAACATTCTTCTTTGGGCTAGTTGAGCTCACCCTTTTCCTTGTTGTTCCATTTTTCTTCTCGGGGAGGCGAGAATGTAGCGAAGTCTTAGTCGGGGTATGGAATGAAGGTTCTAGAGAGAGTTGTTTAGTAGTCCTCACCATTTTTGTAAAATAATGTATCAATAATTATGATGGGGATTTATTTTGCGTGTGGATATTGTCTAGAAGACAATATTATATTTAAACTCACAGATATATATTGTCGTATTTCACACCGACATTTGTATTATTGAAGTTGTAGTTGCTTGCTTGTACCATGTATTTGGCGACTCGAGAATGGGTGTTGTGTATACCTATTTTGGGGGCGTCACAATGAGTATATCTGAGGAGGATGAGTATTTTTGTTGCAATAAATATTTAAAACATGTTAAACATGTTGGTGGACCCCATTTATTATTTGAAATTTGATTATAGCTTGTAAAATCGCCGTTTGTGGATTTCGGGGCCAATTTCATTTGGAATTTGGAAAAACTTTTTCGCAAAGTTGTAGAGAATTGAATTTCTATAAAAACTCTCGAGATTGAATTTTCCGATAGAAGGGCTATTTATTATGAATTATTGAAGTTCAAGCTCAAAATAATTGATTTTTGGAAGTTTAAAATATTTTAAATAATAAAAACGTTTTTTTGTTTGTTTTGTGGGCTACAACATGTGCATAATGAGTTGAGATCAGATCTAAGAAGGTTGGCGTAGAAATTTTAATATATATATTAATATTTTATTAAATTTTTCGCTTTGGTGTTCTAAAGCATTTTTCTATAAATAAGGTGCTTAGGTTTGAATTGAAAATCACACCGTAAATCGAAGTTTTCTCTCTATATTATCGAGTTTATTCTTGTGAGTATTTTGAGTATACTTTGAGTATTGCTATACGGTGCAAGTCCAAGTCATAGCCTTTATATCAGGTGTTTCAAATTTAGAAGTCTCGATCTTTCGAGGTAAGGGATATTTTTTTTTCGTAATGATATTATTTCTTCAATATCATTATCTTTGAAATATTGATCACGAAATTTTTATCAAATTTGGAACTTTTGGTGTCTGAGTTACTTATTCACGATATACGACCTTATTCACGATACTTCAGATTATTCACGAATCGACTATTCATCGAAAAATGAAAATTTTCCTTTTCGTCAAAAATATCTATTCGGATACTAGCTTTGATTGTATCCATGTTTTGATCGTTCTTGAATTTTACACCACCGTGATTATTTTGAGGTATTTTTTGGACGTGGATAAAACAAAGTAATCAATCCTTAATCCTTAATCTTTGTCATTTTGTTTCTTTGGATTCGTTTCTTTAAAATATTTTTCATCATCTTCATCTTAAATGATGATATTATGGAATATCTTTGGCTGTGGTGCAAAGATGAATGATTTCTGAAGAATATCTTTGGCCCGTAGTGCAAAGATGAAATGATGTTTAGATGAACATGATTAACGGTGATGAATATCTTTGGCTTTGTAGTAAAAGATGAATATTTGATTCGGATATATATTGATTGATGTTACAGGATAAAAGATAGAGCGATGAACTTTTAAATTCATACATAGAAGATAGTAGTTTGCATTCTCTACTTAACTCTTCTAATGAATTATTATTTCATTGCTAATATTGATTTAAAATTTGTTGTCTATTAGATTTAATATTCTATTAGATTTTCCCCTGTTGAAGACTAACGATAATTTGTTGTATATTATCTTAGTCATAATATTCTTCTTTGGGCTAGTTGAGCTCACCCTTTTCCTTTTTGTTCCATTTTTCTTCTCGGGAGGCGAGAATATAGCGAGTAGACTAGTGGGGTATGGAATGAAGGTTCTAGAAAGAGTTGTTTAGTAGTCCTCACCATTTTTATAAAATAATGTATCAATAAATGTGATGAGGATTTATTTGAGTATAGATATTGTGCAGAAGATAATATTTGTATTCAAACTCACGATTTCTTGTTGTAATAATAAAGTTGTAGTTGTTTATGTACCATGTATTGACAACTCAGAATGGGTGATGTATACCTATTTTGGGGTGTCACGAGATGTATACCTATTTTAGGGCGCCGTCACGATTATCGGAGCTTAGGGATATGATCTCTGGCGGAGATCGGGGAATAGAACTAGGAGGAGAGCGAATAAATCATTCGCTAGTGTGTCCTACCTAAGCTTATTTGTTAGTTGGTCAAGTATATAGGGATATTATGTGATATATTGATTTCCTTAATTAACCCTTGTTTTATGGCAAAGATTTGAGAATGTCAATTGAGAATATTAACAATGGAAATGAGACCGTGGAGACGCTGTACTCACCAACGAGGAGAACGTGCAACAGTGGCAATGTTCCTCCCATGAACAACACCACCGAAGCGAGATGATGAGCGAGGGAATGTTTAGATGTTTTTGTAGTTCATGCAAAATCAGACGAGGAGACTCGTGTTCAAAATCTGAGGAGAAAATGATAGCAATTCACGGGTTGTTGTCACAATGGCGGTTTAAAGAGTTGGGACCACCGAATTTAAGGGAAAGCGATCCGATCATGGCGAAACATGGGTCAAGCAAATTACCAAGATATTCGATGTCTTGGGATGCACGGAGGAACAGAAGGTTCCATTCGCCACCTTTATGTTCGTGGTGAAGAAGTGATCATCACGTGGGAGTCTCGTGAAGCGTACCAATCCATCCGGCACTTCAAAGCGTGTCTTGAGAGACGTTTGAAACTATTTAATGACAAATACTTTCACGAAAGTGTTTGTCGTATGAAGGAAGTGGAGTTTATTAGATTTGAGCGAGAACAACGTACGCGGTGTCTCGATGCGAGGCAAAGTTTGCGAGTTATCCGAGTTTGCACATCATTTGGTGGAGAATGAGGAACGATGACGCGGATGTTTCTTAGAGGTTTGAAACGACATACGCCGTCGATATCTCATTTCTCATAAATTTTCTCTCTATTCAGGATGTTGTAAATGAGGCTCAATTATTAGAGCGAGATAACGAGTACGGAGTCGTTGAGGACCACAACCGAGGATCATACCGGAGATAGCGAATCAGCGGAATAACAATAACCCGGCGGAGAAAAAAGCAGAGACGGACAAAATGGTAACCACTCTGGTGGTAATCATAGCCATGAAAATAGAAGAAGCGAGTCGAGGAGGAGATTTTAAAAGAGGAGATTTAACAACGACCATGTGAAGAGCGGTCAAGGTACGGTAGTAACCTGGTTCTACAAGGGAGGAGAAACGACCACCGGTCGTATATGCTAAAAATGGAAAAGAGGGACATATCGGTCAAGCGCCCACAACGATTCAAGGTATGCTATAATTGTGGAAAGGATGGACATATCGCTCGAGATTGTACTGCAGTAGCGAAACCTAGTTTCAATGGGGACGGTGACTCAAAAAGATATCCCGAGAAAAGTCAAAGTCAATGGTTCTGGAAGAGCGTTTGTTGTGGATCGGTCAAAATGCGAGGAACCCAAACGAGGTGATCACGGGTAAATTTATTTATAAATTCTTGCGAAGTTTATACCTTACTTGATCACCGGTGCTACCCATTCATTTATCTCTCTGCATGTGCTCAACGTTTAAACTTGACTCGGGAGAAATTAGACTTTGACTTATCTGTGGAAACTCCGTTAGGAGAAACTTTCATCACATCCATTGTTTATAAATCTTGTTTGATTCAAGTTGGCACCATCACCTTACTTGTTGACCTTATCTCTTTAAAGATACTTGCTTTTGATGTGATTTTAGGGATTGATTGGTTAACTACTCATCATGCCAAAATTGATTGTTTTAAAGTAAGGTTGTTAGTTTTCATATTCCTAACCAACTGACTTTGTTATGCTAATTCAAGCAACTAAACCATTAAAATCAATCATTGTCATATCTAATCATAAAGCTATTCGTTTATTGAAAAGCGGATGTCAAGCTTTCTTAGCCCATGTTATGAATTTGAATAAAGACACGTCAAATTTGAATAATATTTCTGTTGTTATTGACATTTCCTGACGTATTTCCTGAAGAACTTCCTGGTCTACCCCCAGAACGTGAAGTTGAATTCTTTATTGATCTTGAACCGGGTACAAAGCCCATTTCTAAAACCCCATATCGAATGGCTCCTATTGAACTTCGGGAGTTAAAGGTCCAACTACGAGGGAATTGTTGGACATCAATTTCATTAAATCCTAGTACATCTCCTTGGGGTGCTCTGTTTTATTAAGTAAAGAAGAAAAGGCGGAGTATGCGACTTTGTGATGACTATCGGGAATTGAACCATGTGACCATCAAGAATAGGTATCCTCACCTCGTATTGATGACTTGTTTGACCGATTCTGAGGGGCACAATTCTTTTCAAAAATCGATCTTCGTTCGGATATCATTAGTGAAGATTAGAATCCGAGGATATTCCAAAGCGCCTTGAGAACTCGGTATGGGCATTATGAATTCTTAGTCATGTCTTTCGGACTAACTAATGCTCCTATGGCTTTCATGGATATGATGAACCAAGTATTCGAGGAATATTTGGATCGATTCGTTGTTGTTTTTATTGATGACATCCTCATATATTCCAAAAGTCGTGAAGATCATGAGCACCATTTGAAATTTCGGTACTCAAAGGCTTCGTGAAAACAAACTATATGCCGAATTGAAGAAATGCGAGTTACGGCGAGGAAGTAGCATTCCTTGGGCATGTGATTTGAAACATGGAGTATCAAGTGGACTGACGAAGATTGAAGCAATACAAAGTTGGGAGCATGAAGTCGGTGGCCAGAAAGCACGTAGCTTTTGGGCTTAGGTTGGTTATTATCGGAGATTCGTAGAAGGGTTTTCTCGAATCGCTACTCCATTAACTCGCCTAACTCGGAAGGATACAAAATTCGTTTGGAGCGAAGAATGCGAGAAAAGTTTCCAAGAGCTTAAGAGGAGACTTATTTGACTGTTTCTAACAATACCATCTGGTTCGGATGGATTTGTTATCTCTGACGATGCTTCAGCGCAAAGGGTTAGGATGTGTTCTCATGCAACGTGGGAAAGTCATAGCTTTATGCCTCGCGACAACTTAAAAGAGTATGAGAGGAATTATCCTACTCATGATCTAGAGTTAGCGGTGATCGTTCAGCGGCTTAAAGATATGGAGGCACTTATCTATATGGGGAGAAAGTGGAGATATATTCGGACCATAAAAGCCTTAAATATTTCTTCACTCAAAAAGAACTCAACACGCGACAAATGACGTTGGCTCGAGCTATTGAAAGACTACGACCACACTATTCAATACCATCCCGGAAAAGCGAACGTGGTGGTGACGCGTTGAGTAGAAGATCATATGCGGAATGAGTGCGATTATGTCGAAAATATACGCATAGAGCCAACTTTAATAGAAAAAGTTAAGGTTCTTTCAAGCCATCGACCGGAAATGATGCGTATGAAGAAGAAAGTACAAGAAGGAGCTATTAGGGCGAGAATTGATGAAGAAGGAATACTTGAGTCCACTCTGCACTTTTGTGTCCCTAACGACTCGATTTGAAGTACAAGATTATGATGGAGGTACACAATACACCATTTGCAATCCATCCCGGAAGTACTAAAATGTATCGTGATCTTCAACATACATTTTGGTGGAACAATATGAAGAGAGAGATTGCAAAGTTTATCTCAATGTGTTTAACTTGTCGGCGTGTAAGGCGAGCATCTTGTACCTAAGGGTCCGTTGCAACCACTTGAGATTCGAAATGGAAGTGGGAACACATTACCATGGATTTAGATTACGGGTCTTCCTACGGTTTCTCAAGCATCAATCTTTATTTGGGTCATTGTTGATAGATTAACCAAGTCTCGCTTTCATTTCTTGCCGATACGGGAGACTTATTCCTTGAACGTCTTGCTAGTATATGCGTGAATGAGATTGTGAGGTTGCATGGCATGCCGATATCCATAGTTTGGATCGTGACCCAAGATTCACTTCAAGATTTTGGGTTAGCTTGCAAAAAGCTATGGGCGCAGATTTGCGATTTAGTTGGCATACCATCCCCAAACCATGACGGACAATCGAGAGGACTATTCAAACTCTTGAAGATCTATTAAGACTCGTGTCCAGACTTCAAAGGCGGTTAGGATAAGTATTTACCATTGGTGGAATTCTCCTACAACAACAGTTATCGAGCAAGTATAGGTGTGGCTCCATTCGAAGCATTATATGGGACGAAAATGTCGTTCTCCAATATGTTGGGATGAGTGGGTGAAGCAACATTGTTGGGACCCGAGTTAATACGTATGACTCACAGAAAAGATCCAAATGATTCGACAACGATACTAAACGGCACAAGATCGACAAAAGAGTTATGCGGATCTTCATCGAAAGGACGTGGAATTTAGTGTGGGGATCGTGTATTGTTGCATGAGTTGCTCCAATGGAAGGGAGTTACAAGATTTGGGAAGAGAGGAAAGCTCAATCCACGATTTATTGGTCCATTTCAAAATTCTTGACCGAAGTAGGAAATGTAGCCTATAGACTTGCGTTACCTCCAAGTATGTCTCGTGTTCATAATGTGTTTCACATATCGTGATTTCAGTAAATATGTGAAAGACCGAACCACGTTATAGAGTTAGAAACCCGGACGAAATAGCCAAGACTTAACGTATGAGGAGGTACTGTTAAGAACTTGGATAGGAAGGAGCATGTCCCTATGAAAGGTCATACCACAAGTTAAAGTTCGTGGAGGAATCATCTTATAGAGGAAATGACACAGGAATTGGAAACGGAAATGAAAGCGAGGTATCCTCACCTTTTGAAACACTGTGTACATATGTCAATTTCGAGGATGAAATTTCATAAGGAGGGAGGTTGTAAGACCCCAACTTATTATTAATGAAATTTAATTTTTCTATTTATTATTTTGAAATAGTAAGGGTTGATTTGATTAATGTGGATAGTTAGGGGTAAAATACATAAATATTTCAAAATAAGCAAGTGGTTATAAAATATTCATTGTCATTTAGGAGAATATTCGCATCTTGTCTGGGAATATTAAATGCGGCCAACGATGACAATATTGGGCCCCATAACTTGAAAAGCGATTGGATGAAGAAAAAGCGACAAATATAAGTTGTTTAAAAATAACGCAGGCGTAGTTATTCACAGATTATCTTGTTAAAATACTCTTGGTTAAAACACGGTAGCTATTACGGTATTGCACCAATTATTGATTCTTACGTAAGAAGGCCACTACTCAATAATGGTTACAGTAATTCTTGTTCGGTATTTTATTGATTTAATAATTCTTTGCGTTGATATTTTATATTCTTTATTGTTTTGATAATTGTTATTACACAATATTTTTCATTATCGAAGCAATAATTCATATTATCCTGAATAATATTATTAGATAACATTATTGGCAATGTCTAGAAAGTTTTGTACAAGGAGAGGTTTGTCACCTAATTGCGCGCCAAGTAAGGAGAAATTCTTATTGGAAGCCCCCTCTTTCTTTGGGAGCCGCCGGTTGTCGATATTGTGATTACGTAATATTATTTGTGAATAATTAATTATTGATTCATATGATGAGAAAAATATTGATTTTATGTGGATATAGATGGAGAAAATTTTTATTGTGACAATTGTTGAAAATTGAAATTTTATCTTTTTACGATAAAATAATTCATTTAAATATATTATTATATTTTAATAATATAATAATGGTGATATTTTTACAACGAATGTGGGATTTATGAGTATACGAGGAGGAAGAATATTTTTTTGCAATAAATGTTTAAAACATGTTAAACATGTCGGTGGACCCCATTTATTAGTTGAAATTTGATTATAACTTGTAAAATCGTCTGTTTGTGAATTTCGATTCAATTTTTGTTTGGAATTGGAAAAACTTTCTTACGCAAAAGTTGTAGAGAATTGAATTTCCTATAAAAACTAGCAAGATTCGAATTTTCCGATAAAAGGGCTATTTATTATGAATTATTGAAGTTCAAGTTCAAATAATTGATTTTGGAAGTTTAAAATAATTTAAATTAGAAAAACGTTTTTGATATGTTTGGTGGGCTTGGTTGGTTGTTGAAATGAGTGATTTCAGGTTTATAAGAATGTGCGTAGGAAAAATTTTATATATATTAATATTATATTAAATTTTACTGCTTTGGTGTTCTAAGAATTTCTATAAATAGGGTCTTAGGTTAGAATTGAAAATCACACGAAGCTGAAGTTTTTCTCTCTATATTATCGGCGTATTCTTGTGAGTATTTTGAGTATTGTTAGGCGGTGCAAGTTCCTTGACTATTATACGGTATTCCAAATTTAAATCTTAATCTTTCGAGGTAAGGGATGTTATTTTCTTCTCAAATGATATTATTTCTTGATATCATTATCTTTGAAATATTGGTTGGAACTTTTATCAAATTTAGAACTTTTTCATGTGGGGTTCTTATTCATGAGTTTACTATTCACGAGTTACTTATTCACGAGTTACTATTCACGATTCTTATTCACGAAGTACTTATTCACGATGCGTGAAGATATTTTTTTGTGAAATTTCTATCTTTTGGTGTTTGAGTTCTTATTCACGTATCTTGACTTTATTCAAGTATCGACATTATTCACAAATACTAAGACTATTCAATAGAAAAATGAAATTTCTTCTTTTGTCAAAATATCTATTACGGATACTAGCTTTGATTGTGTCCATGTTTTGATCATTCTTGAATTTTACACCACTTTGTGATTATTTTTGAGGTATTTTGGACGTGGATAAAACAAAGTACTGAATCCTTAATCCTTAATCCTTGTCATTTTGTTTCACTTTGGATTCGTTTCTTTAAAAATATTTTTCATCATCCTCGATCTTAAATGATGATATTATTGAATATCTTTGGCTGTAGTCAAAGATGAATGATTTCGATGAATATCTTTGGCCGTAAAGCAAAGATGAGCAGTGTTTAGATGAACATGACCTAAATGATGAATATCTTTGGCCTCAGAGTGCAAAAATGAATATTTGATTCCGGATGTATATTGATTGATGTTCTGAGGGGATAAAAGATGAGCGATGAACTTTTAAATTCATACATAGAAGATAGTAGTTTGCATTCTCTCTTAACTCTTCTAATGAATTATTATTTATTTGCGAATATTGATTTAAAATTTGTTGTCTATTGTATTCTATTAGATTTTCCACATTGAAGACTAACAATAATTTGTTGTATATTATCTTAGTCATAATATTCTTTCTTGAGCTAGTTGAGCTCACCCTTTTCCTTTTGTTCCATTTTCTTTCTCGGGAGGCGAGAATATAGTGAGTCACAGTCGGGTATGGAATGAAGGTTCTAGAGAGAGTTGTTTAGTAGTCCTCACCATTTTTGTAAAATAATGTATCAATAAATGTGATGAGGATTTATTTGAGTATAGATATATTATCAGAAGATAATATTTGTATTCAAACTCACAGCTTTCTTGTTGTAATAATAAAGTTGTAGTTGTTTTTACATGTATGTATTGACAACTTCATAATGGGTGATGTATACTATTTTGGAGCGCCACAAATATCCTCGATATCAAGCGTTTCATCCAAAGATCTTTTCATGAAAATAATCTTCCGATCATTCTTGAATTTTACTCTACAAAACAAAGATCGTGTTGACAATTTGGACGTTAATAATTCCGGATAAAATAATTCTTGAACTTGTTTTATTGAATTCTTATATCATTGTCATCATCCTCATATTTATATTATGTTGAAAGTCATCTCGTGGCACAGAAGTGCATAGATGGACTTGGTATGATTATGACCAGAGACTATTCGATTGTAATCATGGTAGTAATGTTACAAATGATGTGATGAAAGTCATCTTTTGGCTTACGTCGTAGATGGACTTAGTATGATTATGACTGAGGATCATTCGGCATAATCATGACTGTTATAAATGATGTGATAAAAGTCCTCGGTGGCACGTAAAGCATTGATGAATAATTTTTGGTATGATTATGACGTGGTTTTATTAAAGATATAGTCACTGACCATTGATGATTTAATAAAAATTATCGAATCGTGGTACGGGGATGATTAGATGTGGTGGAATATTTATTAAAAGTGAGTCTCAAATTTATAACGATGATGAAAAACCTTTTAAATCATAAAAGATAGTAGATTTTATTTTCTACTTGACTCTTTTAATGGATTCTTTGGTTCCATTATAGTTAAACTTGATGTTCATTATATTTTATCGGTTTAACACTTTGTTGAGGCTAATGATAATTTATTCGCATTATCTTAGTCATAATATTTCTTCTTGAGCTAGTTGAGCTCACCCTTCTTTCACCTTTTTCTTCGTGAAATGAGAATATAAATTTGGGGACGAGTCGGGAAGCGGAGTAATGGTCGAGAGGATAAGATTAGTAGTCCTCACTATTATGTGAAATAGTGTGATAATAATTGTAATAAGGACTCCTTTTGAGTTTGTATAATATCTAGTAGACAATATTTGTATTCAAACTCACGGTTTATGTCAGATTGATTATACCATGATTATATTAGTAAGTTGTATTTAAATTACATACACGATTCGACTACCCAAGATGGGTGATGTATACTTAATTTTGGGGTGTCACACACCCTCCCAATCCTCCCTCCCTCCCCCTCCCTCCTCTCTCCTCTCCTTGCCTTCCCCTCCTCCCGCCCCGCCTCACCACTTCCTCCGCATCCCCCTCCTCACGCCTCCATTTCTCCTCCCCCCTCTTCCCCCCCCTCTCCTCCACCTTCCTCTCCCCACACCCCACGCCCCCCCCTCCTCCTCCCCAGCCTCCCTCTCCTCGATCCCTCCGCCTCCCACCGCCACCGGTCCATTCTTTATTTTCACCGTAGAACGAAATCTTCCGATAAGGTAACCAATTCAAGATTATTAGGTTCTTAATTTATTTTGGATGTGATGCGGTTGGTAATCAAACTTTATGTAGTTGGTTACCAAATCATTTGATAAGGTAACCAATTTAGTTTTATTAGCTTATTAATATATTTTGAATGTGATGCGAGTTGGTAAACTAAAATTTATGCAATTGGTTACTAAACCTTCCGATAAGGTAACCAATTTAGTTTTATTAGGTTCTTAATTTATTTTGGATGTGATATGATTTGGTAATCAAATTTCATATAGTTGGTTATCAAACCATTTGATAAGGTAACTAATTCGGCTTTTATTTGATTGCCAATTTTATTTTAAATGTGATGTAGTTACTTAGTCAAAATTCAGTATAAAGGTAACCATTTCAATTTTTGTAGAGAATCAAATCGTCAAAAGAAATTCGTATCAAGAATCTACGGTGGCATGGCATGATGATGTGGCGGCAATGGTGGCATGACGAGAGAGGAGGATGATGAACATTAGCTCCTTCATAATTTTTTATTTTAATTTTCTCATTTTGATTTGAATTTTGAAATATGGATTTAAAATTGTTGTTAGAGACAAGATTTGAATTTGAATTATTAGTTATCCTTGATTTTAGGTTTCTTTATTAATGTGAATTGTACTATTTTTGTAATATGAGTCCTAATTACACTCTTTTGTAATTATTTAGTTGATGCACTTTTCTTGTAATTACTTTCTATTTGTTGTATATTTATGTAAAGGACCCAATATAATATATTTAGTAGTCACATAATTTATATTTATTTTTTGTTTGTCCATATGTTTAGTTAATATTATTAACTAAGTAATACAAAATTAATATTTCGATATTAATTTGATGATTGATGATTACATTTGATTAATTGTTCAACTTAAATTAGTACAATTATATTTAACAAGTGTCCGTGACCTGTAATAAACAGTTTCTAATACTATTTAAATCCGACGTTTGGTTTACAAGGGAACCAGTTTCACTATTTTTCACTTGCCTCGGGTGAGAAGGTTTACAACACAACAAATCCCCGCTAGTAACTTGCGTGACAAGTTTTATTAACCCAAAAATCCGGGACATTTATTATTTATGATCTGTGATTAGCAAAAGAATAATACGATAAAAAGAGTGATATTATATACGAGTTGGTTAACGGGTCGATTTTAATTTCTCCTTTTCGTTTCGTTGTCATAAACACAATCAACAATTATCGTCTCTTTCTCTCTACGGATAAGGTCCGAAGAGATAGAAGTACCCCCCAAGAGTCAACGATAAGGAAATACTGTGAAATATGGCGTCGCCGGATGTGTTGAAGAAGGCGGGGAGCGAACGAGGATCGTCGGAGAGTGGGGGATCGGAGAGCGGAGTCGATTCTTTCGAGTATTTTGGATGGGTTTATCATTTGGGCGTCAATAAAATTGGTCATGAATTTTGTCACCTTCGCTTCCTCTTCATTCGTGGCAGTTCCGTTCTAATGTACAAACAAGACCCTAATGAAAATCCCGGTATTGTAAGTTTTTCTACTGTCATCTCTGTACTTAGTACTTCACAGGAACTTACATGATTGTTTAGTACTACTATTAGCTATTTAGTTAATTTCTAAGAAAAAGTACAATCGATTTATGTAATTGTTTTACACAGTTCAGAAAGTGGGATAGAAGTGAAGGAAGGACAATGATGTATTATTATTTTTCCTTAAAATAAAATTGCATCACTGTAAAACAAATACTCCATAAAACATGAATTTTTGTATGATAACTGGTTGTGTTGATTTTAGCACTTATTGTTAAGAGACCTGTTTTTATCCAAACTTCATACTAAATAACTGTTAAAAATTGAACTTGTGACTATCTAGTAGAAGATTAAAGTCTATTTCTCAAAATAAGAATGGCAGAAGCCGCACCCATCCCTTAGTATTATTAACTCTTTTTAGAAAGAATATAATAAAATTTAGTTAGAGTGCCTTGGAGGTAACAATCTTAGCATCTTTCCTCCCTCCAAAACCTCTGAACCGAAAAGTAGCAAATCCTACATCGAAGTGGACATGCCCCACCTTAATTGCCTGCAGTAGACAACTAGAAGTTAACAAATATAGGCTTTTCTGAAACAATAATCTTGGAGGCTAGGATCAACTCTTATGATTTAAGCTAGAATTTTGGGGGGAAATTTCATTGAACATAGTCTTTGAGAAATCCAACACTCCTTTTGTTGTCTCATGTGGGAACTGTTCAAGACACATCAACTTGAAAGTTGAAACTTGAGAAAGTATGATAAAATATCATTTAAGATTAAGAAGCCAAAAACTTAAAATGAAGCTTTTATCTAATAAGTGAGCATGGAATAAGAAGTTAATTGGCATGACACCTCGAGAGAATTCCATCAATTTAATATTAGATTCTTTGAATTATAACACATCTTTGCATACCTGATTGGACATTGTCATTGGCGTCACGCCGCCGTTAGTTTTAATGGTTGTTGTAAAAGGATTAATGTGGACAGTTGGGACAATGCTGTGGTGAAAGGACCATGAAGAAAAACCATTAGAGCCTCAGTGCACTTTGGGATTGGGTTGAGTAACAATCGGAGGCACAAGGAATTCTTATTATTATTTGTGACTGTGACCACCAAGAATTTGCACCGAGGTAAACCAGGATTCTTTAACTAAGACCAAATTTTGTTATAGGATCTTTGAAACAACTGTAGAATCATCAAAAATGAAAAATGGAGGATAAGATTTTATCTCTTTGCACATCTGAAAAATCTACCCTTCTTAAACCACCTGCCTCGAAAAACCAAATAGATGCAAATAAACTACTTTATTCTTACCCCATTTTTCTATTGCATTGTATTGTGTGTGTTGTGTGTATATTGTTTTACATTTTTTTTGTGACAAGTAACTAAAAACACAATAAAGGATTGAATGGTTCTTGCACATGGTTATGGAAAAGATGCTCAGATTTGTTAATGTTCATTTACACTATACCATCAAAAGCAATGTTTTATCCTTCACACCTTTTTGATGCAGAAGCCAATCAGGAGAGGTGCTATTGGATACACACTAATGGTAGAGGAGTTGGGACGTCGAAAAGTTAACTATGGTGTAAGACGGTCATTATTGATGTGTTTTACATCTACCTTCTTCTATTAAAGTGTTTTACATCTGCATTTGCCAATGAAGGAAGCTTAGCTTCTTTCCCCTTTCCTGTCTCTCTTGGAAGAAAAAAATAATCAGGAATTGAATGTGTACTTGTCTAAAATCTTATTTCGCTCTTAATTACTATCCCGTGTATTTTTTTTCGACTTCAAAGCATTATTAAATCTAGCATTTTCAATTACTTTATTTGTCATATTTTCCTAGGATGTTTATGTTCTGAGGTTCTACAATCGGTTGGACGAGACGAAAAAGGGTGAAGTAAGTTTAGCTATATCTCCTAATTGTTTGTGTTTCAAATTTTATCTACAAACCTTGACAATACAAACTTTTACCAGTATATTTGTTCTTTGCTTGTTGCATTCCTTGTCCAAAGAAGCAACCTCATCCAAAGAAGTGTCATGATTTTTACTTTGGATTACAGTGGTTTTTGTGCTAATTATCGCAACTTGAGGTTGTGTTGGATTTTTAGAATTTGTTTGCAAATGTTTCAATTAGAGCTCAGCATGGATCCAAATGCATGTTTTTCTTATTATTGTTAATACATTGTCAAATTTCTAGAAGCTAAATGAAAGATATGAAAGTTCTATATACGGTTTATTGGAGGTATATATACGTTCTTGTCTGAACAACTGAACTTGTAACTAGATGCAATTCCAGAATTCCTGCATTAGGTAAGCTATTTTATGACTTTTAAGGATTGGTTATGAGACAACATTATAATGGACTAATAATCCATACTTTAGAATTTCTCCTCTCTGTAAATTCTGTTCCTCTCTGTAAATTCTGATATGTGTGTATGTGCACGTGTGTATATTTATTTGTTTATTTGGAAAATTCCAACTAATGAAAGTTATCAGATGCCAATGATGACATTTCCTCCTTTTTGTTATTTATCCTTTTTTCTGGAAAGGCAGAGTTAGTTATCTAATTATGTGTCTGTTGAATATGAATATTATTTAACTACAAATGTTTCTTGTGTTAGGACAGCTAGATTTCATCCTAGGAGTTTTCTTCTTCCTTTTGTGTTAAATTTGTTTGCCCTTTTTTTCAAAAGTTGATTTAGCTGGTGTATGGGTTCCTTTTCAATTACTGAGTAATAAAATTGTAACTTGTAGAAGAACCATTATCCTTGAGATTGTAGTGATTCTTTTTTTCTCCTTCACACCTGGTTGTTCTTGAGAAAGCTTCAGCTGGTTTGGATTTTTTGTTTGTTTTTTAGTCGTTTTTTGTTTTCTTTTTGCAATATAGTTCCCCCGCCCTTTTGTTATAACTGAAGTATCTCTAAGTTACTAATTTGTTCATTCCATTGTTCTATTGATATGGTAAGGTTTCGTAGTTCTATAGATAAAGTAAAGTTTCGTAATTGTACAAGCAGATTTTTGGCATTCTGTACATTGATTGCGAGGTTCTTGTTCATTGCCAATACATGAAATTTGTCTGTTATCTGATAGATAATGTTCAAATAGTTTTTCATTTTTAAACGTACTCCATAGTAGTCCAATTAGGCATAATCAACATAGGGAAGGATATCCATGGGAATTGGGATCATTTGCTATGCTCCTTTTAGTTTCCGAAGTAGTTCCTCATGCTCAACTCACTGGGTAACTAAATTAGAAAATTGCTAAATTAGGAGGTCTTCATGAGTGATAGACTGATAGTTGAAACAAGTGGTATTATCTTTAAAAACTTAGCTACTCATACATTTATTACTGCAAATTTACACTTTGATGCACAAACAAGCAACAATCCTGACTTGAGTATACTTCCTGGAACAAGTTAAATCACTTAGTAATTAGACTAATATCTAATTCCAACTCCCCTCAGCACCTTGAAGTCATTACAGGCCACATGGGTCTTTTTATTTTATTTTTGGCTGATTGAGAAGACGTCTTGTATAATGAGTGATTCCTGTTTTCTTTTCTTACATGGTATGTTTATCTGTGCACAATCAGTTTTGGCAATCTTGTTACTTTTGTGGAAAGAGTTAGAACTTTATTTTATGGAAGGCAAAAAGCACCATTACCCCTTTGTGGTCGTTGACTTGTAAGCAATTGGCCACTGAACTTTAAAAATATGCAATTGAACAACTGTGTTTTTTAAAAATGAAAATTCAGGTCATTCCGTCCAATTTCTTGGACGGACGTCAAATATTTTCAGACGCGGCATTAAAAAAAATAATCAAAAACCATTATTTTCTTATGTGGCAAAAAATATAATTAAAAGGCCAAATGCCCCGTCACCTCAACATCAACATCACCTAGGAATTAAGAATACCAACAAGGTGAGCTTCAGGTTCACCTAGGAATTAAGATCTGGACATACCTAGGCTCCAGGTTCACCTCAACATCACCTTCCGCGTCCACCTCTCCATTAAGAATCCCAACAAGGTGAGCTTCAACTACACCAACAGCTCCGCCCTCCTCAAATACAAGGTCGATCAAGTCATTGGACTGGCGCCCATTCCCGCCGGTAAGATCAAGTCCGACGGGACCACTCCTCTGAATCTTACGCTGACGGTGATGGCCGATCGATTGCTCTCAGACTCTAATGTCTATTCTGATGTCATCTCCGGAACGTTGCCCCTCACCACTTACACCCGGATCAAAGGCAAAGTTCAGATCTTGAAATTGTTCAACATACACCTTGTCTCATACAGCACCTGCGATTTGAATATCAATGTCAGAGGTGGAGGAAGTCGATCGAGGCTAGGGTTTTGTTGGGATCGGAGAGGAGGGAATCGATCGAGGAGTCTATTGCTTAGCAATAGGGTTTTTAATTTGAGAATTTTAAGAGGAAGAAGAAACACGCGACTGATCTTTTAAGAGTTTTGATTTTGATTTACTTTTGTTTTTTATTTTGTTTTGTTTTTTGTTTATATGTTTAGTTATTAATAGATTTTAATATTTTTAATTACAGTGTTTCTTTTATGTTTTAAGCCTAAATTTAATAATTTTATTGTACTAATATTAATTTTCAAAATAAAATAATAATTAAAAGAAAGGAAAAGAGATAAAGGAAAAGAAAAAATTATTAAAAATGAATTAAAATATTTATTTTAATTTTATTATTATTTTAATCATTTTTTGCCACATAAACAATGATTTTATTTTATTATTGTTTTGTATTGCCACATAAGAAAATAATGATTTTTTGACTTTTTTAATGCCAAATCTGAAAATATTTGACGTCCGTCCAAAAAATTGGACGAAATGGCCTGAATTTTCATTTTTAAAAAACACAGCGGTCTAATTGCATATTTTTAAAGTTCAGTGGCCAATTACTTACAAGTCGACGACCACAGGGGGGTAATGGTGCTTTTTGCCTTTTATGGAATGTGTACATGTCTCATGGTTAGTTGTGTATTACATTGCTACTAGATTGCTTGTGCTACAGCTGGAGAAGCCAGAAAATGGATGGAAGCATTTGATCACGCGAAACAACAGGTACAATAGCATTGTTGAATGCCTTTTCACCAGTAATATTTTATTTTTATTGTTTATAGTGTCATGATCAATGTTTTTGTTCGAGTGCTGGTGTAATCCATTTAGCTTGCATGACTATCTTAGACTGTTTCTGCAAAATTGGTTCTGGGTTGTCTTTAGGACTGAGCAAAATACGGATAAAACCGAATAACCGAATTAGTTTAACCGAATTTTTTCAGTTATTCGGTTAATTTTAGTAATTCGGTTATATCCGATTTTATTTTCGGTTTTCGGTTTTCGGTTTCGGTTTTAATTTTTATTTTTTTGTTATTCGGTTGACCGAAAAACCGAAATAAAAAAGGGGCTTAAAAATTATAATTGTAGTCAATAGTCAGTAAACTCAGTACTTCTCAATTCTCATTCATAGTCCATAGATCTCAGAAGTTTTGTATCTCTCATCTCTCGAAGACTCATCTCATCTCTCACCTCTCGCCCCAAATCGATTTCTCTGCTCTCATCTCTCAGTCTCAGACCAGATCTTAGATCTTAGATCTTTATTCTTTCATCTCTCACCCCTGCCCTGACCCTCGTATCTCTCACTGCCAAAGGCCCAAAACTCCAGTCCGGCAGTCCGCTCCGCCTCCGGACGGACCTCCTCCGATCTCCTCCGACGGCCCAAAACTGCATGATGGGAAGAACTTCTCTTATCCATTCGGAGACAGGGATGAGCCTAAAAGAGCTCACAAAGAGGGAAAATATATCTATTCAGATCCCTATCACATGAGGAGAGCACAAGAAGAAGATGATGATAATAGTGATGGTGTCATTTCTAGCTTTTGAAGAAAGAGATGATGCTAGCTGGGTACATGATTGTGAGGAATACTTTGACATTTACCAAGTGAAGGAGCAAAGAATGGTGCCTATTGTTGCCATGCATCTACACGGGGTGCCTAAGAGCTGGTACAAGGCTTGTTGCAGTGGTAAATAAGTTATCTCCTGGGAAGAATTCTCAGGGGACTTCACTGTTAAGTTCATCGAAGTGGGTCAGGACAATGTGTTAGAGCAATTTAAATTGCTAAATAAACTGCCATCGCTTCGCTCATGCTCGTTGTTATACTTGTGCTTCAATCGCTAGCCTTCAAGGTGTCTACTGCCTAGAATTTGTGAAATTATGGATTATGTACCGAAAATTTGAATCGCTTGGGCTTGGCTGGCTACATGTTGACAGTTAGACATTTGATTCAGTTGATTGCTTACAAACTATTAAATTCGGTTATTATCCAAATAACCGAATAACTAATTCGGTTATTCGGTTATTCGGTTTCGGTTAGTAGTTCGGATACCTAAAACAGTTGAATTTCGGTTTTCGGTTATAACCGAAAAGCTAATTCGGTTCGGGTAAAACCGAATGTCTCACCCCTAGTTGTCTTTACTGGACATTCCCTGTAGTATGTTATACTCCTTCCATCCTTAAATGAGGGTCCAATATCAGAATCAGTTGTCCAAATTTGTTAAATGTAATTAAGTAGACAGTAGTTATATTGACCGTTGATAATGTAAAAATTAAAACTTCTTTGTTTAGTTATGACATTTGAAAGTGGACTATCATGTTGGATCAAAGGGATCAGTACTGTTTTTTTACCCTCCCTCTCTCTCTATATATATACACACACACACACACTAATATATAGCACGAGTTATGTCTTTTGTCTCACTATTTAATGCTATAAGTTTCTTCATATGTCTCACTTTGACCGTATTTATGGACAGGCTGAATATGAGCTTTCAAGAGGTCGTAGTACCAGAAATAAACTGAACAAGGAGACTGAGTATGCTAACACTTAATTTGATGAATTTGTTTCATAAATAGTTGTATATGTGATTTAATGATCCACTTTGGTATTCATTTAAGTTTTGCAGTATTCAACAGATTGGTTGGGTCCTCCCACCTCCACATGGGCGAAGAAAATAGAGGGGATTAAGTTTAAGAGAGAAGGGGGGGGGGGGTATTTTACTAGTATCTCAAAAATAAAGGTTTTGTACCAGAATGCAAAGTTTTTGTTAGTTTCTAACTAGGCTACTACGAAGAAGGTTTCATGATTTATCTATGTTAATGATAAATTTTGTTTGGGTTGGTTGTTAAAGATAACAAATAATTGCCTACTCTAATTTTCCTTTTCCTTTGTTGAAGGATTGATCTTGAAGGGCATCGACCAAGGGTAAGGCGATATGCACATGGTTTAAAAAATCTTATAAGAATAGGGCAAGGTGAGCAACATTGTCTTGATGTGGTGATATTTTAATTGTTAATTGAAATTTATTGTTACTTTCGGCGGAGTAGATTTCCACCTCTGATGTTTCATTTTTCTTCCTAATAAATTTCTTCTTTACTCTAAATGAAATTGAAATTTATTAAATATTAGGGGACAATATATATATATATATATATATATATATATATATATAGGAAAAAGGAATACGTGTCTTAGACACACATAAGCTTGTGTGTCCTGCACCTAATACGACGCAATTTTAATTGACAAATTGGTGAAATGTCCATTATTGAAAATGGTGAAATACCAAAAATATCATTAATAAAATCTCTTAAAATAATTGTGCACACACAAGCTTGTGTCTAAAAAACACACACACATATATAAATGAAAAGGTGGTGTTGTCACTTATTGAGTATCCGTTTGGTAACCATTTTGTTTCATGTTTTTCTATTTTTGTTTTAACTTATTTTGGAAACTAACAATAAAACACGGTTTCATGACTTGTTATCATTTTCTTTTTATTGAAGTTCTTTGCTTAAAATTGATATATGTGTATGTATATATGGATTCAATCCCTAGTTTAGGGAGGCGAAGCTTTATATATATTAATGTTATGTTACAAAAAATTTAAACCACAATGTTGCCACTTTCTTTTAAAATGAGGTATAAACATCATACTGCAGCACCACCATAACTACTATCACCGCCACCTTATCACCAAATTGTGACGACCATGGCTAACATCAGTGAACTTTTGCCCCTGCATCGCAGACAACACTACCAATCTAGCGCTACCACTGTTGCACGTTCACCACCACCACACTATACCACACCACCACCACCACCACCACCACCACATTGCCATCACCGTTAGCGTTGTGAGTTTGCGACCACCTTGTCACACCAACATAACTACTATTGTTACCAACATTACTGGAATTGGGAAGAAAAAAGTAGTTAGTTAATTCTAGAGTTAGATATTTTGAATGCACATGTAAGCACATGGGTGGTTAGTTATCATGTGTGTGTGATAAGAGAATGGTGTAGGTTAGGAGTATTTACACTTTTCATCATTTTAGTAGTTATATATATGCTTGTAATGGGTGGAGTAACCCCCAAGCTTTTAAATATTATGCAATTTGTGAATGGAATGGGAAAAGCTTGTTCAAGCTCTCTCTTTATCTCTCTCAGTCTCACGAACTCAGTGATAAACTTCTCCTTCTTCCCTTATTCTCTCTTATTTCTATCTCTATCTTTGTTTCTCCCTTATTTTCTGGTTAGGCTTCAACAAGGGCCTAAAAAATTTGTATCAGAGCTCAAGTTCTATCCAAACTCATCATCTTTTTCCTCTACATCCTCTGTTCTTCTCGATCTTCAGCCTGCCTCTATACACTTGTATCTAAATTCTACCTCTTTTATCTTCTTCCATCCTTTAAACACTACCTAGAACCTACACAAAACTATCGGCAACAACTGCAGATCTCTTCCCTATAGCAACATAAAATAAGCCTCAAAGACTCTGTTTTCCAGTATACTTGCAACTCAATAAATGCAAGTGCTAATTCACTTGTTTCAGGTATTAAACACTTCCATCTCACTCGTTCCTATCATATATACCCATTTCATAAAACTCATTTACAACATCACCCACACATATTTTAATCCATATTTTGCTTGATCTTCTCTGTCGGTGAAATTTTTCCTGATTCTATGAATTAGTTTTGTTTGATATGTTTTGGTTTGTGTTAGGCGATTCATATTAAGTTGTTTCGATCGTAGAGTCTTATAAGTTGTTCTAGTCTTATAAGTTGTTCCGGTCTACGATCGTAGAGCCTTCCAATAAATAACTACTCAAGCTCACTTACTTTTACTCAAGTAGTGTTGTTACAGCTTGAATTCATTTTCAAACATGGAATCACAATTATTATGTCTTTTTTTCTCTCTACTCTATAAATATGGCTGGTCTTTCACAATGTTGCAACATGATTTCATAAACTATAGAGTACACTAATGAGAAATTACAACTCATTGATGAGAAAATGGACCACTTCATGGAAGGTATGAATTGAACTGTAGAGACATAAAATGATGACATATTTGAAAATCCTTTTGGGGATAATGGAAGGAGCAAGAGGTCTGTTCATAGGGGCAAATAAGGGATAAGGGCTTCTTTAGAGACCTTAGGCATGCTGAGCAAGAAGAGCAAAGAAACATGAAGAAGATGATGCTTAATGGAGGAGGAGGAATCAAAATGATGATGGTGGTGAAGAGGAGCGAGAATTTAAACATCTTAAATTGGTGTTCCCATTATTTACCGAGGGTGATGATGTTAAGAGCTGGATACAGGATTGTGAGGAGTATTTTGGCATATATGGAATTCATTCTCATATATGAAGGATTGTCATAGCTGGGATGCACCTCTATGGTTCTCTAAAATATTGGTACAAGTCTTATGTCAATGGTAAAGAGGGGTTTACTTGGAGGGAGTTTGCAAATGATTTTACTGTGAGGTTCACTGAGACAGGTGTGGAAAACATATTTGAACAATTCAATTTGTTAAAGCAAGTAGGAACTATGAATGTTATCTCACTTGACTGAGGACTTCTTTGTGGGGAACTTTGTTGGTGGACTAAAAGATGAAACAAAAAAAAATGGTAAAGTTGTTTAACCCAGAAACTCTATCTTAAGCCTTCAAACAAGCCAGTTCTTTGAGAGTCCTATTCCTAAACTTGTCAACACGCACAACTATTCTAAACCATAACCCAACCATACCAACACTCAACCCAGTTACAAACAAGAACTCCCTGCACCACCACCAACCAAAACTCCTATGCTCATTTATCCTAGAAATGACTTTAACAAGCCTAAACCTATTATTGCAACTCAAAGAAATGAGAGAAAAGCCAAGTGTTTATGTTTTTATTGTGATGAGAAATACACCATGGGACACCAATGCAAGGCTCCTTAGAATTTCATGATCACTTGTGAGGATTTTTAGAACTGTAAGGACTCTCAAAAGTTTGTAGAATACTCTGGACCTCCCTAATATGATGAAGAACCAACCTATGAGATTACAGAAAATTCACCAACCAAAGAGAATATTAAGGCATCCATTAATGCCCTTGAAGGCCAAGTTAGTTCCCAAACCATAAGAATGACTGGTTATTTTGGAAAAAGTTTATATCAATCCTCATTGACGGGGGCATTACCAATAATTTCTTTGATCCTAGAGCAGCACAGAGGCTCAAATGTGCCTTAGAGCCCACTGCACCTATGATGGTTTCTTTGGCAGATGGTAGTTAACTATTTAGCTGCCAACAATGCTCAGAGTTTAGATGGAAAATGAGATTTTTTTGAAATATGCAGTAAGAGTTCAGTGGTTAAAACAATTGGGCCCAGTCACCTTTGACTATGAGAAGCTAACGTTACAATTCAACTATGGAGGAGAAATGGTACAACTACAGAGACATAATAAAAATACATGCTTAGAACTGAAAATGATCACACTAGAAGGTCTAGTCCAACATATTAATGAGGAAGAAAATGGGTTCCTAGTGATTGTGTAGTCACTCCCAACCAATGACTTTACAATAAGTATGCCACCCCAAACCAACTCCAATTGTTATTCCTTAAACTCTACCACTACAAACCCAAAAATACTGTCCTTGCTTGAAGAATACTCTTATATTTTTCAAGAACCTCAAGGTATGTGCCACCAAAAAGATCTAGCATTCCTCTTAAAGCCAACTCTTCACCTTTCTCCATTAGACCCTACAAGTGCTCTTACGACCAGAAAAATGAAATAAAGAGACTGGTGCTGGAAATGCTACACACAGGTATCATAAGACCAAGCTAGAGTCCATATGCTTTTACCTTGCTCTAGTTAAGAAAAAAGATGGCAGTTGGATATTTTGTGTTGACTACAAACACCTCTACTCTCTAACTATCAAAATGAAATACCATATCCCCCTTATTGATGAGCTAATAAATGAATTACATGGGTCTAAATATTTTACTAAGCTGGACTTAAGGGCTGGGTATCATCAAGTCAGAATGAGAGAAGGGGACATTGAAAAGACAACATTTAAGACACATCAAGGGCTATTCGAATTCACAGTCATGCCATTTGGGATAACTAATGCCCCTGCGACATTCCAAAATTTGATGAATCAAGTGTTTCAACCCTTTCTTAGGAAAAATGTTTTGATGTTTTTTGATGACATCTTAATCTACTCCAAGGATTTGGATGGACACAACAAACATCTTCAAGATATTTTTCAGATTCTAAGGAATAATCAGTTGTATACTAAAGGGAGCAAGTGTACCTTTGCACAACCTCGGGTGGTTTATTTAGGACATGTAATTTCTAACACATGAGTGACAATGGAACACCAAGATGGATAAAATACCTCTATTCAGATTTTGCTACCACAACTATAACATTATAGATGAATGAATAAAAATAAAATTAAATAATATCAATATTATGTAGTCTAAATAACTCGAGGATTACTTCACTAGTTAAAGAGACTCAAAATTCTAATATTACTTGGTGAATAATAAAAGTACTAAACGACTAAAATATTCTTATTAATAATTCATAATCACTAATTAATGTCCTAAATCCTCACTAATAAATAAAATACATAAATCACATCAACTACTTTTATATTAAGCATAATAAAAACTCCAAATAATAAATATAATTTTTTTTTTGTTCTTGACTTGGAGTCCGCATCATTCTTCTCTTGTTGGAGAAAACTCGACCTCAAGTTTTATAATATGATAGAATAAGCTGTAACGGAAGAACATGTTGGAACACCTATGATAACATCATTACGCAGTAAGGCTCAAGATTTTTTGAAAAGAGAATTTATGTGAGCATCGCTTTTGTTTTGAACGAGCTTTCTGGAACAATGAAGTCAACAATGTTAACTTGGATTGGATCAACTTCTCGAATCGTCCTTTCTTCGGTAACGAACAACTCAAAAACAACGTTGGAGGTTTTCTCAATTTGTTCCTCATACATAATCTTTGGTTCAACTTTTGGAACTTCAAGAATCTCCATGGACACATCACAAATGTATGTAGTCCTAAATTTTTGAACATCATCTTTTTCTTTCTCTTGTTCTGCTTAAAGATGTGCCTGCAAGTCAATAATGCCTTCTTTTATAGAAGATGTCAATAAGGTTTGTATTGACTAGGCGCGGAGCCAATTTTTGGTTAAGTGGCGAGGCAAGCCTAGCAGTTATTACACGTGGATTGGTAGGGACGAGTTTTATCGCATTGATCCTGCATTGTTGGAGCGTTACAAAGATTTCATTTCGACAGAGCCAAAAATTTCCTAGCCGAGGAGAAATGATGGGGATCAATGATTTAATTATTTATTTTGTTAATTTCGTTATTATGGAATTGTTTAAATTAGTTAGGGTATTTTTGTCTTTATTTATTTTTTATTTAGGGTTGTTTTGTTTAAATACTGATGTAATCCTCACACGAAGGACACTATTCTGGATATTGAGATTATTATCGGTTTCTTAAAGAAAAAGTTTCATTTTATTTATTTATTTTATAACCCATTATCCCAAACACCCAATGTCTCAAGCCACTAAAGAATTGATTGCCAAAGTAGAAGAGTATATTTGGTTTCTTGACAATGAAAGTAACCGAATATACTTCCTTATTAATACATAAATCACATCAACTACTTTTATATTAAACATAATAAAAATTCCAAATAATAAATATAAAAATCTCTTTTTGTTCTTGACATGGAGTATCCATCACCTTGCCTATTTTAGTAAAGCTTTGGGTTCTAAAGCTCAGAATTAGTTTACCTATGAGAAGTAACTAATTGTTGTAGCTGAAGCTATTAAGAGATGGTCTTCTTATTTAGGGCAGAGACAGTTCATTATCAAAACAGACCACCAGTCTTTGAAGTACTTTTTAGGACAAAAGGTGGTGATCTGTCTGCAACAAAGATGGATGAGCAAGCTTTTGGGATATGTCATGATTACATCATTACCTACAAAAAGGGAAAGGATAATACTGCTGCAGATGGGTTGTTCAGGAAATTTGAAGAGGGAATAAACTCAGAACTCATTCATGAGGACATGAATGTTCTAAAGGAGGAGGAATGTCAGGCCAGGGGTAAATTGGGAAGAAAAAAGTAGTTAGTATATTCTAGATATTTTGTACACATGTAAGCACATGGGTGGTTAGTTAGCATGTGTGTGTAGGATAAGAGAATGGTGTAGTTTAGGAGTATTTTCACTTTTTCAGCATTTTAGTAACTATATATATGCGTGTAATGGGTGGAGTAACCCCCAAACTTTTGAATATTATGCAATTTGTGAATGAAATGGGAAAAGCTTGTTCAAGCTTTATTCCTCCCTTATTCTCTCTTATTTCTATCACTATCTCTATTTCTCTCTTATTTTTTGGTTAGGCTTCAACAAGGGCTTGACAATTCCACATTCCCCCACAACCATTATCGCTACCACCACATGCTATTTTGTGTTTTTTTTTTTATAAATATAAAGTATAAATAGCAAATCAAAACAAACTTGTTTAAGGAAAACGTTTTACCTATTTATATAATTCTTTTTCTTACAACAATGGAAAGTTTTACTTTTTCCGCTTAAATGGCAAAACATTACAATCATTGTTTTTTTTCTTTCATTCTTTTCATAACAAATTACACGTAATGTTAATAAACGGGCCTTGAGTTTTATGTCAATGGATATCTTTGTTTGCTTTTACATAGATATCGGAGGTGTGTTCCCAATTTAGGGTTTTGTTTGTTATATTCACTTCTTGTCGTTTGTATGTGTGTTTGGTGGAATTCTGGTAAGACTCTTAACAGCTACATGTTCTTGTCTATTGTTCTTTTAGTGTGATGTATAATGCCACACAGGCAGTAATTCCAAACTTGAAGCTTTTGTGTTTGTCATATATAGGTCCAGAAACACTTTTGCGCCAATCCTCGTTGGATGTTAACATAAGACCGTCTGGGTACTTTGAAGGAGATGCTGGAGATGTCGTTGAAGCTCATGAGTGGAAGTGTGTCCGTACAGAAAATGGTACTTTTGCCTTTTAAGTTTTAAAGCATTACCTTGTGATATTTTTTGTGTTTTGGGTATCACAAGTAATATGCCCCCCCCTACAACAAAAAAACCCTGGACCTTGACTCAGTGGCAGGATGTTTACTAGGCTAGGCTAGCTTATGGATAAATTTTTTAATGTAGATCAAACTGTTTAGTGGTGATTAATCAGTGTCAACAAGTGATACAAATATGCTCTTAGCATTTCTTCCTCCCTCTTTTTAAGCTATGAAATATTAGGAATGCTTATTATGTAGTCACAACCTTGTATAATTTGAGGGTTTTGTTTCGAAATGACTTCTTCATAAAAAGGCTATTATGGTTATACTATATAGTTTTCGTTTGTAATTGGAAGAACATCTTAAGATCCTAGGAAGTTATATGTGGTCAAAACTTTCATTTTAAGAACAAATGACTTTTTCAACTTTTATGGTTGGAGTAGACAGTCAAAGGAAAGGTCATCCTTGATTTATGAAACTCTAGAGGTTAACTCTTTACTATAGTGCTCGATGCATATAAGTGACACAATACTTCTTTTTCATGGTAAGAAGGTTAGTTGTGCTCACATTTTCATTTTCCTGTAATAATTCTATGGTCCTCCTCTTTGGATTTCAGGCGTCAGAATCTTTGAGGATGTAGCTGGCTCTAAGGTATCAACTATCAAACTATTGCATTAATGTTACCAGCCACTGTTCAACAATCTTTCCCCCATTCCTCACTCAACTTTTTCTCCATCAACTTAGAGTGTAACTGAAGAAACCCTCTAAAAAAGAAACGACAAAGACCAAATTTTGCTTGTAAAAGAACAATGGGAAGAAGATAATTCATTGTTGCATGTGCATCTATGCATCATAATTACAGTGCCACGGTGAGTTATGGCGGTAGGCAATTGCCTGGACGCCTAGGCGACAAGGCGACAGCCATGGCGTCCGTATGGCGATAAGTCGTTTACAATGCACAATTTATATATTATTTATTTTAATTAACAAGTATATTGGCAATAAAATTTTATATACATTAAAACTCAATACATAACACTATGGAATAATATTAAAAGCATAATTATGTAAATCTTGGCAATAACAATCCAAAAACAAAACTTGATATTAAAAATGAAGTATATAAGACAAACATATATAAATTTACTGTTCGTAAAGGTTTTGATGTCTTGGTATTCTTAGCGTATTAAGTTTATCAGTTCTTAGTCGTTTGGAGCTTTGAACTTTTTTGTCTGATGGTTACTTTGTCATTATACAATATAAAAGAAATTGAGCATATAAAGTAATGCAAAGAGTGAAAGAGCAAAATAATATATTTTACTTAGTTTACTTAGTGGGCGCAAAATCGGAAGCTAGTGGAAGGCAACAACTAATGGAGTGGATGTGTGTATATATATATAAAATATATATAACATATATGTGGGCATGAGATGTGTGTATATATATATAATATATATACACATATATGTGTGTGTATATATATATTTTACTTAGTATATGTTCTCCCAAGTGTAGACAAGTGGGCAGCAAAATCGGAAGCTAGTGGAAGGGCAACAACTAATGGAGCACAGAGATGTGTGTATATATATATAAAATATATATACACATATATACGTATGTATATATATATATATATATATATGTGTGTGTGTGTGTGTGTGTGTGTGTGGAGCATGAGGATGTGTGTATATATATATAATATATATACACATATATGTGTGTGTATATATATATATATATATGAACTTTGCTACCCACTAAGGTTTGTCTCCACCAAGTATCACCAGTATCCAAAAATTTGCTCAATCACAAAGTCGTCCAAGTCGCCTACCAAGTCGCTCGACTTTCTCCCCTCCCACCAAGTCGCCCAGACGCCTTCCCAATATGCACCGACTGGACGCCTATGCGTTGCCTAGGCGACGCCTTGATAACTATGCTATGCATAGGCACTGATAATGAAAAGTTCAACTCTTTTTTAAAATTTCCGATCCTGTTATATTTATGGAAACGAGAGGGGGGAAGATGTGCGATGGGAATGAGAAGCATTCAAATATTTATTCCAGTCTCAATTTAAGATTAAAGCCCTTGCATGCTTATTAGCACAAGCTTTGTAGTTTGCAGTCACAACGTAAAATCTATTTGCTTTTATTATACGATATTTTCATCTATTTTTGTGATATATATTACTCCCTCCGCTCTTCAAAAAGAGTCCCATTCGTATAATTTGTTAATATAAGGTTATATTTTTATTCCATGTATACCATTAAAGATAATTATAATGGAAACTTGAGGATATTGTGTCATTGTATACTACTATAACTAAATAGTGGACTCTTTTTGTGGATCAATTTAGTTTTGCAAATGGGAATTTTTTTTTGTGGAATGGAGGGAGTAATTTTTTCCCCTTCCCTTTTTCCCCTTTTCTTGATCGTAACTTCATTTTCATTTTTCCCCCTTCCCTATGAACATTAATTTAAGTTCCGCTAAATCATCTTTTGTAGAATGGTAAAGGAGTTCTTGTCAAGGCTGTTGGTGTTGTTGATGCGAGTGCAGATGATGTTTTTGAAGTGGTTTTGAACCTTGATCGACTACGAAGATATGAGTATGTAGCTCATATGATATATTTGGTATGTACTTTTACTACTTGTATCTGTCTAACTAATAATCTTTACAGGTGGGATACATTGACAGGAGACTTGGAGTTGGTTGATTCTTTAAATGGACACTATGATATTATCTATGGCAAGTATGATCCTAGATATTTAACCAGGTAAACTTGCTTAACAAGGTTATTTATTGATTGGTACTTAAATGGCTCTCATTTGGATATTTCATTTTTGTAAAACTCAATATAATTACTGTACCCTATCACAACTACTTGGGAAGATGTATTTGTTCTGTTTGGCCGTGCTGGTCTGTCTAGAAAGATATCCTTACTTAGTCATACTGTACCTAAAGTTCTTCCTGCCTATAGTATCTTCTATTTATATGGGGAAAAATGATTATTTTTGCATTTCTTTTTGAATATCTTGCTTGAATCTCATAGTTTGTTTGAGTAGTTGTTTTTCTCAATTTTGAGCATCTTCTTTGTTATTTCTTTTTACATTATTACACAAGAACATATTCCTAATTAAAGTTATTTTTTTTTGATAATTTTCCTTATTGTCACAAGTTATTAATGATTTGACTCTTTTATCTGGTTTTAGATTTACAGTTCCACATTTTCTTGACGAGAAAAGAAACTAAATTTAGGAAAGAAAAAAATAGACAAAATTACAAGTTGCATCCTATAGTTTTGGCTCAAAAGCGATTTGAATCCAAACTTTTATTTTCAATTAAAAGCACCCTAAAGTCTAAGCGAAAAATAATTTGCACCCTCTGCTCTATCTTCCGTTCATTTAGTTGACTGAACCGATAAAATGAGGGATAAAAGTGGTTAAACATTAAAATTTATTAATATAACTTACAGACGGAACACTGAAGTACGATTTGCTCTTCATATTTTTTAAGTAATTAGTCTACTACCTTGAACTATAGGAACTTGTAAAAATTAAAAAAACAATAAAACAAAAAAATAAATATAAAATTATAAAAAGTCATTTAAGAAGTTGAGAAAAACAAAACAAAACAAAACAACACCCCAAAAAAAGAAAGGAAGGAATAAAAAACATATCGAGGAACAAAGACAAATAAAAATAAAATAAAATAAAAACAAAACCAAAATAAAACTCAAATATTTGGTTAGAATTTATACTTATATTTTTGATAATTTTAATTTTTAAATACTTTTCCTTTTCCATGTTTTTTATTGTTTCTTTTCATTTTTTATTTCTATCTCATCTTTGTATATTTTTTTCTTTTTGGTCTTTGTTTTTTTTTCATTTGTTATTGTTGTTTTTGTATTAATTCTTCATAAAATTTTTTTATAAATTGTATAATGTCTATATAATTTTTTTAAAATTTATTTTTATCATTTATAATTTTTTTTTTGTTTTAGCTTTTTTGTCTTTGTTTTTGATTTTTTTTTTTGTTTTGTAAAGTTTCACTTCCTAAATTATTTTTTTAGAATTTGTAGTTGTATATTTAAGTTTAATTTTTCATTTTGCATGATTTTATATTTTATATTTTGCTCTCTCATCTTCTTTTTTATCTTTATTTTGTTTTGTTTGACTTCTCCTCTTTCCTTTGATTTATTTTTACTTTAAATAATTTTTCAGAATTTCTTTATTATTTTGTGTAATTTTATTTGTTATTTTTTATAGTTATAGTTAGTAGTTTTTTTTTTATTTTCTCCTTTGTCTTCTATATGTTTTTCTTTTTGTCTTTCTTTATTATTTTTTCCTTATTGTTTTTGTTTTTATCTTTTGTTTTATTTTTTTTTTTTTTTTGTCATATTTTGTTTTTTCCTACTTCTTAAATAATGAATTAAAATTTATACTTAAATATTTTATTTATTTTATTTTTCTCTGTCTGTCGTCTTCCTTTTTTTTTGTTATTCCTTTTATATGTTGTTTTTAGTTTTACTCTACATCTCAAATATTTTTTTAGAATTTATATTTATTTGAAAATTTTATTTTTATTTTGACGTTAAAATAGTTTTCACTTTTAATTAGTTCTAATATTTATTTATTACTTTTGATTTCTCGTTCTTATGTTCTTTTTAATTTTTTTCTAATTTAGTTTGTTTTTTTTTTTGTTGTTTTGTTGTGTTTTTTCCTATTATTTAATATATTTTTTTACAATTTATACTTTTTCATAATTAGTATTTAAATTTTACATTTTTCCAATATATCCTTTCACATAATTAGTATATAAATTTTATAGTTTGTTGTCTCATCTTTTTTTATTTTTCTTTTGTGTTTTTTCCCTAGTTCTTAAACATGTTCAAAATTCATATTTATGTTAGAATTTTTTTTTTTTTTATTTTCTCTTTCATCTTCTTCATTTTTTTCATTTTTTTTCTACTTAAAAATATTTTAATAATTTTTATTTATATTTCTAACCTTTTATTTCTTTGTCATCTTTTTATTTTTGGTTTGTTTTATATTCGCTTTTCTTTTCCTTATCCTTTTTTTTCTTTTCTTTTGTTGTTATATTTTTATATTTCTTAAATAATATTTCAAAATTTATATTTATATGAGGGAATATTTATTTTTTGTTTTTATATTACTTTTCAGTGTTTTATTCTCTCTCATCTTCTTTGTATATATTTATTTTTTTTGGTCTTTTTATTTATTTTATTTTATTTTGAATTTTCCTTTGTTAAATTTATATATATCTATGTGTATATATATATATATATATATTCATTTTTAAATGTATTTTTATATTTTTTATTTTTGTTTATAATTTTGTAGAATTTTTGTTTAGTTTAGTTTAATTTCTTTGTCTTTGCTTTTGATTTATTTTTTTTTTTTTCTTTTCTTTTTTATGTTGTAAAGTTTCTACTTCATAAATTATTTTTTGGAATTTTTACTTATATATTTAAGTTGAATTTTTTTCATATTGCATAGGTTTTATTTCTTCATTTTTATATTTTTTAATTTGTCTTCTCTCTAGTTTCTATCTTTTTTATTTTATTTATTTATTTTATTTTTGTTTGTTTTACCTTTTCTCTTTTTTCTTTTCATTTATGTTTCTTTTTTTTTTATTTCTTAAATAATTTTGTAGAATTTATTTTTTTATCATAGAAATATTTATATATTTATTTACATTTTATTACCTTTTCTATAATTTATATTTATATTGTTTAATAGTTTTAATTATTTTATATTTATTAATTTGTTATTATTGTTTTTCCATTTTTTTATTTCTTTCATTCTTTATATATTTTTTTTTGTTTTCTTGTATTTGTTGTTGTTTTTCTTGTTAAATAGTTTCTAAGAATTTTTTTATTATTTTTATTTACTTGTTAAATAGTTTCTAAGTGATCATATATGTTTATTAAAAAAGTGAAATTTTATTTTACTTTTTATCTTTTTTTTGCTCTCTCTTCTTTATGTTTTTTTGTTTTATTCCTACTTCTTAAATATTTTTTATATATAGTATGCTCATTTTATTATCTATTTTCCTTTTAAATTTTCTAGAAGGTCTTAACGTTAGGGTACTCAATTTTTTAAAAAACTCGAGGGTTGGAAATTGTGCTTCATTGTGATTTTTGCAACTTATATTAATAACTTTATAATGTTTTTTTAACCTTCATTTTAACAGTTCAGTCAACTAAATGGGTAGAAAATACAGTGAAGGGTGCATAGTGCAAATTGTCTTTTTTTTTTTTTAAAGTTTCTGGTTCTTGTAATCAAAAATAAAGTTTGAGGTGCAACTTGTAATTTAGTCAAAAAATATGTATGATGAAATGGAGGACTTTACCTAAGTTTAGAAAGATGCACAAGTTAATTCACCTGGCACAGAGAAACCAATCCTTGTAAGCCTCAAGGGGGGAGTCGAAACGGCCCATTAAAACATCCCAATATTTGCTAATTAAAGAAACCCATCTCGTAACTGGTTATTATGACTATGAATTCAGAATCTCCCAACCAAGCTTATAGGATGACAGTCCTTAACACTATTTGCCCATCCTTTTTCTTGGTCTAACTATATAAATGTAGAATTAAAACTCCTCTCAAATCTTCAGTGCTGATGAATTGCCTAATTGCTCTCCAGAATCATTATTTTAAAGATGGTTTCGCTACTGATGCTAATATCTTGGAATGTTAGGAATGCCATCTGCCAAACTTTGAGAACTCCAACCTATCCCTGGTTAATCTATTTCTATCACTCCTTTTCTCTTGAAATCTCACAATGTTGAAGTCAACCCAATGCACCGGCGCAACCGGCACATTGCTCTTTGCTAACCTGTTAATGAGCAATTTCATTTCCTGTCTTATCAAGTCTAATTGCAATTATGGTTATAATTGGAATGCAACATTTATCTTGTTCAAGTTTTGCCAAATCCATGTCAAAATTCCCTATCCATTGTGCTTTGGTAGGAACAATGCTGTTAAAGGAATTTCAAACAGTTTCTCAAATTTGACTTTATAATCTGATGTAGCAAATCAATCTGAATTTGTATGGGCATTATGGCAACTCGACCGTAAATGTTATCTATATGGATCCCAAATATAATCCATATATCTACAATCTTTTACTTTTTTCGTTAAACTGAACAAGACCTAAAGATTATGCCAGATAACTACAGATTAAAATTTAACCAATTAAAAAAAATAAAAATAATCTACGGATTAGATGTTCTAGAGAAATGACTCAAACTGTTAGTGCAACTACAATGAATTTGGTTGAGTTTCTAAATATTTTTTTTTTCTCTCTGTATGGTGGTGCTCAGTGTGTGAATATGTATTTTTCATAATCTTACTTCTCTTGTCATGTTTTATAGGTTGACATCGAAGAGAGATTTTGTCTTCTCTAGGCAATGGTTTCGCGGACAAGATGGAACATATAGTAAGCAACTTTAGCTTCCAGATTTAACTAAGCTGTGGTTAAAATGTTATCAACAGTTTTTTGGGAAAACCGTGTTGGCATAGTGATTAAGTGATGAAATCAAATTTGGAAAGGGCGGATGGCTCGGGTCATTGCATATGGATGCCAGCAAAATAAATAGTCAATTTCATCTGCATGTGAATGTAGTCATGGTACACAGCAAAGTTTAATTATATTTGTCATTCATGCTAGGCATCTTATGCATCATACAGTGAGGGTGATGAAATCTCGAGTCTAGTGAATGTACTTGGGAGAAGTATGTAAAGTTGTTGCAGTGGTATGTCTACCATGACTAAGAATACAAATGCTATCCGTTATATGACTAAAATGTATTGTAATTTATATAGCAAAAACGGTGTAAAAAAGCTAACCCAAAGTTCAGCTGTAGCCTTATTTCTAGTAAGTTGGTATAGTTTTGAAGGTTATTTATTTACTTATTGCAGTAAGAAATATACAAGGTCACCTTATTTGGGAATGTAATAAGAAACCATGTGGCTTATGTTAGCATATGGGTAGAGAGTATATTTTAAGAATAATGAGGTCACTTTATTTTTGAAGTAAAGAGAAATATATGAAAACTGAGTGTGTGTTCATCTTCTTCTTCAGGTTATCTTTCCTTTCCCAGTTTTTCTTTCCCATCTTCCTCCCCCCTACTCTGATTCAGTATGTTAACTATCTAAATCTATCCATAATCACTTGTTCAAGTCCTTGGTATCTTGACAGATTCTTATAAAAGAAGGGTCCTACTAGTGTCTCAAATATGTAAGAAAGATGTAGAAAGCATAATAAAATTTCTAGTGTTTGAGAGAGAGGCCAATATCTTGAAAGGGGCTTGTGAGAGGATACATGGATCTTTGGATTTGGTTTGCTGATAACCACAGAGGCATAGCCATGGTTTGACAGTTTGTACCATAAGTTCCCCCCTCCTCTTCCTGATAAGTATTTGTACCATAAGTTCTTTAAGTCTAGTTCATGTCAAAAAAAAAAACTGTTAAAGTTTTCTGGAGTTGATTCTCTCTGTTGATGTAGGCAGGTTTGGTCGAATCATGTTAAATTGCTTTTTAATGGTCTTGTCGTGTTCTTCGTTTTCATCCTATATTGTAGGTTTCTTATTTTTTTGGTCATATATCTTGTGGGTACCTTGCACACTGTTAGATCTGGCTTCCACATGTCTGAAAGTGTTCAAAACCCTAACAATAGAGTTCTTATCAGGGAAAAAGAGATGAGAAAGTTCATTAGATTATTGCAGAAAATGAAAGAGTTTCAGTAAAGATGCTTCCTACACACTTAACCAATCCTTTTGGTTAAATTTTGAACACTCTAGTAGAGCATGTACTAGTGTCTATGTTTTTGTTGAAAGATAGAGCTAAAGGTTTAACGTTATAGAATTCCCTAATATTTTAATTCTAAAAACTGCACAATCTAAATAGTTTTCTATGACTAATAGAATTTGTTCATTTGTTGATGTAGCAATCTTGCAGTTCCCAGCTGTGCATAAGAAGTGTCCCCAAACTCGGGTTATCGATTTACAAAAATCATCCGTAAGAAACTCCAGCCGCTGATCAGAAATTTTGGGTAGCTTTTTATTAGATTATTAGTCACACAGCTTTTAAAAACTTTCCTACCTTTCCTTCGTGATGTTATATGGAGATACTGTTATGAGCAACTGTTTCTGCGAAAACATTTTTCTTATTCTTGAACTTGAAAGGATAAATGACTCTTAAGGTTTAACACATGGGGTGGTGAACCAGTTAATTCAGCAGACTGAAAGATATCCCACCTTTCCCAAGTAACACTTTTGGAATAATTTATTTATTTATATTTATTATTATTATTATTATTTTATAATTCTATTCTAATCTAAGAGTCTGTTTCAAACGATGAATGATTGTTCAAAATGATTGATAGACAGACGGAATATTTGGACATTGATACAAGCAACAGGTGGGAACAAGGAAGGACCCCACCGATATCTGTATATTGTTTTCTATTATTCTATATCTTCCTCTTATATTACAATTTTCTTCCTTTTACATGGATTCGTTAGCTTTAAGGATCCATGTTTTATGTTTGAACTTTGAATTACCTTTTTAGGTTGCCATTAGTCTTACGTATTGAATGCCTAATTGGCCATCCGTCTCAAGTACTGAATGCCTATTAGGTATGATTTACCATGCTATTTTGGGTGCCTAGCAAAATTCAGCGGAACACCTTTACTTGAAATGATAATGCTTAATGTAAAGTATATGTGGTATGTACTGCAATATAGATATTAAAAACTGGTGTTAACTTGATTGTTCTTGAACTTCTCTAAATATTTATTGTAGCTTGTACTTGGGAGATCAGAAATTTAAACACATCCGACGATACCGGATGTCTTGTGACACAAATGTTAGAGATACATGCTGAAGGCTGGTTTGGATGGAAGAAAAATCAAAGCTCAAAGTTTGAAAAAACTATTCCTTATGCTTTGCTGAGCCAAGTTGCAGGTTGATTATGCATATCATTTTAACACATTGATTTGTTTATTGTCATGAAGTTTTGGGAAATCAAAGGGATGTTTTTGCTAATGAATTCAATTTATAATCTCAGAAAACCTGAACTACTTCTAGGCACAAGTTTGCTTGGCCACTATAACTTTCAAAATGGTGGTGGGTTGCATCTGGTTTATTGTCATTGTATTGTCACTTATATGTACTTCCTAGCGGAAGAATGGGAAATTTAGCCTTCGAATTGAATCGAAATAGGTACAATTTACTGCAACTGATAGATTTTATCGGGTAACATTTTAGATCTCCTAATAACAGTGGGAAGTGAAAGTACACCAAAATTTATTGTTATCACCCAGAACAGCACAAAAGTCATCAAGAAGAACATGATTTGACTGATTGGTATTAAGTATTAACATTCTTATGTGCAACTGGTCAGGGATCCATTAACTTTTTAGGAAACATTGGGTTTTCCAAATTTGTTATGGAAGGTAGACCTGGAATTGTACTTAAATCTGACGAACACATTGATTTTGTTGACCATAAGATCAAAATTTTAAATATGGGAGTTCCTTTGGGAAAATATGTACTGTATTTAAGTCTTTTTTTGTTTCTTCACAAAATTGGTTGTTGGTAAAATGAGTAAATATTAGGAAGTATGTGGAATTGCAATTTGATTTACAGATAAAAGTATCTACACAAAATACATGAAGTTATTATTGGACTTGATGCACGTTAATGATTGACAACATCTAGATTGTGTTGCATTAAGCTCGCCGTTAAATTTTGATTGCACCGGCAATGATCCTTTTATATGTGATATTTTTCAGGCCTCAAGGCATATATTGGAGCAAACCCTGCATTCACACATAAATCAGCCACAGATGTTGCCTGTTCAAAAGTTTCTGGTTTCTCTGGATCAAATGGTGAATTTGTGGATGCAGGAGCAACGGACGAATTCTATGATGCTCTTTCTGCTGATTCATCATCAGAAGATGACGATAGTGACAATGAAGTAGAACTTGACAGTAAGGTATGCGTCTTTTTAGTTATTTACCTGTCGATAGTGGCAAATGTTGCTTTTTGAATAAGTGGATATGGTACATGTGCGATGCACACGATTTTCATGGTTGTAACTCTCTATATTTGAGATAAAAATAGAGTGGAAATTTGGAAACATGGGAGCAGAACTAAAGTTGGTAAAAGTTTAAAATGTTGCCATATGATGTGGCAAATCTAGTTCTATACCAAAATAGTGTCTCACCTCTTGAAATAAGATGCATTGTTGGTTTGGAAATAGCATGAACTATTGTTATTATTCAATGCTGCTCTTTTTTCTGCCTGTTTTTAACAGATAATTGCATGGATATGTTAGGATATATATCATTTTAGGAACCACTTCCTAAGGGGAAATTCTCTTTAGATTGGCGATAAGTTCTGTAATTTTATATCACCAATTGAATTCTTTCGAATGTGAACTTGTTACACAACTTCTAGCAGGGCAAAAAAGTGAAGCTGAAGAATGTTTCATGGGCTATTGCAAGCTTGGCACTAAAGCGAACAAAAGGTTTCTACTATAATCGAGTCCAGAATTTTGCTACCTATACACTACCATCACTAGCAGATACCATTTGTTGCAGTTAGTTTATCTGTTATTTCTTGTGCTTCTTTAAGTAATTGTACCGAATGTTTCAATTTATTGCTCGGTGCAGATCCAGATGCCAATAAGGAATTTGATACAAGTTTTCATCCGATTTCTCTTGATCCTAACCACTATCATGGTTCCATGCACCAAGGGAAGAGTGATGCTGACACTAACTGTTGGACATCTCCAGATGGTATGGGGTTTAAGATCAGAGGGAAGACATATCTGAAAGATAATACTAAGGTGGAATTTTCTTTGTCTAACAATTACCCTCACTTGAGCCATTCATATTAATAATGATTTTCAGTTATTTTGGAAAATTGCACGTGTAGAAGTAAGTTTATCTAAAATTTTAACAAATTGGTGGGGGGGGGGGGGGGGTGTTTCTCTGAGAAGTCTATCAAAAATAGTTGTCTTACCTATGAAGGTCAAAGGTTTCTTGGTTCTTAGTTTGAAGATGCGGCTCCTTGGATTTTATTAATTTTCATACAAGTTATGCAACCTCTTTCCAGGTATCTGGAGGAGATCCTCTTCTCAAGCTTATAGCAGTTGACTGGTTCAAGGTTGATAGTTGCATCGGTAACATTGCACTGCATCCTAGTGTTCTTGTTCAGGTAATAAAAATGTTCATGCCTACATTTCTACAATATGATGTTAAATTTTACAAGGTTTCCATGAATATGTTAATTATGAAAGGAAATATAGGAACTTTCAGCTTGGCCTTTCCCCTTTCTCTGATATTGTCATGCTTAAAATAGTTTTTCTTACAACGACTTCTTTTGCCATTGTTATAGCAGATTTATGGCATACATGTTTTTTGATGTATCTACTAGGTCCACATGGGTAGAATGATTTGGTTCAGGGTAATGATAAACTTTGAACTGAACCAATCTTTAGCCGGTTATTCACTTCTCAACTCAGAGCTGTTTCAAAGATAATTTATTCTTTTCTTCTTTTATTTGGTTCTAACGCGGCTTTGTCCTCACGCATCCCAGTACAGTCAATGGCAGGCCTTTCCATGTCGGTACTAGGGGATTTACAAGTAATACTAGTCGTTTAGGCCCAAGGGTACTTGAACCGGTGACCTCAAGGATTTTCTTCTAGGAAACATTGGGGTTCTTTAAAGGATTCATATTTTAATTCCTTGAATCGATTTGGCTTGTTTTGTGTATCATTCTCAAATTAACTATGATTAAAGTACACTATTGGAACTAACCAAACAAAAGCAAAATTCTTTGGGTTGATTTGAATTAGTTTGGGTTGTAAACAGTTATTTCCAAATATATTACCAATTTTGCCATTACATACATCCATAAGCCACCCTTCATCCTCATGGAAACTCGGTTAGTTCCAGAAAATCTTTGGTGTTTAGTCCAAGAGAATTGTGTTCCTTGTATGGTATAGAATGGAAGAATCACTCTTCTAGCCAATGTGGGACACTATTGCAATCATTTTACATGCTAAGAGAGACTTTTCATGTTGGGTTATTTTACTCCACTGCCCAACCAAATATTGTCTTGTAATCTCTTTTTTGAATATTTCCTTGATCTCCTAACAGCTGTACTCTCTTTACTCATTTATAAATTCTACCTTTAGTTTTTTTTTGTGAAGAAGGAAAGAAATGTAACTAAAGGAACTCTGACCCCTTGACTTTGTTATCAAGTACTTGATTTGCTTACTTCTAAATATTGACTGCATCTCTTTATCGTAACAATGTTATATTGTTGCATTCTTTTACTTTTGAATTAACTTTTGGTTTGTTAAAATTTGGCGCCATAAGTACAACTATGGACAAATTTCTTTATAGAACATGTTGAATGCATATTTTGCTTTTGACAAATTTTCAATTATCTTATCCTTTTCTTAGTTTGTGTCATATGTTGCATCTTACGTTATTTTCCCTATTTGCAGTCAGAAGCTGGGAAAAAAATTCCATTCATCCTTGTTTTCAATCTTCAGGTAAGTATAGCAATTTATCAGTCTCCTTTCAGTTATTTAAGAAGTCCTACATGTTCCTCAGATTTATTCTTTTATAGATATATTGAACCATGGTTTTAGTTATGGTCGTCATCATAATCACAGTAACGCGGGTGAAACATACACTGTAATACCAGGGGTGAATCTGAGTCTTTAATTGGCACCTCGTCTGGACATGTGATATCTGCTATATAATTATAGGATGATAAAATTTTGGTTTCTTATTGGTCTTTATTGACTTCTATTTAATTTTTAACATGGTTTAGCATGCTTTACGAATTTTTCTTAATTTCTGATTCACTAAGATAAACAAACACTTTTTATTCAATATTTGCAATATTTTTATGATGATTAAAGTTGCATCTAATGATAAAAGTAGAAGATTTTTTTTAGAATAGAGAAGTCATACAGAAAAGGCAGAGGAAAATTCCTCCAAAAAAGCAAAGGTGGAAAAATAGAAAACCCTCATAAAAGGGAAGACGGGTTACAATAATTGGTCAATGAAGATTCGAGTAAATGCTCCATCCAAATGCCTCAAAAACTGCAAAGCAGCCACAATACCAAAGCACCTTCCATTCTTCCTCCTTTCAAACTCTGGAAGCCTGGTAAGGAGATACTCCTAAAGTATACCCAACTCTGACCCAGCACCCTAAACAACGAACACCAAGCCCACAGGACAATTGAGAAACAAGTAGGAACTGGTGAATGGTCTCCCGTGAACACATTGCACACACATCCAGGTACAAAGCTTGGTAGGCATGAGTTGCTAAAGCAAATCATTAGTTTCGAGCCTCTGTCTAGGACCAACAACCAAACAAAAATATTTATCCGAGAAGGAGCTTTTGCCTTCCAAATAAACTTAAGAGGTAACCTTCCCAAAGGATTGATTCCTTCAGTATATGAGAAATAGGACTTTCAAGAGGTGGATAGGGACAATGAGTCGAGCTATTGGAGGGAGACTGCTCCTGAACCTCGTAATCAGTAAATTATTGAAAAAATAATGTTTCCCATGCATGATAGCTCGTATGAGAAGTAAAGTTTGCCACTGTAGCATAATCATCAAAAAAGTTAGCAACCATAGCATTGTAGTGAGAGGAGAGACAGAATAGATAGGGAAAAGCTACTACTGGAAAAGGTAGATCACCCAGCTAAACATCCTCTAAAAAATGATTGACTGCAACATCCCCAACTTTTGTGAACGTTGAAAGAAAGGGAAAACCCCTCAAAATAGATTTCAGCCACAAATATTTTGATGAAACTCCAAATGTAATTTTTAATTATGTTATCATGAATTAATTTATAAATTAAAAGAAAACATCTAGATGCGATTTTCAAAATGAAACTTGAGCTAGATTCAAAACCTTGATCCTATAGTATTTTTGAATCACGATTACAACAAAGATTCTTGTTAGTTTTCTCTCACTATCTTAAGATTTTGAGTGGTTTTGGTAACAGGTAACAATCATAACTTGCTCTGTTCTAAAAATCGGCCTAGGCGCTAGGCGGGGGCCTGGTGCCGCGCCTAAGGCCAAATCGGTGAAAAAAGCGGGCTAGGCGGCGCCTAGGCGGGAAGGTGGGACCTAGGCGGAGTTTTTTTTTTTTTTTTTAAATTACTACCAAAACCAAATCTTGATATATTTATTTTTCTAATGATTTACCATATTCTTAATGCAAGTTGTAGCATATCAAATCACAACAAGAAGTGAACAAGATCAAGTCAAAATGGATAATTTTATTATAGTTGTAATTTTTTGAACTTGTACCAACTTGAAATTCTATAAATGATGATACATTTGTAATATTTAGTTTAATTCAATATAATTCTTAAATTTATGTTTAGTTTTTAAGTTTTAATATTGAATTGAATTCTTAAAATTTTAAATTTTATTATTTAATACCAATTTTTTTTTATGAATAAAACTAATACGTCAAAGATATGTTAGTCATACTTAGTATATTGTATATGTCATTTTCTTCAAGTCCTCAATTTTGAAAATTACACAAATTAAAATAATTTCATAATTAATAGTATCAAATGTCTCATTCAATAAACTTCACACTAATTTTTTAAAATAACATTTATTTAAATTTTTGAGAGAGAAGAAATACGTATATAATTATATATATGAAGATATCAAGATACTTCTTCTTTCGGGTTACTACTTACTAGTAACATTATTTCTATAATTTAATTATTTCAAGCAATGGATATATAGTAAGTGCAATTACTACTAATTATATAATTTAATTATTATCTTTATTATAGATTATTTTGCTTTATATTATTTTTTTTGTTAGATTAATGTAAGATAAAATATTAAAATTTTCTTAAAATAAAAAATTCCGCCTAGGCCTCCCACCTAGCGCCTTTTAGAACATTGATAACTTGTGAGATAGAACTCTCTCTCTCTCTCTTCCCAAAAAAAAGTAGTAGGGGAAATTTTACTGAATATTACCATAAGCATCCATGCTTGTGTTTACAAGTATTTTATAGTCAACTTAATAGAAGAATCCAGTCAAGTTGCAAAATAGTTGGTAGCCAGAAATTTGTCTGAGTTTGTTCATTCGTGGAATTTTGATTTGAAACCAAAATCATTCTTAAAGAGTGCAAGTAATCTTGAATGGTTATGCATGTTTATGTTGGAGCTTTTAAGAAGAGATAAACTTGTAATTTCTACTTCTCCTTTATGTAGCATTTTTTTTCAACATATGAACAGTGCACTCGTTGGTCCAGTAAGAAATTATATTCTGATTTCTTTTTCAGGTTCCTGCTAGTCCAAACTACAGTCTGGTTCTCTACTATGCCGCTGACAGGCCTGTAAAGGAAAACTCGTTGCTGGGTCAATTTGTCAATGGGACTGACATGTTTCGTGATTCAAGATTAAAATTGATTCCAAGTATAAAAGAGGTAACAGAAGTTGTATTAAGATGCAGTTACATGTTTACTTTTTTATTATTATCTTTCTGATAAATAAAGCTGTAAAGCGTAGCTGATGAACTCAGGGATCTCTCCTTGAATCAGGAGAGTCTGGACTGATGATTAGTCACAGCTATTTCTAATGTTCCTTGAATAATCAACATTTCAAATAGAACAAAAACACTACCCACTACTCCATGATAAAGCCAAACCACGGTTCAAATTTCCAACAATTTTCTTGGGTTTTTGAGGATTGTCTATTGTGTTCGCTTTTACAGCTTAATTTATTGTACATTCAGTGGTATTGAGTATTTAATGGTATTGACAGGGATATTGGATGGTCAAGCGAGCAGTTGGGACAAAAGCTTGTCTGTTGGGGAAAGCAGTAACATGCAAATACCTTAGACAATACAATTTTCTAGAGGTAGTAATCTTTACCATTGTTGGCCCTTGTGTTAGACAAGCTGTTTATCAATAATGCATGGTTAACTTATAATATCAACTGTATTACTTGGGATGTCAAATATGATAACTAGTGCTAAATTCAGTTGTTATGTACTTATGTAACATGTTAAGCAACATATTATATTCTTTAGGTTTGCTTGGTTTTCAAGAAGGCTGTGAGATTTGAATTAGTTGTGGTCTGTACTTCTATGTTTAGGACATGAGATTCATACCTTACTTTACCTTTTAGTCTATGTTTGGAACTTGAAAGCACGAGGGAAGGTAAAATAAAATGGATGTAGAAACAGAAAACTACTCTCTTAATAACCATAAAGATAAGTATCTGTACTTCTGAAAAATCTTGCATCATGTTTAATTTAAATATGTAGCGTAATGGAGCTTAATAAAGTTTGAAAAGATATTGTAAAACAAATTAATGAACAGTCCAGGGTCAGCGAAGCTTCTCTTTCCCATTACCCGATCTTTTAAGGTTATGTCCCAGATATATATACACATACGAACACATGCAAACCAATATACTCACACAATTTGATATACTTTATCAAAGTAACCTTGAATGTTTTTATAGAGCAGGTTTCGACATATATTGTTGGCTATAATTGTTTTTGAGTTGGGGTAATACAGTACTTAATTAATTCGTTTATTCTTTAGGATTTTCAGATCTTAATGTTTCACAGTACATAATGAATGGTGCATACTAACATTTTAAAAACAACAAAATTATGTTCTTCATTTTGTTATCTCTATCGTCCATCTTTAGAGGGAAGAATACATACAATGTTTGGAAGGAGTAAAAATTTAAGCAACTTTATTAGATAAAGTTCAGTTCTTCATCAAAATATAATTTTGCAAGGCATCTTTATTGCATGTCAAGATGGTTCTAATCCACAGCTTTAATCAATCTGAAGAAGAAGAAGCCTTCCTCTTTTATTTATGTTAGCCCACTTGAGTATGCTATTTACATAATATCTTTCTCTTGAGTATGTTATTTACATAATATCTTTCTCTCTCTATAATTTGTCAAACTAATGTTTGAGTTACCTTAAAGTTACATTTGCTGTAACATTGTTGAAATTTATACTATATTGTGTATTTGGGTATGTAATTATAGTTATATTTCTTTCATGATCATCTGTGGTTGGGTAAAGTGTTTCAAGAATCTGTTGGCTTCAGTGATTGATCTAAACATCAGAACTATTAATTTCAAGTCTAGTTCATAATTTAATTTTGAAAAGTTAAAATTATTACCTACATTCTTATCAAGTGCATTAGATGGTTGTTGCTATTTGATCTTGCAATTTATTAAGATACTGACATCTCATCTGCAGATTGATGTAGATATCGGTTCATCATCAGTAGCAAGGAGTGTCGTTGGTCTTGTCCTTGGATATGTTACAAGTATCGTTGTTGATCTTGCAATCTTGATAGAGGTCCATGTCCTGTTCTCAGTTTCTTTTTTTCTCATCCAGTATGTTATTGTTGTTTTTCTGCTTGATGAAATTCTTGAAGAAGGAATATATGACTAAAGAAGAAAGGAACCATAAATAGTAGTGCCTCGTTTTTTCTGAAGTAACATGATTTTTGAAGTTGAACCCTATTAGCATATAATCTTCTGGATTTGAACAACATGAGAAAATTTAGTATATATATATTATTTTTGGTAAAAGAAGAAGATTCTTCACCATTAGTATAAATAGATCGAAATTGCCAAAGTAAGAAATATGTGCATAAGATGGGAGTTGCTGGAAATGAGTATTTTTGAAAAAGGGTTGGGGTTACACCAATTGAGGAGAAAATTAAGGAATATTGGTGGAGATGGTTTGGACATATTCAACATCGACTGTGAGAGGACCGAGTCTTCTATTAGAGAAGATATATGAAGAGGGAGGAGTAAGCTTAAATTACTTGAAAATTGAAATGAAGTAGTACTATTAGAGACTTAAAATAACAGAATATAACCGAGGACATGAAGACTCTAGTACTCATCCTATATGTTTCTTCATACTTGTTGTTCTAATAGATTTTGTGGGTTGAATTCATTACATGAAGACTCTAGTACTCCTCCTATATGTTTCTTCATACTTGTTGATCTAATAGATCTTGTGGGTTGAATTCATTACATTAAGAGATAATATCGGAAAGGAGAAAAAATGATGTTACTTGAGCTTGATATAAAATACCATGTACTTAGTAAACATAAGCTGCATGTTGCTTCAAAGCAGACCCTACCTCCTTTCGGTATGATGAATTAATTCCTTTGATTTCCACTTTAATCTTTCTGTGTCAATTACTGTAGGAAGTGTGCCTTTAGTTATTTATATTTCAGTTTATAAACGTTAGGAGGATGATACTCAGACGTGCATAATAAGATCTTTAATATTATTTTCAGTGCTCAAAATTATGTGACGTAATACAAGACATACTAAATTCATGGTATAGTTGTTGGAAATACTTTCTACATATAGGAAACATCTCGGATCTCTGTTGCAGCGAACTGAACTATCATTTTTGAAGCAGTAGGATTAAAAAGAATTCCCATGTTTTTCTCTTCCTCGGTAGTGTGTGAGTTACTTCACAGGGATTGTACACTTGTTGGGCCATGAAAAATATGCATGTCCTAACTAACTCCTACATGAGTAGATAGATAGATATTCACAACGACTACTTACTGTTTTGCAGGGAAGAGAAGAGCTAGAACTCCCAGAGTATATTCTTGGCACTGTTAGGCTGAATCGAGTGAAACTCGACTCTGCCGTGCGTCTCTTAAGTTTTAATTAAGGTTTGAGGTTAAATATGTCCATTACTTGCGTCTCCAGGATACTAGTAGTATTGTGTGATTAATGTGTATGAGAAACAGCCCTTCTTTCTTGCATTGATTTCATTGGAACTGATGGCTTTCACTTTGTAAATTAATTAATCATGTCATGGATTTTTTTTTTTTTTTTTTTTTTTTTTTGTCTATTTGTTTATTAGTATTGTGGACATGAATTATAATGGGTTCCATCCACATTTATCTGGTGTGGAAATAACAATAACAATTTCCTTAAATAAGTTTGATTAATTTTGAAACAGATGGAATCTCTTTTTTTATGGTGTAGAGTTTTATTTTATTTTATATATATAAAAAAAACATCTTCATACATACTAAACAATTAAACTTTCATGTTAAAAACAAATGAAATAGAAGAAAAGTCAAATCTTTAATTCTCGTTCTTTCTTTAATAACCTTGCTAAGTGCGCATGCAAAGCACGGATTTATATTTTAAATGAAATTATTTTTAATTCATATTTATGGTATATTATGATTATAATAAATTATATTTTTAAATTTCAAGTTACTTCAAATATTTCTCAAACAATTAATTATCAAAGTATTCAAAAAAATTAAAGGCTCACACCGAGTTTGTTATGTGTTTTCTTTTTAATGTAATGTAACTTTTTATATATAAAATAAAATTGTTGTAGCAATTAAATTTTAATAACCAATATATAAGCGAGTAGTTTGCTTCTTTTTTTTACATTTTAGATCTCTTGATTGAAATAAAATTGGTAACTAAAGTTTAATTATTGATATATTTTATAATATATATTATGCTTTTTAAGATTAGTTATTATTTTCTTATAATTTTTTTATTTTAAATATATTGTTTTTTAAAATAAAATTGTTACTATATGACTTCTATTTTTTAAAATAATTAAATTTTAGTCACTAATATATGTCATAATTATTTTTAACATTAAATGACCAAATATCTCCTATATAAAATAAAATTAGTAATTACAATTTAATCATTAATATATTTTATAACACATAATATAATTTAAAATATTAATTATTATGTAACCATAATATTTACATAACTATTATTATATATTAACAACAATTTAACTACAAAGTTAAAATATAAACTTAGTTTCACATACATATAAGTTATAATGATTCTGTAATATAATATTAAAATATATATATATATATATATAATTTGGTTTTTAGTTAATACGTTATTAATTAATTATATTGCAAATTAATTATAAAATACTAAAAGTGTTTTTAAATAGTAATTTTTTTTTGTGGTGGTTTTTTTACTCTATGCTCTATCGTTTTTTATTTTTGTTTGGAGTCAATTAGAGAGGTTAATTGTCTACATATTTTTGCATAGATATGACTTTATCTCCTTGAATTAATTTAAATTAAATAAAATAAAATTAGAGAGATTTTAATAGTAGTCAAATTTTAGTCACATACTAAAAATTTTAGTCATATAAATTCGTATAATTTGTTCCATCTAAATAAATAACAAAATCTCACTGTTTCGGAGGGGAATGATCAAACATCATTAATGACCGATTTTCCCTCCAATGGAGACTCGATTCCACGGCTCACGGGTCCAACTGTCGGACCCCACAATTAAACCCACTTCGCACCCAATTTTAGATTTCTCTCTCTTCCCTCCTCTTTCTCCTTCTGTGTCAGTCAGTGTGTGTGAAGGTTACATTACAATCTGCAGTTGGCAGCATCAACGGCAGTCAAATATCTTGAAAACTTCGACCGCCGCCATAGACGACGGTGACCACCTTGACAATGCCGGAGAGACTTCCTCTGAAGTTCTGATGATAAATGAGGAGTTCTCAACTCTTTCGATTGACGGTGGGGAGGAATCAAGTGGTGAAGCTCAGAGGAAAGAGAAGGACCCGAGGACTATTGCGAGAAAGTATGGGTTTCTTGCTGTTTTCAGTCTTCTATTTATTGTATGTTTTGTTTTGCTTCAATTAATTGTTTGTACGCATGTGATTTTGGTATCTCTCTGTTTGGTTTGTCAAGTAATGTAGGAAAACGGAGAGTTGATTTTGTTTTAAGTATGTGTTTTCTTGTTTTGTAGTTCTTTTATGTTTTAAAAAATCATTATTTTAGATGTTGGGAAAAGGGTTGAAAAGGTTATTTGAACTATCAAGCCTATTTGTTGCTCTGAGAAAACTAAGGGAAGTAGCGAAATTAGAGCTATATGTTGCAATTTTTTTGCTAAGAATGTTATCAAACATTGTTATTCTCTATTTTTCTTTATAGGCATGGCGTCATATTTCAGAAGGTGAATTTAAAATTCGATGCTTCCAAATATCTTTTTTTTCCCCTCTTTATGCAGATATTTTAACCCTAAGCCAGAGTTCTATTTCTTCGATGATGCGGACGGAACAATCTGCCAAGAAATTCTCCCGTCCAATTCTCCAATTCATCAAATTTCCGGTTCACCGCAATCTTCCAGAGAAGCAGCTAAAAAAGACTTGTGTTTGCAAGCATGCAAAGAATTACATCAGTTGGGTGCCTTGACCAACTATCTCTTGCCAGAAGTAAATGAGGAATCAATGGAGTACTCTTCAGATTCCGATTGTTCAGATGGTTAGGGCATGGAAACATATTAATAAACTCTGCCGACTAACTTTTCTTCTTTTGGTTGCAACTTATGATAATATCATAGTAATAATTCTGTTTATTTTGCAGATGAGGATTCAAGAAGAGAACTTCATGAGATGCTTGTTCCTGCTGCCCTTAAAGAGCAATGGAGTAACTCGGAGAATTCTGTTTATCTTAGCTCTTACTTTGTAAAGTTCAGCCCTCGTCCAGTGGATAGGGAGTATAAAACTTTTGGTCTGTTCTTAAAAGTACCTCTCCCAGAAGAGGTTCAGCGAATGAAACTAGATCTTCATTTGGCTCGTGGTAGATCTGTAATGACAGAGCTTGTGCCATCCACAGTTACGAGATTTGAAAAGGCTGAGGTAAACAGTATAGTCAAATTAGAAATTTAATATTGATATATCTATTCAATATTCATTCTTCGTAATTACACAGATAGTTCTGGTAGAGAAGTTACAAGAAATGTTCCTCAGGGTCATCATCGACAGATCAAAGTTCATTCCCGAATTTGTTTCCTTGGGGGAAAATGGTTATGATAACTCAAGCTCTAGAACATTTTACCTTATGCTACCTGTCATTTGGTATGAATACATTGACACAATGATTATAGACTGGAAGCTTATCAGAAGATGTTTATCATCACCAATATTCAGGATGCCAGAAGATACTAGAACTAATGGATTTCCTCATCTGAGCAACCAATTGCATCTTGCTAATGGTCCTAAAAGCATAGACGATGTTGTAAATAGTTTAGTATATGCACCATGCAAGGGTATATTTTTCTTTGTTTCCGATGTTTTGGGGAAGACTGCATATAGTGCATTTAAAGAATCAAGAAATTATGTAGAGCACTACTTTGAAAAGTAAGTAGCTTACAATTCCTTATTTGTTACATTTTTTGCATTCTTTTTGTGTGCATTTTTTACATATTTGGTTTTGTATCACGTCATGGCAGTCTTGTGTCTTAAGTTTTTGCGTTTCAAATAATTTGTTGTCAATTTCTAGTGGACGTAAAAGCTTATAATTGTGGGATAATACAATGAATTCAGTAAAAGAAAGAAAAGACAAGAGATATTTTTCTTTTGCAGAAAGAATGGGAGTCTGGTTGTTTATAACTGAAGTTAGGGTTGTAGTAAAGCGAATGGGAGATAATAACAAGATTGTCCCTGTTGAGTTTAAGATATTTGTGTATAGGTCAGCATTGGTGCATTTTTAAATGAAAGCTATTTGAAGATCAATGACCCCAAAAGAATTGTATATTCTATTCACAAGGTATTATGGAATTCTATTTTGAACAAGAACAATTTTTTGAGGAAAAATAATGTCAGTAGAGTGTTAGTCATTTATTGCTTCTCTATATGGTTGCAAAGGAGCTATGAAATCTCTACGCTATAGAGAGGAATGGGTGATGGCTGATTTGTGTAGGCTTTTGTTGAGGGTTAGCATTGCCACTGGTTCTATAGAAAGGAGTATTATAACACATGGAGGCCAGCACAACTGGAACAACTGAGCTTGAATTGGTTTATTAGGTGAAATCTAGTACTTTTAAGAGAGTTGAATGGACCGTTTTGATTTTTGAAACTCTTAAAAGTATTCATTTAAGTACTCTCTTCTCTAATTTCTGTAGGCATATACCTGGATCTTGCAATATTCTTCATTTTTGGAGAAAACTTACCTGCTACAGTTTGTTTCTTAATTACCTGTATACATGTCCATAAACCTAGTCTTCATATATTTTCAAAAATATATGGTCTCTATGTTGAGACTCTTGTGGGTATAGGTTCCATTTTCTATAGATGACTCATGTTAGCTTTATATGGAGCTTTCCTTGCTGCAGTCATCAATCTCAGTTTGATGGTTTTATTCTTTTAGCAACTCAACTTAGACATGAAGTAGTTTCTGAGAAGTACATGAAAGATTGCTTTGTTAAATTTACGCGAGGCTTTGGTAGTCTTATGTGGTATCTGATTTTTGATGACATGATATTCTGCTGAAGTACTCTTTATTTTCATTTTGTGTGGGATAACTGTCCATATACTATCTTAACAGTATTTATACTGTGTTACGATTGATATATTGCGTCATTTATAATGCGCTTATCTTATATTGAGATAATTTGCTAATTTATTGGATTAATGCGGTAGTATTTCATGATCGTCTTTGTGCAGTAATTTTTGTTCTATTTTCAAAAATAGGTTTGGTATTCAGCTTTCACACCCTAATCAACCTCTTTTGAAAGCGAAGCAGCTTTTTTGTTTGGAAAACTTATTACGAAAGAAAGGGCATTCAGGTATGCATTTAGTTGGTTAATGCTATAACCTTTTTACTACCACTTGTTAGACTAATTTTTTTCTGTAAATCAGATATCTTATTTTAGACTGTAGAACATTTCAGGCAGTTTTATAACTTAGGTAGATTATTTTTTAACCTCTTATCTTAATAAATTATTGAAAAAAATCATGTTTTAATATTATGTTTACAATTGCTAATACGGCTAATTGATTGTATTAATATCTAGTATTCTGATGCATGCGGCGTCAAAAATATTTGTGCTAAATTTGATTTCCTCTCCTTTTAACCATATATTAATAGGAGGAGGATGGGAATACGGGACTAACTTTTAGGACTGTATACATGATGCAAGGAAGGGTTGGACATCAAGGTAAAAAAAAAAATCAATGATACACATTGATACATGCTAGTGATTAATAAAGCAATGTACAAGGCTCGGATAATAGATGAATCTGGAAGACACAGTTTCAAGACATTTTATAATAGCAAATACATAATTTAGAAACAAAGATGGACATTAATAACATTATAAGTGGATCGAACATGAAATTAATAGACTTTTTTCCCCTGCTGGAAGGGTAAACTGAATGACATGCAAAGATTGTGCTTTTCCTCACAACATAAGTTATGACATCCAAAGCCAAGACAATCAAGATCAAGAAAAGAGAATTAAAAACCTAATAAATAGGTTGTGGAACGTAAAATAGCTCATTTTCTTGTACATCCCTCGTGCCTCCTTGCCCATTTTCCATTATGTTTTTCTCTGAACTCTGAATGGTAATGTGTTGGAAATTTTGATTCTTAATAGTGGCGCATAATTCTTTCTTTTTTGGGCTAAAAGCTATCTTCACAATATTGGCCTCTACTAACTTCTCAAAGCAGAATCACATCAAAAGGAGGAGCACTTTGTAGAATTACCTCCCGAGATTTGTCAGTTGAAGATAATTGGGTTTTTGAAAGATATTGGAAGTTCATTGTCTTTGTTACCATCAATTATGCATCGTCTGGAAGGCTTGCTTGTCGCTTTTGAACTAAAGCACAGGTTATCTGAATCATTTCCTGAGGGAGCTGAAGTTACTGCTTCTCGTGTAAGGCTATTTATCTTGCACTTCTGTTCGATTATTTATTTATTATGATGATGTTTATGAAACTAAATAATAGCTCCATCATGCAAACAAGTTATTCCTTTGGTTCTTGTATTGTCCCTTCTTCAATGAACTTGATAGGCTGATAATTTTGTTCAGGTTCTTGAAGCACTCACGACAGAGAAATGCAATGAGCACTTTTCACTTGAAAGGCTTGAAGTTCTTGGCGATGCTTTCCTCAAATTTGCAGTTGGCAGGCATCTTTTTCTTTTGTATGATGCCCTAGATGAAGGACAGCTTACTAGAAAGCGTTCTAATACTGTAAATAATTCCAACTTATTTAAGCTAGCGACAGCAAACAGTTTACAGGTAACTGGTGTGCTATCTTAATGAATCCTGAATCAGTGCTGGTGATAATTGTAGTAAGATAATGTTATAGTTTCCATTCTCAAGCTGTTAGAACTTGTCTGATGTGAATATTATTCCACGTGCCATCTGTGCCGACTTATAGCTATTCCAGTTGTTTCAGTTCTAAACATTAATTGTCTCACCAACAGTCATTGGCTTAGTTGGAATCACCATGCCCTTGCTATGCAAGAGGTCATGGGTTCAATCCCCCTCTCCCAAATGTTCTGACCTTGTGATAACAAGGACTTAAAAATTCCCCAAAAAAAAAACATTAGTTGTATCTGTTCTGAAAACAAAATCTTGCATCAAATGCGTGACAAAAAAATTCTAGACATGTTTTAACTATAAATAAAAAACAAGAGTTGTTAGACATGCCTACAAGCAAAATCCATAGCAATGCAGATAACTGATGTCAGTTTGGGATATTTATATGGTAACTTAAGCAATTTACCGTTTGAAATACAATGTCACGCAAACTGCTATTGCAAAATAAAAATTAAATACTTGAATAATAAAGGTTTCTGGATGGATTGATGGAATTAAAGTGGTTAAATTCGGATTATCCTTTTTACTAGTTTCCATCTCCTTTGTCCACAGTAGCCAACCCGAGTATCTTCACTAAGTTGAAGTTTTTTTTTCGTTTTCTTTTTCTCTAATTCGGAGTTTTGGGGTAACCTAGTAACAATCTGATAAAGTTTTGGTTGGTGTTTCCTTGCAATCAACATTAATTTTGTACTTTGCTCTACTGGGAAAGTTGTGGCAAGATGAGTTAATGCCTTTCAAATGTGTTGCTTTCTTTTGTATTACTTCATTACCACAATACTATTGTTTACATTTCAGATATACATACGAGACCAATCATTTGACCCTTACCAATTCTTTGCATTGGGCCGTCCTTGCTCAGTAATATGTAGTAAGGAAACAGAAAAGAGCATTCATTCTTTGCATGACAGTAGCACGACAGGTTGTGCAAATGTAGTAGTTAGATGCAATAAATCTCACCATTGGTTGCGTAAGAAAACCATTGCGGATGTGGTTGAAGCTCTTGTGGGAGCATTCATTGTTGACAGTGGCTTCAAAGCTGCAACCGCTTTTCTTAATTGGATTGGCATACAAGTGGGCTTTGAAGCGTCAAGAGTTACCAAGATCTGTTCAGCAAGCAAAATTTATATGCCACTTGATGCTCAAATAGATATAGCTGCTCTAGAAAATTTGATAGGGTATCCATTTGTCCATAAAGGTTTGCTTGTACAGGCATTTGTCCATCCTTCTTACAACAATCATTGTGGAGGCTGCTACCAGGTATGCATTCATTTTCCTCCAGATTAACTCAAGCTTGTCATTGAAGCTTTTTTTTTCGTGGTCAACAATTTCTAACACTTTAATGGCTCAAGCAGAGGCTGGAGTTTCTAGGAGATGCTGTATTGGATTATCTAATTACATCCTATCTGTAATCTGTGTATCCGAAGCTGAAGCCTGGTCAGTTGACAGATTTGAGATCCATGTCCGTAAATAATAATTGCTTTGCTGGCATTGCCATAAATCAATCCTTCCACAAGTTTATTATCAGCGACTCTAGTAGTCTCTGCAAGTCTATGGATAAATATATTGATTTCACTAGAACATCTTCATTGGATGAGAATCTAGTTGAAGCACCCAAATGCCCTAAGGTAGTCACTTTAAACTCTTTACTTTTCTATATTTGTTTATTTGGAAAATGGTTGATACTCTTTTAGTTTTTCTTGTTCATTGTTGAACGAGTACTCATGAATGTTGTCGGGTCGGACAAGTCAATAACTCGAATGCGTTCAGTCTTTAGGTAGTTTTCGTTTACCAGCATATAGGTGGTTTAAGTTCCAATGACCGAGTCTTTATGGCCCCTGTCTGCTAAATTAAGTTCTCGTTTAGGTAAAGGAAGTATGACTGCTTTACTAATAGTTGAAACTCAATCCGGAGATGTCAAGATTTGGATGTTGATGTTGATGTTGATCTTTATGTTTGCTTTTAACTAGATCCATTTTTCTAATAGTTATTTAAGATACACGTGCAATTGATAGTATGACTATGAGAATTCTATCTTGACAAAGGACTAATCTGTGTGGTTGGCATACTTAGTAAGCATGCATGATATGCCATTAAACTAAGCAAATAACATTCTATACTGTTTCTGTATTTACCATTACCAAGGTTTATCAAAAATATAGCGCAAGGTTGTTGTTAGCAATATGGAATTAGGGATAGGGTTGTATGATGAATGATTAAGGTTGCATTAAAAATGTCAAGTAAGAAAACGTCAAAGGGAGGAGGAAGAAAACAAAAGCGAAAAGGCAAAGTTTTGAGATGGAATAAATTGCTTTTTGTTTTTTTTCTGTAACCCCTATTACCTAATAACCTAAACTTCAACTGTGCAACATATAATTTTTTCTAATGTTTTCAGAAAAAAAAAACATTTTTTTCTACTGACCGCGGGTAACATCAGTTCATAAACATAAAGAAGACCCCCCCTTCCCCCCCAAATGATAAATCACTTATGCTTACCCTTTAAGTTTCAATTGTAAAGTTTTCTTGTTTTTCCATCCTAAGCTTATATGGCGTATCCAATTAAAGAATAGAACAGAATCTGATTGATATAGATTTCCATTCCATCAAAAGAAAACTTAATTTTTTCTTTTTCAGAGTAATGACACACGCATTGAGTAATTCATATAGTATACTTTTACAATTTGTGGAAGGGTTTTTGTCAAGCTTCAGAGGTTTCTAGAAGTAGGAGTTATTTTTGGTAGGTTAAATAAAGTAACACGTGAGTATATTCATGTGGATCACTAAAGGCATGAAATGTTGTTGAATCAAATCTGGAATTCTGGTTTGTGTATGACTTCACTTTTTTTATCAGGCTCTTGGTGACTTGGTAGAGTCTTGTATTGGTGCGATTCTTCTGGACACAGGATTTGATTTGAATCAAGTTTGGAAAACAATGTTCTCCTTTCTCGCTCCTGTTCTGAGCTTTTCTAGACTACATCTTAATCCCATTAGAGAACTTCAGGAACTTTGCCAATCTCATAACTGGAATTTGGATTTTGTATCATCAAAGAAGGATAAAAATTTTCTAGTTGAAGTTAAAGTGAATGGAAAAGATATTTCTGGCTGTGCTACCAACCTCAGCAGAAAAGCTGCAGAACGAATGGCTGCCAAACAAGTAATTTCAACACTGAAGGTAAACTTTGCATGTTTTCCTTACATTCTTCACTCTCCTGCAATTACTATTATATATTTGCTGTTCTTTTTCTTTCCCTTCCAGGGGATTCCTGTTGTTGGATAAGCAAGGGGTTAGCCCTCTTGCTAAGATGTAAATCCCACCACCCTGATGTTCCAGGTTTTGTTACGGGGTCTCTAACTATGGTGTTCACTTTCACATAAATACATCAAGCTGGAATTTTTTTAGAATTCCTTTATTATTGAGTTTCCCTCAGACGATGATGGAGGTTTAGGCTCAAACCTGTTCTTTGATATTAAAGGAATGGTTAGATGGATATAGGGGATGTTAAAGCCATATTTATTGAATCGTATTTGGGAATTAAAAGTCTGAAAGGAATACAAAGCCAATAGGGCTTGTTATTGCTAATACCGGTTGACCAGAAATTGTATGGTATTTAAGAAAGACACATTTACTCCTTTCTATCATCTCTAAGATAGCCCTTGGAAGTATCAAAGAAGCTTTCAGGGTTGTCACATGCCTCATTACCAGACATCATCAGCTTGGTTGCAGTCTAGAAATTTAAAGGCGGTATATTAGATATGTTGAAGATATAAAATTATGTTTGGAGAAGAAATACTAGATAATGGAACAGTATTTAGAATCCCATCCTAAAAATCTATGAATAGCTAGTATGAGTATGTCCAATAAAACTTTAAACTTTGTATAGCAGGTATTAAAGCTTTCATATTTCCTCTTAGAAGCATGATTAGAATAAAAAAGAATGGAATTGCCGTCAAGTCCCTAGCTACCTGCTAAACCACCTGTAGATCTGGCAATTTAGATTTTAGATTGAGAACCATATAGTTAACTAAAACCACTTGGTTTTATTGGGTTGGTTTACTAATTTTTATGTTATGGGTTGGATTGGTTTTGGACCCATATTATGAACTAAAAATATAGGTCGAAACTAGTTTTGAACCATATTAATCAACAATAAAGAAGAGTTGAGTGATGTGTGTGAATTTTAGAGAGAGAGAGAGAGACGGAGGGAGTACTACTGACACGGAGGGAGTAATTTATATGAATGATCATTATATAAATTACTATCACTATTAGTACTATATATATACATACCTACTATTGGTAAATTATAAGAATAACTTGATGTGTATGCACTCCACAATATATATATATATATATATATATTGCTCTTATTATAATTCTTTAAGAAAATATTCTCTCCGTTGCAAAAAAAAATATTGTTTAGATTTAAATAATTAATTTGAAAAACTCTAATAAAAGTATCAATATTTTTTTCATTTTAATTAATATAAAATTACTAATGTAAATTATTTTGAAAATGCTTCTAATAAGAAAATTTAAATTTTTTTAATACTTAATCTAATCACATCAATGCTAAACTTTTAACCTTGACTTTAAAAATTAAAATGAGACTCTTTTTGTATAACAGAGAGGAATATTTTTACAAATTTCTTTTTTTATTTTCACAATTCTATTTTATATGAACATGAAAATTCTTTATTATAAAATTAATTTTATTGCATAACACTAGTCACAAACTTAAATAAAATTTCACATTGTAACAAAAAAAAAGTCCAAAAATGCCCCTGACGTTTACACGGATGTCCCACTTACACCCTAAACTAATTTTTTTTCCCAAAAGTACCCTTAACGTTACAAAAATCAGGTCACCCGTGCCCCTGCTATCAACGGACCAGCCACCTAGACTAACTCTGTTTACACGTGGACAATTATTGTTGATTAGGCACGTAGGGAGAGACAGAACAAAAGTCAGTCTATTTTCAAAAGGGGCAAAAAAGCTCTAATCAGTTTTCTTCAACAGAGATACGAAATCGAAGAGGAGATCAAGAGGAGAAGAAGACGCGAGAAGAAGGTGAAGCCTAGTTCGACGAGAAGAAGGTGCAGCCCCATTCCTGCCATATCGTCGAAATGGTCGTAGAGAGGAGAAGAAATTAAGCACCAAGTCATCTCCGTCCTTTCTAAAATTGGACGAAGAATCGACATGGCTCACTATTTTTCGTCATCTTCATCATTTGCTCGAAGACGCGCCAATGATGTTGATTACGAAGCTATGCCATTGTGTTATTGTGGGTTAAGGGCTCCTTTGTGGACCTCATGGAGTGAAACAAATCCTGGCAGGAGGTTTTTCTCATGCTCGAAATTCAGAGTAAGTCCTTATAATTTACTTTGATTTTGTGTTTGAAACAAATCCTGGCAGCTAGTATGCTTGGAATTTTTTTACCAACAACAGTTGAATAATTTTTAATATTTTTGATTCAGGAAAGGGGATGTGGGTTCTTTGTATGGCATGTGACCCACAGATGTGTGAGAGGGCAAAAGTTGTCATAAATAATCTGAAGAGGGAGAACAAAATTTTGCTGAATAAGGAGCTGAATAAATTTTATCAGGTTGAAGGAGCATCTGAATTGAAAGAATTGGTTCATGAGTTGAAGAATTTGAAGTCAAATGGAGATGAAGTTTTTGTGAAACAAATTGGTTCATGAGTTGAAGAATTTGAAGTCAAATGGAGATGAAGTTTCTGTGAAACAAATTAAAGAAGTAGACTATTTGAATAGGAAGTGCATTGGTGTGTTATTGTTAGTTATATTCATCTACATTTCTTTTATGCTACTTAGGTAGATAAATGGTTAGATGAATTGGTAGTGTTGTGAATTGTAATGTATTGCAGTTTGAAATATGCAGTTAACTTAATGTAATTGGTAAAAATGGTTAATGGAAGTCATTGTTTTGTAAGCATTAGGAAATCCTTGTCTGAGCAGTCCTTTAGTGAGTTATGCAAGTTTAATACGTGTTTTGAGGCTGCTTTGTGACTTGTAATGTTTCTTTTACCTAAATGTCAAATAATTGATTAATGAACTTGGTTAATGTAAGTCTTATTTGTGTGTATAATTGTGAATGAGTAGTGTAAGTGACATATGATCAGTAAATGTACATTACAAGATAGTGCCAATGAGTTGAGCACTTGTTACTCAATGTAATTTTCTTAACTTAAACGGTTGTCGATGAGTTGAAAGCAAGTTTAATATAATGAACAAAATATGAATCCAAAAGATAGTGCAAATTATATTGCCCAAAATATAAATTTGGAGAAGCATGTTCATTATATTATTTTTTAAGCGAGCATAAACACTTCAACATAGTCCAAAATATATTCCCAAAATGAATTGCTCGGTTCGAAAACATAAGCTGGAAGAAGTACAATTACTAAGTAGGCTTTAATTACAAAATAAGTCTAATGGTCAATTTCTCAAACACAAGCAACAGTTAGAAGTTCAGTTATCTCCACTACAATTGAGAGGAATTCCTTGTGACTTGCTTGCATTGCTGCTCATACCAATCCTTTCATCCCTATCTGCCATAAGTTGTGTGGTAGTGATGCAGCTTCTACCCCTCCATTGCAGTCCTTGAGGTCTGAAGGTCATGTTGGACATGTTTATAGGGTCACCATCACCTCTATGGTTTATTTTTCTATTGCCAACTGAAGAGGATGCTTTGTTTTTAGCTTTATCTGCTCTTAGTTGAGCTTCATTAGGGATTGAAAATTTGGTTTTAGGGTCAACCAAAGGTGGCTGTGTCTGACTTCCTTCATTGAGAATTGTTGATGATGTGTCATTCTGCATGTACATAACACAACATTAAGAATTGTAATTAGAAGCTTGCACATCATATTATATCAATCATAATTGAAACGTATAAATTACCTTGAATGTCATTGAACCAGTGTTGTATCATATAACGACCCAAAACCTTCACCATGATTGGATTGCTTCCTAGAATGAGCTTTTGCAGCAGATCGAACTTGTAATTTTGATTATCTTGATCTTGAAGTAGGAGGTGCACTCATGGCTGAACTTGCATTAAGCCCTGGGCAATAAGAAGAAGTATATTATATATTTTGTACTCAATTACCCTATCCCAACCACTAAACATTTAAAATAAACTACAAAATGCAAAAGTAGAACTTATATAACTGACCACACCCATAAAGTACCATTATCTGCACCAAGACATTAACCCTTAACATATACTGGGAAGGATTCACTCAACATATACTGTATCAATTTCAAACATGTTCATTGATGATAATTTGTTTGTACACGGGTGGGAAGGATTCACTCATGTTGTAAACCTAATGCATATTTCAATCAAAACAAGTTGTGATACTGATGCTACATTTCGAAAGGCATGCTTAGTCGGTGCAATATTGTAGTGAAGTAATATTTGAGAATGTAGAATACATCTACAAAATGCTGCTTGAGAAGTGCAGGATGGCTAGAAATCAATACATGAATGGGATGCTTTCACTGCATTGTGATTGACAGTTGATAGAAACTACCTTGTTCTGTATTAATGACCATTATCTTGTCAGTTACTTTCCAAGTTATAGTGGCCTTGCTTCACTATTTTCCTCTGAAACACAATCACTTACTCATTTTTGTTGACAATCCTTTTTTGCAAAGTCAAGTGGTGAATAAACTCTTTGAAGACTTAAATATGTTACAATTATACAAATATAGTATTTTCTTCAACATGTATATTTAAAATACCTGGTTCAGCTTGACTTGGAGGTGAGATTGATGGGCCACCTTGTGCTTGAGTTTGCACTGAAGATTCTGTTTGGGATTGAGGTGGGACTGAACTTCCTGTTTGTGATTGGCATGCATTACTAGGTTTAGATTTCCTTTTCCTTATTTGAGACTGAGCTGGGACTGAACTTCCTCCTTCACCTTGGCTTTGATTCTGATATAGACTAAAATGTCAATATGTATACATTATATTGTAAAACACATAATTAAATAATTGAATTACCTTTGAACAGCTACCTTTGTTGTGTCCTTGTTGCTTACACAGACTGCATGTGATACCTTTGCCTTTTCTGGATAGCTTTGTGACTTTATTTGTAGGTCTGGCCTCAGTTTCCTCTCTTCTTCTCTTAATCTTAGGCCTTCCCCTATTCTTTTCAACCTTTGGTGCCTCGACATGTTGATATTTGTCCATTTCATAGAATCTCTTCCCTCTCACTGGCATAATTTTGTACTTATAAGCAGTTTGGTATACATCTTTAAGATACAACTTTGAAATATGGTTCATTGGGTTCTGTTTGTTGTGAACTAGAGCACATATAGCATGTTGGCAAGGGATTCCAGTGAGATCCCATGCCCTACATGTACAAGAGTTCTTGTCCAAGAACACAGTGTGGGTGTCCTCACCCTTCCTAATTTCATAACCTGTGTCTCCATTAAAAAGCATAGTGCATCCAACTGCTATGCTTTTATTTGTCTGAAAAATGTCATTGCAGTAAGGACTAAAACAATTGATCCACTTCTCACATGTTGACCCAAGAGTTCCCGTGTCCATGGTTTTTTGCGTAATGTATTCCATCATAGTCCTAATGGGCTTATGCCTAGCTTCAAGAATCCAAGAATTGAAACTTTCCACCATGTTGTTATCTACTGCCCATGATTTGCTTCTGCTACTAACGTAAGCTCTGCACCATGTATGAGGTGGATAATTCATGAGTCAATTGCTCCCTTTGAACTCATGTCACCAAGCAACTTCATGTTGTCCTTAAATTCTTCCTCAAAGGTAGATCAGGCTGCATTCCAAAATTTCTTCTTCAACTCTCCACCTCTGTGTTTCTTACACCAATTTGCATATATATGGCGAGCACACCATCTGTGTTCAGCCTCAGGAAGTACATCAACAACAGCTTGTATTAAACCCTACAAGTAAAAGTTGCACAAAGCTATGAAGGTGTACTAACTACACAAAGTTACATTCAAAGTTGCACAAATAATTTGACATAAAAAACATTAAATATTAAAATTCAAAAACATTCATACCTTTTGCATATCAGATATGATGGTGTACTGACTGCCATCTCCCAAATCAAGTTGTTTTCTGAACAAAGTCGAGAAACAGTCCGATTGACCTTAGTTTCACTCTTCACACATGCCCAAGCTATGGGAAAATTCTGCTCATCCTCGTCTCTTCCTAGTGCTACAAGCAATTCCCCCTTATACTGTGTCTTCAAAAAACACCCATTAAGGCCAATAATAGGCCTACATCCTTCCTTCCAACCTCTCTTGCAAGCATCTAAACAAACAAACATTCTTCTAAATACTCTCCTCCCTTCCCTTAATTCATCTGTGGACAACTCCATTTGCACTTTAGACCCTGGATTACTCCTCACTAGTTCTGCTGCATAAGCCTCTAACTCAGAGAACTCAGTAGTAAAGCTCCCTGCCATAACCATCCTCCTGGCTCTCTTGCACTTGGAAAATCCAACATTCACTCTCCATTCTTTCTCAACATCTTTTTTTGAGGTCTTTGATCTTGTAGTTATGTTGCTCAAGTATTTTTTGTTTGTAAAGCTTGGCCAAGAACTTTGCTGAAACCCTAGGGTTGCTGAAAATCCTATAACACTTGTGGTCTTTATTTAATGTCTTGATAGCCAACCCAGGGTTACAACCGTCCTTTGACACATACAAGACAAAAAGACACCCAGCCTCACATTGGACCCTTATTCTATATGGTTCACTTTTCACATATTTCAATGCCTGATATGGATTCTCTAACTTCAGCTGCACTAGCAAATGTCATTCCCAAGCTGAAATAGGGTGTCTGGTCATTTACATTGAAACGGACATGATGTCTTCTCTCACATGGCACCTGACCCTCATCCCCTTCCTCACTATCATCATTGTCATCACTATCATCACCAACCTCACTCTCCTCTTCATATGTAGCATCTTGACTGTCCTCACTACTATCTTCCTCACCAACCCTGCTACCCTGTGTGTTTAATACCACATTAGGATCATCCCTTCTTTCATGTGCTCTATTAATGCTATCAAAAGCATTAAGTACTTCATCACTTTCCATGAAAGTGTCATCACAATCAGGAGGAACAACAGGAGGTGATTCATCATTCATTATAAGTTCATCTATCTCATGTTTTGCAAAGAAATCTAGGACAGTTGTGTCTGACTTTATTTTACTCAGGAGTCTTCTAATCCCATGGTCACCCTCAAGTATAAAAAGTCCTTCAATACTCAGTCCAGGTTCCAGATAATATATTTCGGATACATTGGCATAATTTAATTCCTTTTTATATGTATTCTTAATGCAAATAATAGACAAGTAATCAACATCAAAATTCTTACATATATAAACATCTCCTCCCACATATCTCCAAACAGAATCCTTTATCCATATGCCCCCATAGTGTAAATGAACATCTACACGTCCAACCATTCTGTCAGTAAAAAAATCCAGACTTCACATAACAATAAACAATAAAGAACAAGACAAATGCAAACTACAAAGTATTAAGAATCTATAAAGAATAATATAGGGGACCACATGTCCCCTATCAGTCAACACCCAACTTAAACATGGACAACATGTGATGTTCCCTACCACATGCACTTTATTAATCAAAAGCGATGATGAAAGTTCCTGAGAGATTCCTTTTCTTCTTCTTAAAAGCTTCCTTCAACTTCGATTAAACTCAAGTTCGTTCGACGAACTGATTGCAGAGCGCACACAGAGAAATGACTTCCTCAATACAGAGCAATAGATTCCTCAATACAAATTAGACTTCTCTAAAGAAAAGAAATGGCAGGAACTGGGCTTCACCTTCTTCTCACGTCTTCTTCTGCTCTTGATCTCCTCTTCGATTTCGTATCTCTCTTTTGAAGAAAACTGATTAGGGCTTTTTTGCCCCTTTTGAAAATAGACTCTGGCTTTTGTTCTGTCTCTCCCTTCATGCTGCCTAATCAGCAATAATTGTCCACGTGTAAACAGAGTTAGTCTAGGTGGCTGGTCCATTGACAGCAGAGGCACGGGTGACCTGATTTTTGTAACGTTAAGGGTACTTTTGGGAAAAAAATTAGTTTAGGGTGTAAGTAAGACATCCGTGTAAACGTCAGGAGCATTTTTGGACCTTTGCCCAAATTAGAAATAATATATGTATATAATTTTGTTTTAGTTTTGTTGTTTATATTTTCACGTAAAAAGTATTAGTATATTATTATCAATGTTTTATTAATCTATTTTAGAAAGATGATGTATTAGAAAAATTAGAGAGAGATAATTATTTAATGGAAGATGGAAAGAGAGAAAGTACATAAATCTCAAAAAGTAAAATATGGGTCGACCTATATTAAAACTATATCCATTTGGGTTCACACATACAAACCATATTAAAAATGGATAATGTGGTTTTAGTTCTAATTAGGACCCATAATCATTTTTTATGTAAACCAAAACCAAACCAACCCATATTTTGCTAGGTCTAACCACAAGTAACCCACTCCCTTCCCTTGCCTGTGGCAACAGTGTCATGGAAATCCTTGAGAAGCTACATCATTAGGTTTATTGAAATCAGCGGTGGGCTTAAATATGAATTAGTACCCTAAACTATAGGCCATATTCCACTTCGTTGATCCACTTTTCAATTTTGTCAATTAGATGATTGAACTATTAATTTTTTCCAATTGCAACAAATTGATCTTGCCACGTCAGAAATTACTGACGTGGCAATGCAGTACTTATGTGTTAAAAGAAAGCTGATTTTTAAATTATTTTATTTACTTTAAAGGACAAAAGAGTAATATAACATTTTATATTAACTTTAACTAAATTTAAACAAAAATAAAACCCAAATCAGATCTAGCATTTCATCTTCCTCCATCAGACTTCTCCATCATCACCACATAACCCATTCTCGGTACTGCCATCATCAACATCACACCAACAAAAAAGCTTTTAGTCCAAACAAAACAATTCTCAATTCAGTTCAAACAAAACAATATATGTTCCTTTCGCAATCAATTCTCTTAAACAAAAAAGCTTTTAGTTCAAACAAAACAATTCTCAGTCCAAAAAAGCTTTCTCTCTCCTCCTTTGACTGTGTGTATGTATATCTGTTTGTATATATACCACCATCATTATCAGTTCCTTTTGCAATCAATTCTCTGAAACAATTTCTACATTAATGAAAAATCACAGTACTTTTATAGATTTACCAACTGGAGAAGAATCACGCAAAACTCTATCCTTTCGCGATCTCCAGATCCGTACCGATTCGCTCATCGACAGACCCGATAGGACCTCTTCTGCTGGACTTCGATGTCGGCGAAGGCAAGGCTGTGGAAGTGTATGTTTGGGTCGGTGAAGTTCAAGTCGGAGATGGAGCTTAGCGCGATTAGGGTATGGTGGAGGTTGTGACTATGGAGGTCGCCGGAAAAGTGAGAGAGAGGATGGGTTTAGTTATATTTTGTTTATTGTTTTGTTTTATTATTAATTTACCATTTTACCCTTATTACTTGTATATAATGATAAAAGAAAAATTAAAAAATGACTCAATTTTAACACATAAGCACTAACATGCCATGTATTCAAGCCACGTCAGCAATATCTGACGTGGCAGACCCAATTAGATGAAAGTGGAAAAAATTAATAGTTCAATCATCTAATTGACAAAATTGAAAGGTCAATAATCGAAGTGGAATATGGTCTATAGTTTAAGGTAGTAATTTATATTTAACCCATCAGCGGTGGGTGTTTTTTTTATATATGTAAAAATTCTCGGCTGATTACAGCACACGAGCTTATCTGATACGTGTTTAATTTTCCCCTCAAGTGAAGATGCATAGCCAGAAAAAAAATAGTATAACCAAAAATGTATCTACAAATGGAGTTCCTGGATCCCTCTGCCTTGTATTTATAAGTCCTACCTGCATTAGTTTTCAAAAATTTGGAAAGATAATGGTGTATTGGTGTTTTCACTTCTTTTCTTGTATAATATAGTTTAACGGTACCTGTTGTGGTAGCAATCACAAAACTTGTGAAGGAAATATTTAGCTGTTTTCACTGCTCATCAACCTAATGTATTAGAAAATATATTGATGCTCGAATTTTTGGTTACATGGAGAAAGATATGACCAGGAGGAAGTGAGGACATAGAAATTGCATGGATAAGAAACTATGAGCAAGAAAGCATGAGTATCACAGCAAACTGCATACTTTCAGTTTACCTACAAGTGAAATTGTAACATATTTTCTAATACATCAGGTTGGTGAGCAGTGAAAACAGCTAAATAATTGTTAGCATATTGACTCTTAACAAGTGAAACTTTTAGCATATTTTCTAGGGGATGTTGGATACCACATTGCTATTTATAATACTATTATTTTGCAGCTTAACATGTGAAAGTATGCAGTTTACTGTCATACTCGTGCATTAGGAATAACTTTTAGCATATTGAATATTAAATGATGATGGCATTGTATGACTTTTTAACCAAAAATATGGTTATATACTGATTGCTCGAATAGTAAGGAATTGGAAGCAACTAGAGATCATGTAGTGTTCTTTGTTATTATAAAGTAAGTCATTTCGTTGTTATTTTTCAATGCTCATTGACACTCTGTGCGCAGGAGCAAGGTTACAAACTCAAGCACAAATCGCTGGAGGACGTTGTGAAGTTGACCCAAAAGATGGAAGCCAGACTGATTGGTTATGATGAAACACCAACAAATGGTATAGCTTTGTATGCCACTGAGTTTGATAACATGAAGGCCCAGGAGCCCTCTAGAAGTGGTGGTTCATCCAAAGTGCATCCCATCACTGTAGAGCCCACGAAACTTTGCAACTCAAGGTTCAAACACACAAGACAGGCCCCATCTCTCTGCACCCCTCCAGAATGCCAGTCGATAGATAGTAATAAATTATATAGCTGCCATGCTGATTCTCAAATCAGAGGTAATGAATTGGCAAACTCTAAATGGTTGTATTTAATTTATATCATATATTCTGACCGCAGAGTAATACCTTAGGTGGTTCAAGCAAGAAAACAGCAAAATCGCTTTTGTAATTAATCTGTGCTGCCAACTGTTGGAAGCCACCAATATTTGAATGGCTCAAGGAGACAGGACCTAGTCACCTTAAAGAGTGATTTTCTGAAATTCTTCCACTTATATATTTAAAGAATGTTCCAATTTTACATTAACACCTCTAAATAGATGCTTGCACCTAGAAATTTGATTCAACTTTTTTGTTGCTCCTTGGCACACCCATATTAAGAAACACATAATGTTTAATTTTTTGCAACTTATTATCTCATTTGCATTCTGTAAAAGTCGATCTATACTTGTGGTGTCAGTTGCCATAAAAACAAGCTGGTTACTTTTAAATTTAGCTTAAATTGTATTGGCAAGTTAGTAATTTATCTGCCATGAAAATCATCCCGTGTGATTTTAGCTGAAGTTGCTTCTCTTTAATCACAAATTGACTGTTTAGCATTAAAATCCCATAACTTCCACAGGTTCACTTTCATGCTGGTTGTGGAAATTGATGAACTGGAACATACTATTATTGAGATTATTGGAGGGCCATCAGCCAAAAAGAAGGATGCGGCGGTGCATGCTGCTGAAGGGGCTCTTTGGTACTTGAAATGTAATTTTACCCTTGGAATGAATGAGGAGGTATATAAATAAATGCAGGCTTCAAATTGTTGGAATTATTTATTTAAGTCAAACACCCAAGTTTAATATTTTCTACATAAAATAAAAAAAAAATGAAAATGCAAGGGGGAGTTGTGTTTTTAGATTATCTTGCTTCAGCCTATTAAAACAAAAATATCCTTCACATAAGTGAATCTATATATAACTTTGCATTTTATTTATCTTCTTTCATGTAGTAATTAATTTTTTTCTAAAATGAATGTAGTAATTATTTAAATGCAAACATAAAAGGCAAACTGTTTTCAAGTAATTAAAAATAATGAAGTTCCTAATCAATACCTTATATATAAAGGCATCACAATCGATCTTTTAAATTGCATAATTGGGTGAGTCAACTCACTTAATTTGAAATTCATTTGGCTTCCAATTTGATTTTCAACAGAGTTAACTCAATTAATTAATTAACACACTCAATTTTAATCGATTGATTTACTTTTGCCAATCTTTGAGTGGATGAGTATTCAGCGTTTTGTATTCCAAATCCTATATACAATTAATTAGAATTGTTCTCTCGGCTTACTCTTTCGTTTCTCTTCGTCTCTTTTCAGATTTTCCATCTTCTTCCTCTTTTTCTTCTTCGATTTGATGGATCTTTCAATTCGACGTTTCCTCTTCGGTTTCTTATTTAAATTCATTCGTCTCTTCCTCTCTTCTTATTGTCAATCACCTTTTCCTCTAATCCTTATTTGATGTGTAAATTGAATCATCCTCTTCTTCTTCTCCAAATAGAATATGCAAATTTTTGTCTCTCTGAATCCTTAAAATATGTTGAGGTTCTCTCTTCACTTTTATCAATTCAATCGGGGATTCGGGGTAAGGGTTCATTGTTGTCATCATTGGATGTCAATGGACAGTCCAGATTACTTGATTTTGCTTTCACGGTGTGAATACGCACGATCTAGGAGTATTGTAGCAACAAAACAGAGGTGAACTATTTTTCTTCTCTCCATCTCCATATATTTTGATTTCTCCATCTGATTTGGTTTGTATATCTAATTTTCACATTACTTGCAATGGTTTTTTGTTTTAGTGATAAGAAAATGAAAGGAGAACCTTCTCTTCAATCCAATTGCTTGGGTATGAGTAGTTTTAATTTAGATTTAATGAATTAAATTTTAATTTGGTGATTTATGTAGTTAACTATTAATCCTCAAAGAGCAAATTTTTCTATATGCCATTTTCTGTTAACCAAACAGAGTCCTAAAACATGAAATCAATAGCAATATTGAATGGTAAATTTGCCTACCATTGAAAAAAGAAATGAAAAAATAGAAGTAGTGTAAGACCCCAACTTATTATAAATAAAATTGAATTTTCTCTATTCATTATTCTAAATTAATAAGGTGTTAATTTGATATAATGATTTGGTTATGGGTGAAATGTGCAAATTTTGCAAAATAATGAGTGGTTATAAAATATTCATTTTTGTGGGGAATATTCTTTTGGTCGTGGAATATTCTTTTTTTGTCGGGGAATATTTAAATGCAATGGTAGCGACCATTCGTGGGACTCATAATGAGAATAAGCGCGGATGAAGAAAAGCGACAAAGTATGAGTTTTTATAAATAACGACGTAGTTATTACTGCTAATAATCGTTGTTAGAATACGGTGATTAAAATACGAGAATACTGGCGTGATGGCGCAAGAAGAAGCACACCAGTTTACAAGATTATTGAATTATTGATTCGTAAGTAAGAAGGCACTACTCAATAATTGTTACGATGATTCTTTCGCTCAATATTTTATTTTATTGATTCAATAATTGCTGCGTTGATAGTTTATATTATTGTTGTTTCAATAATTGTCACTGCACAGTATTTTCCATTATCAGATCAATAATTCATATTATTTGAATAATATTATTAGATAACATTATTGGCAATGTCTAGAAAGTTCTGTCTAAGGAGAGGGTTTGGTCACCTAATTGGCGCCAAGATAAGGAAAAATCCTTATTGGAAAGCCCTCTTTCACAGGAGCGGCACGGGTTGTCATAATTGTGATTCTGTAATATTATTTATGAATAATTAATTATTGATTTATATGATAAGGAAATATTTATTTGATGTGGATATAAATGATGAATTTATTTATGTGGTTATTAATGAAGGAATTAATGTTGAGGTGTTTTATCAGTATTTTGTCAAAGTGGAGGTATTAAAAATCATCCGTTTGTGGATTTCAGATATTTTCTGTTGGGAATTTGGAAAAACTTTCTTCTGCAAAGTTGTAGAGAATTCGATTTCAGACAGAATGAATATAAAATTCGTATTTTTCTGATAAACGGACTATTTTCTATGAATTATTGAAGTTTCGATAAATAAAATAATTTTTTATTAAATTTATGGGGGGACCCACTTTTGGTTGGTGGAATACACACATGGGTCATTGAATTCTTCCAACATGGCTGCCTTAAAAATTCAAAGCATGCTTAGGAATTGTAATTAATAATAATATTATTTTATTATTTAGTCTCCTTTCAGGCGTTAAAGATTTTCCTATAAATAGACGCCTAGGTTAGAATTGAAAATCACACCAGAAACAAGTTTTATTTCTCTCTAGATTATCGAGTGTATTCTTGTGAGTATTTTGATACTGCTATACGTTCTGAAGTTCACAAGACTATACCAAAGAAATTCAGTCAAAAGTACAGTTATTTTGAGGTAAGGTATGTTATTTTCTTCTTAAATGATATTATTTTCTTCAATATCATTATCTTAGAAATATTGGTGAACTTTTTAATCAAATTTGGAACTTTTTGTGTCGAGATTACTATTCACGATACGGCCTTTATTCACGATATCTCAAGACTATTCACGAATCTGAGACTATTCATAGAAAAATAAAAATTTTCTTTTTGTCCAAGATGTCTATTTTGGCTACTATCTTTGATTGTATCCATGTTTTGATCATTATTTTTGAATTACGCTTCAAAATTGGTTATTATGGAGTATTATTGATCTTGGATAAAAGCTGTATATCTGAATCCCTAATATTTGTCATTCTATCTCCTTTGGATTCGTTTTCTTTAAAATATTTTTCATCATCCTCGGTCCTAAATGATGATATTCTTGAATATCTTTGGCACAGTAGTGCAAAGATGAATGATTAGTGAATATCTTTGGCCGTAGTGAAAAGGTGAGCAGTGTTGAGATGAGCACTTGACCAATTGGTGATACTTGATGAATATCTTTGCTTTGTAGTGCAAAGATGAATATTTGATTAAAAGATGTATATTGATTGATGTTACAGGGATAAAATATTGATGATGGATTTTTAAATCTTAGAAGATAGTAGAATTCATTCTCTACGTGACTCTTCTAATGGATTGTTGTTTCCGTTGTGTGTGTTGATCTAAAACTTGTTGTCTATTAGATTTTTCCCTGTTGAAGACTAATGATAATTTGTTGTATATTATCTTAGTCATAATATTCTTTACTGGGCTAGTTGAGCTCACCCTTTTTCTTTTTGTTCCATTTTTCTTCTCGGGAGGTGAGAATACAAGCGAGGATCGAGTCGGGGTATGGAATAATGGTTCTAGAAAGATGTTTTAGTTGTCCTCACTATTTCTGTAAAATAGTGTATGAATAATTGTAATGAGGACTTATTTGGGTGTGGATATTATTTAGAAGACAATATTTGTATTTAAACTCGTAGATGTGTTGTCGTATTTTGCACGATAATTGTATTATTGAAGTTGTAGTTTGCTTTTTGTTTGTACCATGTATTTGGCGACTCGAGAATGGGTGTGTATACCTATTTTGGGGGCGTCACGGTTGGTATCAAAGCTTAGGATATGGTCTCTGCGGAGATCGGGGAATAGAACTAGGAGGGGAGAGATGAGTAAATCCTTCGCTAGTGTGTCCTATCTAAGCTTATTTGTTGGTCGGTCATAATATAGGGATATTATGTGATATGTTAATTTATTTAATTAACCCTTGTTTTATGGCAGTATTTAAGAATGGCTGCTGAGAACGTTAACAATGGAGTGTATGAGATTGTGGAACAACCTTTAGTCACAAATCAGGAGAACGTGCAACAGGAAGACAATATTCCTCCTGTAAACAACGCTACCGAGCAAACAATGAATGATGGGATGTTTAGAAGCTTTTTGCAGTTCATGCAAAATTAGACGAGGGAGACTCGTGTACAAAATATGGGTGGAAATGATGGCGGCGCTGTGATGCATCGCTGCCCAAGCGATTCAAAGAGTTGGGACCACCAGATTTCTGGGGAAAGCCCGATCCGATTAAGACGGAAACATGGGTCAAGAAAATTACCAAGATATTCGATGTATTGGGATGCACGGAGGAGCAGAAGGTTCTATTTGCCACATTTATGTTCCGTGGTGAGGAAGATTAAATTTTTTTGTGGGAATCCGTGAAGCGTACCCAGCCAGCCGCACTTAAGATATCTTGGGAAAGATTTCAGAAACTGTTCAATGACAAGTATTTTCCAAAAAGTATTCGTCATATGAAGGAGGTAGAGTTTATTAGATCAAGCGTAACACCATGTAGCGGTGTGTCAAGATGAGGCGAAGTTCGCGGAGTTATCCGAGTTTTGCACCTCATTTGGAGAGAATTGAGGAACGTATGACGTGGATGTTTCTGAGAGGTCTAAAACCTGAGATTCGTCAATACCTTATCTCTCATAAATTTTCTCTGTATTCAGATGTTGTCAACAGGGCTCAATTATTATAGAGAGATAATGAGTATACTCAACCGAGGGATCACAACCAGGGTCATACCGGTGACAGCAGTCATCAGAACGATGATAACCAGCGAGGAGGGAAAAATACGGACAAAGATGGTAACCACTCGGGTGGTAATCGTGGCCATGATAATAGGAGAGGTAAGTCAGTGAAAATTTCGGAAAGAGGAGATTCAACAATGACGGAAGACATCATCAAAGACACACCAAAGACCAACAACAAATTCTAGGGAGGAGAAGCGACCGCCAGTTAGATGTTACATGTAAGACCCCAACTTATTAATAATGATGAAATTTAATTTTCTCTATTTATTATTTTGAAATAGTAAGGGTTGATTTGATTAATGTGGATAGTTAAGGGTAAAAATCATAAATACTTCAAAATAAGCAAGTGGTTATAAAATATTCATTGTTGTTGGGGAATATTCGTTTGGTGGTGTGGAATATTAAATCTTTGTCGGGGAATATTCGTAAATGACGCAGTAGCGACCATGTGGAGCCCATGTGAGCGATTGGATGAAGAAAGCGACAAATATAAGTTGTTTAAAAATAACGGCGTAGTTATTCTGAATTAATCTTTTGTTAAAATACTAAATTGGTTAAAACACGAGTAGATTGCGGTATTGCACCAATTATTGATTCTTACGTGAAGGCTTTACTCAATAATGGTTACGATAATTCTTTTATTCGATTATTTTATTGATTTAATAATTCTTTGCGTTGATATTTTATATTCTTTGTTGTTTTGATAATTGTCATTTACGGTATTTTTCATTATCGAAGCAATAATTCATATTATCTGAATAATATTATTAGATAACATTATTAGCAATGTCTAGAAAGTTACATCTAAGGAGAGGTTTGGTCACCTAATTGCTTGGCGTCGATGAAGGAGAAATTCTTATTGGAAAGCCCCTCTTTCACAGGGCGCACTGGTTGTCGATATTGTGATTACGTAATATTATTTGTGAATAATTAATTATTGATTCATATGATGAGAAAAATATTGATTTTATGTGGATATAGATGGAGAAAATTTTTAATGTGACAATTGTTGAAAATTGAAATTTTATCTTTTACGATAAAATAATTCATTTAAATATATTATTATATTTTAATAATATAATAATGGTGATATTTTTACAACGAATGTGGGATATATGAGTATATGAGGAGGAAGAGTATTTTTGTTGCAATAAATGTTTAAAACATGTTAAACATGTCGGTGGACCCCATTTATTGACTGAAATTTGATTATAGCCTGTAAAATCGCCCGTTTGTGGATTTTGGTCAATTTCTATTTGGAATTTGGAAAAACTTTCTTCTGCAAAGTTGTAGAGAATTGAATTTCCTATAAAAACTCACGAGATTTGAATTTTCTGATGAAAGGGCTATTTATTATGAATTATTGAAGTTCCAAAGCTCCGAAATAATTGATTTTTGGAAGTTTAAAATATTTAAAATTAGAAAAACGTTTTTTCTTACTTTTTCTAGAATGTGGCATGTGTTTGATGGCTGAAATCAGATTCTAGGCATGCGTAGGAAATTTATATAATTATATTATTAATTTATTAAATTTTACGCTTTTTGGTATTCTAGCGCAATTTCTATAAATAGGGTCTTGGGTTAGAATTGAAAATCACACGAAGCTGAAGTTTTCTCTCTCTATATTATCGGCGTATTCTTGTGAGTATTTTAAGTATACTTTGAGTATTGTTAGGCGGTCTGCAAGTCCCTTGATGACTATATATCAGGTATTAAATTTAGAAATCTTTAATCTTTCGAGGTAAGGGATGTTATTTTTTTCTCAAATGATATTATTTCTTCAATATCATTATCTTTGAAATATTGGTTGAAACTTTTTATCAAATTTGGAACTTTTTCATGTCGGGGTTACTTATTCATGATTCTTATTCACGATTCTTATTCACGAGTTCTTATTCATGAGTTCTTATTCACGAGTTCTTATTCACGAAAGTACTATTCATGAAGCGTGAAGATGTTTTTTGGGAAATTTCTATCTTTTGGTGTCTGAGTTACTATTCACGTATCTTACTTATTCACGTATCTGACTATTCATAGAAAAATAAAATTTCTTCTTTTTGTCAAAATATCTAATACGGATACTAGCTTTGATTGTATCCATGTTTTGATCATTCTTGAATTTTACACCACTATGATTATTTTTGAGGTATTTTTGAACATGGATAAAACAAAATCTACGAATCCTTAATCCTTAATCCTTGTCATTTTGTTTCCTTTGGATTCGTTTCTTTAAAAATATTTTCATCATCCTCGGTCTTAAATGATGATATTATTGAATATCTTTGGCACTGTAGTGCTGAAGATGAATGATTTCTGAAGAATATCTTTGGTAGTAGTGCAAAAGATGAGCAGCATTGTTTAGATGAATATGACCAAGTGATGAATATCTTTGGCACTGTAGTGCAAAGATGAATATTTGATTCGGATGTATATTGATTGATGTTATAGGGATAAAAGATGAGCGATGAACTTTTAAATTCATACATAGAAGATAGTAGTTTGCATTCTCTACTTAACTCTTCTAATGAATTATTATTTCATTGCGAATATTGATTTAAAATTTGTTGTCTATTGTATTCTATTAGATTTTTCCTGTTGAAGACTAACGATAATTTGTTGTATATTATCTTAGTCGTAATATTCTTTCTTGGGCTAGTTGAGCTCACCCTTTTCCTTTTTGTTCCATTTTTTCTTCTCGGGAGGCGAGAATATAGCGAGTGCAGTCGGGGTATGGAATGAAGGTTTTAAAGAATTGTTTAGTAGTCCTCACCATTTTGTAAAATAATGTATCAATAAATGTGATGAGGATTTATTTGAGTATAGATATTGTATAGAAGATAATATTTGTATTCAAACTCACAGTTTTTCTTGTTGTAATAATAAAGTTGTAGTTGTTTACATACCATGTATATTGACAACTCAGGAATAGGTGATGTATACTATTTTGGGGGCGTCGCGGTTGGTATCGAGCTTAGGGATATGATCTCTGGCGGAGATCGGGGAATAGAACTAGGAGGGAGGCGAGTAAATCCTTCGCTAGTGTGACCTACTAAGCTTATTTTTTAGTTGAGTCGAGTATATAAGGATATTATGTGATATATTGATTTCCTTAATTAACCCTTGTTTTATGGCGGTATTTGAGAATGTCATTGAGAATATTAACAATGGAAATGAGACCGTGGTGGAGGCGCTGTACTACTCACTGACGAGGAGAGCGTCTGCAGCAGTGGCAATGTTCCTCTGTGAACAACACCACCTTGCTGGCGAGATGATGAGCGAGGGGATGTTTAGAAGCTTTTTGCGGTTCATGCAAAAATCGAGACGAGACTTCGTGTTCAAAATCTGAGGAGAAATGATAGCAATTCACGGGTTGTCGCGACCAAGCGATTCAAAAGTTGGGACCACGAATTTAAGGGAAAGCGAGATCCGATCATGGCGGAAACATGGGTCAACAAATTACCAAGATATTCGATGTCTTGGGATGCACGGAAAAACGAAGGTTCCATTCGCCACCTTTATGTTAGTGGCGAAAGCGGACTCTTGGTGAGATGAGTGCGTGAAGCGTACCCATCCATCCCGCTTTCGGCATGTCTTGGGAGACATTTTGAAATTATTTAATGACAAATACTTTCACGAAAGTGTTCGTCGTATGAAGGAAGTGGAGTTCATCAGATTAGAACAAAACAACATGGCGGTGTCTCGATGACGAGGCAAAGTTTGCGAGTTATCGAGTTTGCACCTCATTTGGTGGAGAATGAGAGCGTATGGCGGATGTTTTTGAGAGGTTTTGAAACGGCGTCGACAATATCTCATTTCTCATAAATTTTCTCTCTATTCGGATGTTGTAAGCAGGGCTCGATTATTAGGCGAGATAACGAAATACGGTCGGTTGAGGACCATAACGAGGATCGTACGAGAGATAGCGATCAGCGAGAATAATGATAACCGGCGGAGAAAAGAAAAGCAGACGGACAAAATGGTAACCACTACGGTGGTAATCATAGCCGTGAAAATAGAAAAAGCGAGTCGGGAGGAGATTTTAAAAGAGGAGATTTAACAACGACCATGTGAAGGCAGCGGTCTGCGGACAAGAATGGTTCTAAGGAGGAGAAACGACCACCGGTCATATCTGCTACAAATCACGAAAAAAGAGGACATATCGGTCAAGCGCCCAGACAGTTCAAGGTATGCTATAATTGTGGAAAGGAAGGACATATCGCTCGAGATTATATAGTAGTGAAACCTAGTTCAGTGGGACGGTGACTCAAAAGTATCTGTCGAGAAAAGTCAAAGTCAACGATTAGGGAAGGCGTTTTTGTTGTATTTGGTCATAATGCGAGGAACCCAAGCGAGGTGATCACGGGTAAGCTATTTATAAATTCTTTGAAGTTTATACCTTACTTGATCAAGGGTCTTTACCCATTCATTTATCTCTCTGCGTATGCTCAGCGTTTAAACTTGACTCAGGAGAAATTAGACTTTGACCTATCTGTGGAAAACAGTTAGGAGAAACTTTCATCACATCCTTTGTTTATAAATCTTGTTTGATTCAAGTTGGCACCATCACACTTACTGTTGACCTTATCTCTTTAAAGATACTTGCTTTTGATGTGATTTTAGGGATTGATTGGTTAACTACTCATCATGCCAAAATTGATTGTTTTTTCGTAAGGTTGTTAGTTTTCATATTCTAACCAACTTTGTTATGCAATTCAAGCAACTAAACCATTAAAATCAATCTTTGTCATATCTAATCATAAAGCTATTCGTTTATTGAAAAGCGGATGTCAAGCTTTCTTAGCCCATGTTATGGATTTGAATAAAACACGTCAAATTTGAATAATATTCTGTTGTTATTGACTTTCACGACGTATTTCTAGAAGAACTTCCGGTCTACCCCGAGCGTGAAGTTGAATTCTTTATTGATCTTGAACACAGTACAAAGCCCATTTCTAAAACCCCATATCGAATGGCTCTATTGAACTTGAGGAGTTAAAGTCCAACTACTGAGGAATTGTTGGACATCGGTTTCATTCGATCTAGTACATCTCCTTGGGGTGCTCTGTTTTATTTGTAAAGAAGAAAAAGCGGAGTATGCGACTTTGTATTGACTATCGGGAATTGAACCATGTGACCATCAAGAATAGGTATCCTCTACCTCGTATTGATGACTTGTTTGACCCGATTCTGAGGGCACAATTCTTTTCAAAAATCGATCTTCGATTACGGATATCATCAATTTGAAGATTAGGCGAGGATATTCAAAGGCGCCTTTAGAACTCGATGCGGGCATTATGAATTCTTAGTCGTATCTTTCGGATTGACTAATGCTCCTATGACTTTCATGGATATGATGAGCCGAGTATTTGAGGAATATTTGGATCGATTTGTTGTTGTCTTTATTGATGACATCTTATATATATTCAAAAGTCGTGAAGATCATGAGCACCATTGAAGCTGGTACTCCAAAACCCGTGAAAACAAACTATATGCCAAATTAAAGAAATGCGAGTTAAAGCGAGGAAGTAGCATTCCTTGGGCGCGATGGTGTCGAAACATGGAGTATCTGTTGATCCGTGAAGATTGAAGCAATCTGAAGTTAGAACAAGCGAAGTCGGTGGTGAAGTCACGTAGCTTTTGGGCTTAATGGTTATTATCGGAGATTCGTGGAAGGGTTTTCTCGAATCGCTACTCCATTAACTTCGCTAACTTCGGAAGGATCAAAATTTCGTTTGGAGCGAAGAATGCGAGAAAAGTTTCCAAGAGCTTAGAGGAGACTTATTTCTAAGATTTTGTTCTAATAATACCATCTGGTTCGGATGGATTTGTTATCTCTGATGATGCTTTGGCAAAGGGTTAGGATGTGTTCTCATCTGCGGCGTGGGAAAGTCATAGCTTTATGCCTCTGCGACAACTTAAAAGTATGAGAGGAATTATCCTACTCATGATCTAGAGTTAGCGGTGATCGTTTCGTGCTTAAAGATATGGAGCACTATCTATATGGGGAGAAAGTGGAGATATATTAGGACCATAAAAGCCTTAAATATTTCTTCACTCAAAAAGAACTCGACATCGCGGCGGTGACGTTGGCTCGAGCTATTGAAGACTACGACCACACTATTGATACCATCACGGAAAAGCGAGCGTGGTAGGCGGCGCGCGTTGAGTAGAAGATCATATCACGAGGAGCGAGTGCGATGATGTCAAGTATCGCGTAGAGCCGACTTTAATAGAAAAAGTTAAGGTTGCTCGAGCCCGGGCCGGAGGTGATCGTATTATGAAGAAATACAAGAAGGAGCTATTAGGAGCGAGAATTGATGAAGAAGGAATACTTGAGTCCACTCTAGACTTTGTGTTTCTAACGACTACGATTTGAAGTACGAGATTATGATGGAGGCACTGATACACCATTTGCAATCCATCTGGAAGTACTAAAATGTATCGTGATCTTGACATACATTTTGGTGGAACAATATGAAGAGAGAGATTGCAAAGTTTATCTCGATGTGTTTAACTTGTCAGCGTGTAAAGGCGGAGCATCTAGTACCTAAGGGTCCGTTGCAACCACTTGAGATTAGAAATGGAAGTGGGAACACATTACCATGGATTTCGTTACGGGTCTTCCTACGGTTTCTCGAGGCATCAATGCTATTTGGGTTATTGTTGATAGATTAACCAAGTCGCTCATTTCTTTGCCGTCATCGGAGACTTATTCACTTGAGCGTCTTCTTGCTAGTATATGCGTGAATGAGATTGTGAGGTTGCATGGCATACTGTATCCATAGTTTGGATCGTGACCCAAGATTCATTTCAAGATTTTGGGTTAGCTTGCAAAAAGCTATGAGCGCAGATTTCTGATTGATTGGCATACCATCCTCAAAGCAGACGGACAATCGAAAGGACTATTCAAACTCTTGAAGATTTATTAAGACTCTGTGTCCTAGACTTCAAAAGGCGGTTAGGATAAGTATTTACCATTGGTAGAATTCTCCTACAACAACAGTTATCGAGCAAGTATAGGTGTGGCTCCATTTGAAGCATTATATGGGCCGAAAGTGTCGCTCTCCGGTATGTTGGGGACGAGGTGGGTGAAGCAACATTGTTGGGACCGAGTTTAATGCGTATGACTACGGAAAAGATCCAAATGATTCGACAGCGTATACAAAGCGGCACAAGATCGATAAAAAGAGTTATGCGGATCTTCATCGAAAGGGCGTGGAATTTAGTGTAGGGGATCGTGTATTGTTGCGAGTTGCTCCATGGAAGGAGTTACAAGATTTGGGAAGAGAGAAAGCTCGATCCACGATTTATTGGTCCATTTCAAATTCTTGACCAGAGTAGGAAATGTAGCCTATAGACTCGCGTTACCTCGAGTATGTCTCGTGTTCATAATGTGTTCACATGCTCGTACTTCGTAAATATGTGAAAGACCCGAACCACGTTATTGAGTTAGAAGCCGGACGAGATAGTAGAAGACTTAGCGTATGAGGAGGTACTGTTAAGATCTTAGATAGGAAGGAGCATGTCCTACTGCCATGAAAGGTCATACCACAAGTTAAAGTTTTGTGGAGGAATCATCTTTATAGAGGAAATGACACGGGAATTGGAAGCGGAAATGAAAGCGAGGTATCCTCACCTTTTGAAACACAGTGCGTCGTCGTCGATTTCGAGGGACGAAATTTCATAAGGAGGGAGGTTGTAAGACCCCAACTTATTATTAATGAAATTTAATTTTCTCTATTTATTATTTTGAAATAGTAAGGGTTGATTTGATTAATGTGGATAGTTATGGGTAAAATCTGTAAATACTTCAAAATAAGCAGTGGTTATAAAATATTCATTGTTGTTAGGGAATATTCGTTTGGTCGTGGAATATTAAATCTTTGTCGGGGAATATTAAATGCGACCAGTATGACGTGTGTGAGCCCATGTGAAGCGATTGGATGAAGAAAGCGACAAATATAAGTTGTTTAAAAATAACGGCGTAGTTATTCACAGATTATCTTGTTAAAATACTCGGTGGTTAAAACACGATAGCTTTGCGGTATTGCACCAATTATTGATTCTTACGTGAAGGCACTACTCGATAATGGTTACGATAATTCTTATTCGATATTTTATTGATTTAATAATTGTTGCGTTGATATTTTATATTCTTTGTTGTTTGATAATTGTCATTACTACGGTATTTTTCATTATCGAAAGCAATAATTCATATTATACGAATAATATTATTAGATAACATTATTAGCAATGTCTAGAAAGTTACATCTAAGGAGAGGTTTGGTCACCTAATTGCTTGGCGTCGATGGAGAAATTCTTATTGGAAAGCCCCTCTTTCAGAGAAGCGCACTGGTTGTCGATATTGTGATTACGTAATATTATTTGTGAATAATTAATTATTGATTCATATGATGAGGAAAATATTGATTTTATGTGGATATAGATGGAGAAAATTTTTAATGTGACAATTGTTGAAAATTGAAATTTTATCTTTTTACGATAAAATAATTCATTTAAATATATTATTATATTTTAATAATATAATAATGGTGATATTTTTACAACGAATGTGGGATATATGAGTATCTGAGGAGGAAGAGTATTTTTGTTGCAATAAATGTTTAAAACATGTTAAACATCGATTGGACCCCATTTATTATTTGAAATTTGATTATAGCTTTTGTAAAATCGCTTGGTTTGTGGATTTGGTCAATTTTTATTTGGAATTTGGAAAAACTTTCTTCTGCAAAGTTGTAGAGAATTGAATTTCCTATAAAAACTCATGAGATTGAATTTTCTGATGAAATGGCTATTTATTATGAATTATTGAAGTTCGAAGCTCAAAATAATTGATTTTTTGGAAGTTTAAAATATTTAAAATTAGAAAAACGTTTTTTCTTACTTTTTCTAGAATGTGGCATGTGTTTGATGGCTGAAATCAGATTCTAGGCATGCGTAGGAAATTTATATAATTATATTATTAATTTATTAAATTTTACGCTTTTGGTGTTCTAGCAATTTCTATAAATAGGGTCTTGGGTTAGAATTGAAAATCACACAGAAAGCTGAAGTTTTCTCTCTATATTATCGGCGTATTCTTGTGAGTATTTTGAGTATACTTTGAGTATTGTTAGGCGGTCTGCAAGTTCCTTGACTAGCCTTTATATCAGGTATTCAAATTAGAAATCTTAATCTTTCGAGGTAAGGGATGTTATTTTCTTCTCGAATGATATTATTTCTTGATATCATTATCTTTGAAATATTGGTTGAAACTTTTTATCAAATTTGGAACTTTTTCGTATGGGGGTTACTTATTCATGAGTTCTTATTCATGAGTTCTTATTCACGATTCTTATTCATGAGTTCTTATTCACGATTCTTATTCAAAAGTCTTATTAATGAAGCGTGAAGATGTTTTTTTTTTGGGAAATTTCTATCTTTTGGTGTGAGTTCTTATTCACGTATACCTTTATTCGCGATATCTGACACTATTCATAGAAAAATAAAATTTCTTCTTTTTGTCCAAAATATCTAATACGGATACTAGCTTTGATTGTATCCATGTTTTAATCATTCTTGAATTTTACACCACTATGATTATTTTTGAGGTATTTTTGAACATGGATAAAACAAAGTACGAATCCTTAATCCTTAATCCTTGTCATTTTGTTTCTTTGGATTCGTTTCTTTAAAAATATTTTTCATCATCCTCGGTCTTAAATGATGATATTATTGAATATCTTTGGCTTTGTAGTCAAAAGTTGAATGATTTTCGAAGAATATCTTTGGTAGTAGTGCAAAGATGAGCAGTGTTTAGATGAACATGACCGGTGATGAATATCTTTGGCTGTAGTGCAAAGATGAATATTTGATTCGAGATGTATATTGATTGATGTTATAGGGATAAAAGATGAGCGATGAACTTTTAAATTCATACATAGAAGATAGTAGTTTGCATTCTCTACTTAACTCTTCTAATGAATTATTATTTCATTGCGAATATTGATTTAAAATTTGTTGTCTATTGTATTCTATTAGATTTTTCCTGTTGAAGACTAACGATAATTTGTTGTATATTATCTTAGTCATAATATTCTTTCTTGGGCTAGTTGAGCTCACCCTTTTCCTTTTTGTTCCATTTTTCTTCTCGGGAGGCGAGAATATAGCGATGCAGTCGGGGTATGGAATGAAGGTTTTAGAAAGAATTGTTTAGTAGTCCTCACCATTTTGTAAAATAATGTATCAATAAATGTGATGAGGATTTATTTGAGTATAGATATTGTCAGAAGATAATATTTGTATTCAAACTCAGTTTTCTTGTTGTAATAATAAAGTAAAGTTGTAGTTGTTTTACTCGGAATAGGTGATGTGATACCTATTTTCACATTACAAATCGGAAAGAAGGTGATGTATACAATCTATATTTGGGAAGGCGTCAGAGATTGTATTTATAAGCGAAACCAAGTTCAGCGTGAGGATGATGGTGACTCAAAGGTCATCCGGATAAGTCGAAATCAACGGTTTACGGAAGAGCATTTGTTGTGGATTGTGGCCAAACGTGAGGAACCCTAACGTGGTGATCACGTGTAAGCTAATCTTGAATTCTTGTGAAGTTTATACCTTACTTGAATCTGGGTTCTACCCATTCTTTTTATCTCTCTCTGCTTGTGCTCAGCGTTTAAACTTGACTCAGGAGAAATTAGACTTTGATTTATCTGTTGAAACTCCGTTGGGAAACCTTCGTTACATCTACAGTTTTATAAATCTTGCTTGATCCAAGTTGGCACAATCACATTACTGTTGATCTTATTTCTTTAAAGATACTTGCTTTTGATGTGATTTTAGGAATTGATTGGTTAACCATTCATCATGCCAAAATTGATTGTTTTCGTATAAGGTTGTTAGTTTTCATATTCCTAACTTGACTATCATACGAATTCAAACAACTAAACCACTAAAATCGACCATTTGTCATATCAAGCCACAATCTTTATTCGTTTTTGAAAAGCGGATGCCAAGCTTTCTTAGCCCATTTTATGGATTTGAATAAAACAAGTCGATTTGGATAATATTTACATTGTTAGAGAATTTCACGATGTATTTCTGAAGAACTTCCTGGCCCGCCTCGAGCGTGATGTTGAATTCTTTATTGACCTTGAAGGCAAGCACAAAACCCATTTCTAAAACCCCATATCGAATGGCTCTATTGAACTTGAGGAGTTAAAAGTACAACTACACAGGAGTTATTAGACACGCCGGTTTCATTCGGCCCCTAATACATCTCTTTTGGGGTGCTCTGTTTTATTCGTAAAGAAGAAGAGCGGGAGTATGCGACTTTCAGTATTGACTACCGAGAATTAAACCATGTCACCATCAAGAATAGGTATCTGCTACCTCGCATTGATGACTGTTCGACCCGATTCTGAGAGCACAATTCTTTTCAAAGATCGATCTTCGATTCGGATATCATCATTGAAGATTAAAAGCGAGGATATTCCAAGGCGCCGCCTTAAACTTCGAGACGGGCATTATGAATTCTTAGTTATGTCTTTTGTATTGACTAATGCTCCTGCGCCGCTTTCATGGATATGATGAACAAAGTATTGAGGAATATTTGGATCGATTCGTTGTTGTCTTTATTGATGACATCCTCATCTATTCCAAAATCCGTGAAGATCATGAGCACCATTTGAAGTCGATACTTGAAAGGCTTCGTGAAAACAAGCTATATGCCAAGTTGAAAAAATGCGAGTTCGGCGAGGAAGTAGCATTCCTTGGGCGCGTGGTGTCAAAAGATGGAGTATCTGTTGACCGGTGAAGATTGAAGCAATACAAAGTTAGGAGCAACAGAAGTTGGTGGACAGAAGTCGCGTAGCTTTACGGGCTTAATTTGGTTATTATCGGAGATTCGTAGAAGGATTTTCTCGAATCGCTACTCAGCTAACTCTTCGGTGACTCGGAAAGATAAAAAATTCATATGGAGCGAGGAATGCGAGAAGAGTTTCCAAGAGCTCAAGAGGAGACTCATTTGGCACTGTTACAGCAATACCATCGGTTCGGATGGATTTGTTATCTCGATGATGCTTCGTGCAAAGGGTTAGGATGTGTTCTCATGCAACATAGGAAAGTCATAGCTTTATGCCTCGCGACAACTCAAAGAATATGAGAGGAATTATCCGCTCATGATTTGGAGTTAGCGTGATCGTTTTACGTTAAAAACTGGAGACACTACTTGTATGGGGAGAAAGTGGAGATTTATACGGACCATAAAAGCCTCAAATATTTCTTCACCCAAAAAAGAACTCAAAATACAAGCAACGACGTTGGCTTGAAGCTGCTGAAAAATTACGATCACACTATTGATATCATCCTGGAAAAACGAACGTAGTAGCTGACGCATTGAGTAGAAGATCATATGCAAGTACGAGTGCGATATTGTCAACGCAAAGACCCATTTTGTATGACTTGTAAAGGATGGAGATAGAGTTAAAAACTCCAGGGAACCACGTGATGATGGCGAATATATGAATAGAACCGACTTTAATCGATAAAGTTAAAGGCGCTCAAGCCTCTTGACACAGGGGCGATCATTATGAAGAAGAAAGCAAGAAGGTCTTTATTAGGAAGCAAGAATCGATGAAGAAGGAATACTTCGAGTCAATATTTCCTTAACATTAATTCCTTCATTAATAACCACATAAATAAATTCATCATTTATATCCACATCAAATAAATATTTCTTTATCATATAAATCAATAATTAATTATTCATAAATAATACTGAGAATCACAATTATGACAACCAATCGTTCCAAGAAATAGGGGCTTTCAATAAGGATTTCTCACTTCTTGGCGTGCGATTAGGTGACCAAACCTCTCATTAGGCGAGAACTTTCTAGACATTGCCAATAATGTTATCTAATAATATTATTCAAATAATATGAATTATTGATCCGATAATGAGAAATCTTCATGCAAGTGACAATTATTGAAACAACAATAATATAAACTATCAATACAACAATTATTGAATCAATAAAATAAAATATTAAGCAAGAACTCATTTGTAACAATTATTGAGTAAGGTCTTCTTACGCACGAATCAATAATTTAATAATCTTCATTCAATCTGGTAACCTTCTTTGTACCACGCCAGACATATTCTTGTATTTAACCACCGGTATTCCAACAAGTGTTAATCTGTAGGTATAACTACGCCGTTATTTATAAAAACTCATACTTTGTCAGTTTCTTCATCCAACGATTTATTACATTATGAGCCCCACGAATGGTGCTGGCCGCATAAATGCGAATATTCTCCGACAAAAGAATATTCCACGACCAAAAGAATATTCCCGACAAAATGAATATTTTATAACCACTTGCATATTTTGCAAAATTTGCACATTTCACCCATAACCAAATCATTATATCAAATTAACACCTTATTAATTTAGAATAATGAATAGAGAAAATTCAATTTTATTTATAATAAGTTGGGGTCTTACAATTTATTAGTATTCTATGATTTTATCTAATGTTTATGATGTTCTTTACTCTCTATCTTTTGTTTCCAGTTTTTCATTTGCAGTTGGTAGATTTGTTGCTGTTAACTATTATGTAAATATGTTAGTATCATTTATTAGTATTTTATCTCATGTTTATGATGTTCTTTCATCTCTATCTTTTCTTCCCAGCCTTTCATTTGCAGTTGGTAGATTTTATTGCATGTATTGATCATTTTAAGTGATAGAATGCAAATTTACACAAATAGTTGTTAGGTTACTCCGTGATCTAATGGTCTGGAACATATTTTTTAATTTGCTTAGGCGGTGCTAGGCATTGGGTATCTCCGTTTGTCTAAGAAATGCTTTTGAAGTAGCAGTGCAGGTTGTTATTAACAACGTTACCAAGTTGAGGAGATACATTACTCAAGGAATAAAATTTCATGTGTCCAGTAATTTAGAAATCGAAATCAACAACAAAATTGAGGTGAGTCCTTTTTTCATGCTTCTCTATCTGTCGTCATTACATCTACAAATATATGTATATACACACACATAAAATTCTAATATATGCATAGTGCTACAAATACAAACTTGCATACTATTTCAGTCTTATGCTAGATGAAAGATTTATAGAATGAATTTTGAGAGTTAAGTTCCAGTTTATCATTCATATGAATTATAGTTGTTCTGGTGAACAACTTTTCTCAGATGTATCCTCAAATTCAGCTTTAAGAGAAAAAAGAGAAGCTGCAGTCCATTAAAAGAGTCAAGTAGAGAATAAAATCTACTATCTTTTATGATTTAAAGGTTTTTCATCACTTTTATCATCGAGACTCGACAATAAATAATCCACATCATCCACCGCACTACTGACAAGGATATTCATTAGTATCACAACCACAAATTATCCACGCACTACGGGTTAAGGATATTCGGTGTATTCATCAATGGTCATGATCATGCCAACAATCGTCCATCAATGCACTCACAGACAATGAGGACTTTTACCACATCATTTGTAATATTATTACCATGATTATACCGATTAATCCCTAGTATAATCATACCAAGTCCATCTATGCCTTTATAGGCCATGAGATGACTTTCAACATAATATAAACATGAGGATGATGCCAATGATATAAGAATTCAATAAAACAAGTTCAAGAATTAATTTACCATGAACCAATAACGTCCAAATTGTCAACATGAATCTGCTTTGTAGAGTAAGATTCAAGAATGCTCAGAAGAATATTTCCATGAAAAAAATACTGGATGAAGCACAAATATCATGGATATTCCATTAATTTCATGGAGTATAGAAGTCAAAACTTTAACCAACTGAGTATAACAAAGAATGGAATAACAAAAGAAATTACTAGGCATGCGATAGATCGCATGCACAGACGGAGTTATTCCAATGAGAATAATAAATAACGAAACCGGTCGTGCGTAAGAACTTACGATATGATATATTCAACAGAATAATAAAAAGCGAAACCGTGTCAAAGCGAAATTGCACCGATGCGAATGTTCCAAGAATAATAAATAACGGAACCGGTCATGCGTAAGCATGCATGAGCAGGATGTTCCAATGAATAATAAAGAATGGAATAACATAAGAATTTCACCATGTATGCAGATTGCAAAGACAAAGTTATTCAACATAATGATAAAGAATGGAATAATAGAAGAATTTCACCAAGTATAGGGTAGATCGTGACGCCCCAAAATAGGTCCATTCCATCCAACCCATTTCGAGTCGCCAAATACATGATACGTAAATAACTACAACTTTATTATTACAACATATAAAGCTGTGAGTTTAAATACGAGATATTGCCATCTAGACAATATCCACACGCAAATAAATCCCCATCATAATTATTGATACATTATTTTACAAAATGGTGAGGACTACTAAACAACTCTCTCTAGAACCTTCATTCCATACCCCGACTAAGATTTCGCTACATTCTCGCCTCCCGAGAAGAAAAATGGAACAACAAGGAAAAGGGTGAGCTCAACTAGCCCGAAGAGGAATATTATGACTAAGATAATATACAACAAATTATCGTTAGTCTTCAACGGAAAAAATCTAATAGAATACAATAGACAACCGGTTTTTAAATCAACAACTGCAATGGAAACAACAATTCATTAGAAGAGTTAAGTAGAGAATGCAAACTACTATCTTCTATATATGAATTTAAAAGTTCATCGCCGATATTTTATCCCTCGTAACATCAATCAATATATATCCGGAATCAAATATTCATCTTTGCACTACAGCCAAAGATATTCATCGATTGGTCAGTGTTCATCTAAACACTGCTCATCTTCAGACTACGGGCCAAAGATATTCTTCAGAAATCATTAATCTTTTTTACTTCTGAGCCAAAGATATTCCATAATATCATCATTTAAGATGAAGATGATGAAAAATATTTTTAAAAGCGAATCCGATTGAAACAAAATGACAAGGATTAAGGATTCGTATTTTTGTTTTATCCACGTCCAAAAATACCTCATGTAAGACCCCGAATTTTATGAAATAAAAGTATTCAATTTTTCTTATAATTACTATTCAGTAAATGGTTAAATTGATAAAAGTTAAAGTTAAGGGTGATATATGAATTTTTTTCAAAATACGCATGAGTGGTTATAAAATATTCATTGTTGTTTGGGGAATATTCGCTAGTCGTGGAATATTCTTTCCGCTTTTGGGAATATTAAATGCGACGGCCTTTTGATCATTTGTGGGCTCCATAATGAGAATAAGCGCGGATGGAGAAAAGCGACAAATTTGAGTTTTTATAAATAACGGTGTAATCAAGTACTCAATTAACACTTGTTGGAATACCCGGTTGGTAAAGTAAAGTAATACTGGCGTTGTTGACTTAAAGAAATATTACCGGTATTGCGAGTATTTTTTAATTATTGATTCTTATGTAAGAATGCACTACTCAATAATTGTTACGGTAATTCTTGCTCAATATTTTATTTTATTGATTCAATAATTCTTTGCGTTGATATTTTATATTATTGTTGTTTTGATAATTGTCAACCGCACAAGATATTTCCCATTATCGGATCAATAATTCATATTATTTGAATAATATTATTAGATAGCATTATTGGCAATGTCTAGAAAGTTACATCGAGGAGAGGTTTGGTCACCTAATCTTGGCGCAAGAAGAAGAAATTCTTATTGGAAAGCCCCTCTTTCCTGGAAGGAGCGACTGGTTGTCATAATTGTGATTACGTAATATTATTTGGGAATAATTAATTATTGATTTATATGATAAGAAAATATTTATTTGATGTGGATATAAATGATGGATTTATTTATGTGGTTATAAATGAAGGAATTAATGTTGAGGTATTTTATCAAGTATTTTATCGGAATGAAGGTATTAAAAATTAAACCAAGATTTTTGAGATATATTATGTGAGTTAAAATTTTTAATCGTAGTTGGATCGTTGTAATTTTTGGATATGTTATACATATATAAGTTGAGTATATGTCTACAAATTTTGATCCGTTAAAAATGAAGCGAATGATTTGTTATAAATTTTAAGAGGTGTTTGATTCGGAAAGTAGGGTTATAATTGATTTTGGTGGAAAATTCTAGAATTGAGTGGGCCCCACTTTTGGTTGGTGAGAAATGTGCTCAATTGAATTTTATTTCAAATGTGGTGGGTGGCAATAGTAGCGAGTGTAAAAGCCATCAGTAGTGCTTGTCAAGTCCGCTTCTTGGCAATTTAACATTTTCCTATAAATAGAGGCTAAGTTAGAATTGAAAATCACACCGTAAACAAAGTTTTTTCTCTTTCTCTCTATATTATTGAGCGTATTTTGTGAGTATTTAGATACTTTGAGAGTTCTTTATTCAAAGACAAGTTTCATTCAAAGATCACTTCCGACCTTTCCTTCCAAGTCTCGATTCTTTGAGGTAAGGGATAGTAAGGGATATTATTTTTTCAGTAATGATATTATTTCTTCAATATCAATATCTTTGAAATATTGGTTGGAACTTTTATCAAATTTGGAACTTTTTTTCATGTGGGATTACTATTCACGAGTTCTTATTCATGAGTTCTTATTCACGAGTTACTATTCACGAGTACTATTCATGAAGCGTGAAGATGTTTTTTTTGTGGAATTTCTATCTTTTGGTGTTTGAGTTACTATTCACGATATCGATAATTATTCACGATATCTGACTATTCATTTACGATACGGCAAGACTATTCAAGAAAAATGAAAATTTTTCTTTTCGTCTAAAATATCTATTCTGGATACTAGCTTTGATTGTATCCATGTTTTGATCATTCTTGAATTTTACACCACTATGATTATTTTGAGGTATTTTTGGATGTATAGATTGAGAGTTATGAATTTTATGAGAAAAGACTATTTTTAAAAGTAACTATTTATAACTCCTTGCGGTTAACTCCAAAATTGATGAAATTTTATTGAGAGTACATCTATATAATATCGGTGTACTCTGTGAATTTGAAATTTTGGATAAAAGTACAATTTATGATAAATGTTTAAATATTCGGTGGTTTTGGCCATATGAAAAATAGTAAATGAATTTTTAAAATTTCGAGAAAAATATATGTTCAATATGGGACTATTTTATGCTAAATCCCAGAAAAGAAATATTTTTGAACCGATTTGGTATTTTCATGAAAATGTTCTAGTTATGAGTAAATGAATTAAATATGTTATGTGAAGTAAGAAAATTAGAAAATATGATTTTATGGTTTGAGAATCATATATGAGATATATGCAGATTTTTATGAGGGTTTTGGTTAATGATGATGAAACCTTATGAGTTTGGCATTTTTAGATGATTAAATGCATTAATTATTAAAGTGTAAATAATTGGATTAAATTGTTTATAAGTTTGAGAAATGATTAAAATATTATTATAATATTAATAATATTAGATTATGAGATTTCTAAGTGATTTATAACATTTGGATTAAGGTGTTATAAATATGGATATGAATTTTATTATGAAACTTTATCTTTTCGTATCGAGGTTACTACGCACGATATACGGGACTATGTATTTAATACGGGTACTATTCACAACAAATTGGTTTCTTCTCCGACCAAATTATCGTTGATTTATGAATCTTACTCTTGAAATTAAAACCATGTTTTGATTATATTATTTTTATATAACATTCTTATAACCCTAATGATGATATTTCTCTTTGACTTGAGTGTAAAGATGGGTAGATTATTGGTATGATCGTGACCATAGGTTCTCTTTGGCCGAAGAAGTGCAAAAGTTGAATTGTTGACCGGTATGATCATGACCATTGAATTTACAATTGAATATTTTTTTAGCTTAAGTGCAAAGGTGAATTGATCAACATGGTTATAATTATTATATAACTTCGAAATGATTATGTATTTCTTTGATATATGAATATCTTTGGCTCGTAATGCAAAGATGACTTTGTTGTTGAATATCTTTGCTTCAGAAAGTGCAAAGATGAATTATTGATGAATATCTTTTGCTTCGTAATGCAAAGATGACTGTTGTTGAATATCTTTGCTTTGTAGTGCAAAGATGAATTATTGATGAATATCTTTGGCTCAGTAATGCAAAGATGTCCCGTTGTTGAATATCTTTTGCACCAGTAGTGCAAAGATGAATTATTGATGAATATCTTTTGCTCGTAATGCAAAGATGACTGTTGTTGAATATCTTTGCTTTGTAGTGCAAAGATGAATTATTGATGAATATATTTGGCTTGTAATGCAAAGATGTCCCGTTGTTGAATATCTTGGCACAGTAGTGTAAAGATGAATCTGTTGATGAATATCTTTGGCCCGTGGTGCAAAAAGATGAATTTATTAGTATGATTATGAGCAGAGGCCGTGATTTGGTATAACCATGATCTTTGATGTTTGGGGTAAAGACAAGTGATGAAAATTATCTTTGTCTTGGATGAGGAAAGGAATTTAGAACTACAATTACGATTATGAGTTATACACGTGATTGTGGGATGAGGAATTGTTGATTGATGTTACGAGGATAAAACATTGTTGGTGGATTTTTAACATGGAGAAGACAATAGACTTTATAGTCTATTTGACTCTTCTAATGGATCGCTTCATTCCGCCGCAACTATGGTTCAAAAGTTTTATCATCTACCATATATTTCTAAATCTACGATTTACATCGATGAAGACTATTGATAATTTATTTATCTTTAGTCATAATATTCTTTCTTGAGCTAGTTGTGCTCACCCTTTTGTTTCACAATTCCTTTCGTAATAAAAGTGTATTTGGGTCGAGCGGGGATAGCGAGGAATAGAGTGGTGGTCTATAGTTGTTGAGGTGAGGTGAATTTAACTTTGGAAGGGTGTTTTGTCACTATCATACAAGATGTCTAATGACATACAAACTCGTGTTATCATAAGACATGGGTTGGTTTCATCCACTTCACGAGTATATTTACAAGCACTACCTATATAATCTTGGTGTTTGTTTGGAGTATAATACCAAATTAGAGGCAGTGGAGATAATGATATGTCAAGAGAAGACTCGCCATTGGGAAGAATATGATAGTAATCTTCTTGTTTTTCTTTGGGGTCTAGTGGAATCAACCAAGGATAATTACGTGGCCATATGATATCTACCATAACCTAAAAGCATGGCCTCCCGTATACGAAGGTTTTCTTGAGCACTTCCCAAAGATTCTAATTTCTAAAAGCAGTTTTTGACTATACCTTTATGTAAGGTGTCATTGTGACGTCTTCTGATTGGTATATATTTGTATCCAAACTCACAAAGATACGTGTTGTTGTTGTATTTTGCACGACAATTGTTGTAATAAAGTTGTAGTTGTTTTTCGTACCATATATTTGGCGACTCGAATGGGTTGGATGGAATGGACCTATTTTGGGGTTGTTACACCTCAAAAAATAATCATAGGGGTGTAAAATTCAAGAATGATCAAAAACATGGATACAATCAAAGCTAGTATCCGAATAGATATTTTTAGGCGAAAAGAAAAATTTTCATTTTCTGATTGAATAGTGTCGAGATTAAGTGAATAGTCACAGATACACGTGAATAAGTAACTCTGACACCAAAAGATAGAAATTCCAAAAAAACATCTTCACGCTTCATTTAATAGTACTCGTGAATAGTAATCGTAAATAAGAACTCATGAATAGTAACTCGTGAATAAGAACTCATGAATAAGAAACCCCGATACATGAAAAAGTTCCAAATTTGATAAAAAGTTCCAACCAATATTTCAAAGATAAAATGATATTGAAGAAATAATATCATTTGAGAAGAAAATAACATCCCTTACCTCGAAAAGACAAGATTTTAGTTAAAACAGGATATAAGGCTATGACTTGAACTTTGACCAGAGTATAGCAATACTCAAAGTATACTCAAAATACACACAAGAATCATTTCGATAATATAGAGAGAAACTTCGCTTTTGGTGTGATTTTCAATTTAACCCAAAGCTCCCTATTTATAGGAAAACGCTTAGAACACCAAAGCAGAAAATTGAATATAATAATATTATTTATAAACAAAATTCCTTAGCCCACCTTTGAAATCTGATTTCACCATAAGACATGTTAAATGAGGTTCACAAACTCACCAAAAACGTTTTTCTCAAAATAATTAATTAAAACTCCTAAAATCAATTATTTTTAACTCAAAACTTCAATAATTCATAATAAATAGCCTTTTATCAGAAAATTCGAATCTCGAGAATTTTTATAGGAAATTCAATTCTCTACAACTTTGCAGAAGAAAGTTTTTCCAAATTCCAAACAGAAATTGACCGAAATTCACAAACGGGTGATTTTACAGGCCATAATCAAATTTCAGTCAATAAATGGGTCCACCAACACACAAAACATGTGTTAAACATTTAATCCAACAAAAATACTCTTCTTCCTCATTTATTCATATATCGCACATTCATTATAAAAATATCACCGTTAATATATTATTAAAATAATATATTTAAATGAATTATTTTATCAGAAAAAGATAAAATATTAATTTTCAACAATTGTCACATTAAAAATTTTCTCCATCTATATCCACATAAAATCAATATTTTCCTTATCATATAAATCAATAATTAATTATTCACAAATAATATTACAGAATCACAAGATCGGCAACCAGCCGCTTCAAGTGAAAGAGGGCTTTCAATAAGGATCTCTCTCATCTACTGGCCTTGATTAGGTGACCAAACCTCTCCTTAGACGTAACTTTCTAGACATTCGCCAATAATGTTTTCTAATAATATTATTCAAATAATATGAATTATTGCTTCGATAATGGAAAATCTTCGTGTAATGACAATTTATCAAAACAACAAGAATATAAAATATCAATGCAAAGAATTATTGAATCAATAAAATAAAATCTTCGAAGCAGTAATTATCGTAACAATTATTGAGTAAAGTGCCTTCACGTAAGAATCAATAATTGGTGCAATACCGCGTCTCATCGTTCAACAACGGCGTATTAGTGTGTTTTAACCACCGGGTATTCCAACAAGATTAATTCAGAATAACTACGCCAGTTATTTATAAACAACTTATATTTGTCATTTTCTTCATCCAATCGCTTTCAGTTATGGGGCCCACAAAAGATCGCACCGCCGCATTTAATATTCTCGACAAAGATCATTTAATATTCCACGACCAAACGAATATTCCCTGACAATAATGAATATTTTATAACCACTGCTTATTCGAAATATTTGCGTATTTTACCCATAACTATCCACATTAATCAAATCGACCCTTACTATTTCAAAATAATAAATAGAGGAAAATAAATTTTATTTATTAATAATTTGGGGTCTTACATAGATCAGCGTATAAAAGTTATTCCAATGAATAAAAAAATGGAATAATGAAGTTCTCTTCATGAATACTGAAAGAAATAATACCCTTACCTTAAAAAGAAAAAGATTCAATTTGGTAGGCGAGGATTTTTGAAGAAAACTTATACCGCTTTCTACGCTCAAAACTTCTTAAAACTCTTAAAGAAATACGCTCAAGATTATAGAAGAAGAATTCTCTGAATTTCTGGTGTAGTTTTCAATTTTAACTAAGCATCCTATTTATAGGAGAATTTAAGGGATATTGTTTAATCCGTGTGCACCGAATGATTTCACGGATGAATTATTTTGATAAACCACAGATGCAAATTTTCAAACATTCAACCAATAAGAACAAACAAGACAAAATTTAATACATATATATATATACACATAACCCATATGTTATAAACATATATATATATATATATATATATATATATATATACATACATAACCCATATGTTATATATATGAATTTGATGTAGAATTCAATTTTTGGAATGCAGTTTTTGGGTTATAAAGTTAATATAGAATCTTGCATGCTTGAAATTTGGTACTGATGGTGGACCTACATCTAAGGTAATTCCAAAGTAGTTGTTTTCCAAAATTTTCTAACCTCTACGGTTGGTTTTGCACTAACTATTGATGTTGGGCTTTTTGTTGTAGTTTCTTTGTTTCGAAAAAAGGTCTTTTGGTCTTGCTATTTATATTTGGTAGCCCTATGTCTTCTGATATATTTGTCTTGCACTTGTTAATACATTGTTTTATTTAATAGGAATGAAGAACTCAATTCCAAGGAAGCAAATCAAAAACAAGACCATCAGATCAAAGATTGCTTAAATCATTGGAAGATATAATATTGTATTTTTATGTGTTGTTTAAATTTCAGGATGTAAAATGGGCTACTTTGGGTTTGTTAATGTTTGTAATTTTGGAGTTCAATTTAAATTTTTTTTGTTATGAATTCGTATCTCCGAGTGTGTATTCATCTCCGGGTGTGTAAATAAGAAATTCACAATTATTTACATATTTGCAAGTTTATATTTATAATATAATCTATTGAATTAAAAAGAAATTCAATAAATATGATGAATGATCTCAAAAGTTATTTTAAATTATTGTAATAGATAATATGTCTTCAATTTCGAGGATGATCGCGCTAATAAATTATATAATTTATTATTTAAACTAGCATGTGCAATGCACAGACTATCAACTAGTTATAAATAATAGTACGTGTGAAAGGCATGGATTATGAGCAAAAGCATTGCATGCTTACATATAATTAATTATGTGGAAAATGATGTATACTGTGAATGTTTATGTTGATTTTTTGTTATTGTTAATTACATTAATAAGTATTAGTGATATTTTTTTTGGAGGAATGTCTTGGGTCTTCTCATAATTTCTACCAATTATATGTATTGTTAAGTTTTATAATTATAATTCAGCGTAAATTTGTCTCAATGCATAAATTGAATAATCAATGTAATAATAAAAACATGAGTCATGCTTAGACCTTAACCTGTTTTTAATGAGTTATGTGGGTTAGAATCAAATACATATTTTAAATTTTAAACTTACTATTATTATGACCTAATGAAATAAATTACTATATATATATATATTGATTTTTATATTCCTTTAACTTATCTCTCTAATTTTTTTATATTATTATGCTGTTTGAATTTGCTATACCTAAATATGTATTAAATGACATTGAACAATAGGCATGGATAATGCATTAACCAGCCTCTATAACCTTTTATTTTCTGTCTATGACAATAATATATGAACAAGGCGTGTTTATAGTAAATTTATTACTAATTAATTGTCATAATTAAATTAAAATTTATTAGAGCTTGAGTTTCATATTTTATTCGGATTAGAATTTCAAGTAAATTTTGTCAATAAACATTAATATAGAATTTTATTAAACTTAAATAAAATTAAAATAATTATTTTCTCAAAAACATAACTAAATAAATATGCCTCTATTCCAATGTTTAGTTTAATAATTGATCAAGTAACGATAACATATAATTCAGTATTTATTATTTAAATAAATATTTAATAATCTAATAACTATAATTATCTTATCAAAATCTTAATTAATATTTATCTATTTAATAATATATTTATTTATTTAATAATATAATAAACCATTGTCTTTAGTCATTTTATATTTCTTTCAAATTTTAAAAGTAAAAGAAAATAGGAATTCCAACTAGGGATTGACACGTAAAAGGAATTCCAACTAGGGATTTTTCAGTCGGTTTTTAATTTATTTATTTATTATAATTAAATAAAAATAAGAAAAATGGCTAATTAATATTCACATGATGCCTACGTTATGTTTATTTTTGAAAAAAAAAGAAGGAAAAAAAATATGTTTATGTTATTGTATGGATTTGTGACTTCTGAGTTCCAAGAGTAAGGACGCAAACGAGTCAAATCAAAACGAATGCTCGAATTTGATTCGAAACGTTAAACTTATACTCAAATTTAAATTATATTTAAATTTTTTTACTCATATTCTTTTCGACTCGAATATTTATTACTCTAGTTCGATCCGACTTGAATCAAATTATATTCAAACTACTCGTGAGCTTTAAATTCAAGCTCGAATTTGAGTTTTTACATAATAACTAACTTTATAATAAATATTATTATAAATTAATTTTGTTATTTTACTTATAAATGATAAAATATATTTACTATTACACTTTATAAATATAAAATCATAATTAAAATTAAAAAAAACAAAACAAAACAATAATAATAATAAATTATCCTAATTTGATTTAATTTTGTATATATTATAAGAGAATGTATTGAGTATCTAATCGAATATGTATCTATCGAGTATGTATGTATCGAATCACAATCGATAATTCGAGTAGTTTGAATCTTAAATGAGTCGAGTATAATCTTGTTCAGATTCCACTCATATTTTTATTTGAACTATTTTTTATGCTCACATTTGAACCCTATTATTAACGAATTCGAGCCTAACTTATATTTTTTTCGCGTCGAGCGCAAATCGAACCCAAATTGTTTAGGTTGTTTACAACTTTACCTAGGAGGCATAATGGTCCTTGTTTGGTAAGAAGCAAAACACGGACAAAAAATAAAAGAGAATTGTTAAATCCATAATAGAAAATGTAGAGTGACATTTTTGTTATGGAAATAACATTTTCTGTTGTAAATTTTATAATTTTCAAAATAAAAATGGTAAAAAATTAGAGAGCTCATTACTCAGAAATATAAAAAAGGATAATTGACAACTTGGCCTAATATGGGTCTAAAATCAAATTAACACATAACATAAAAATCAATTAGCCAATTCAATAAAACCTAAGTAATTTTCGTTAATCATTCTCCATCTAAATTATCAGATTTAGTCCTCTTATGTGTTGTTAAAGATTTATATCGAATTATAATTTTAAAATTTATTAATATAAGAGATTGATTGAAATTATAGGAGAATTCTATTTATTACCTGCATTAATATTTATTTACCGGCAATCAAAAAATTAAGATAAACAATTTGCAATTTTTATCATTACCGAAAAGTACATATACTCCTATTTAAATTTCAGATATGGACAACTAATAAATGATTTATAAGTAGGAAGATTTGATCAGAGACGAAAATTGTGATTATTTGTTGACTGGGTGGTTAAGTTTATTGACACCCCCAAAAAAATTCTACCTTGTGCAAGTCACGTGCCAGCCCATCATCTCCCGCCAAATCTTCCCGCCAATACAGGCAGGCATACACATAAAGGGAAGAGAGATACTTTGAGCACGCTGCTGCGGGTGAGGGAGTGGTTTAGAGAACTGAATTAGAGATGTCTGGTTGGGACGAAGGAGCCGTATACTACAGCGACCAAGCGCAGTTCCCCCGCGGCAGCGGTGGCGCCGGAGACCCAGAACAGGCGGCCAGCCGCCACACTGTACTCCGGAAGTTGAAAGAATTCATTAGAAACTTTGCGCATCAAAACCATCCAAATGTATTTCCGTACAGAGAAAGCCTGGTGCAAAACCCTAAGTTCCTTCTCGTCAATCTCTCCGACCTCCTCAACTATGACAAGGAACAAGATCTACGCGATTTGCTCCGCAAAAACCCTGCCGATTACCTTCCCCTAGTTAGCTTCTATATCTCTCACTATATATATATTTCAGATTTATTTTGAGAATATAGAATGATATAGGTTTAATTATTAGCAGATTTTCGTGAATTCGTCCTATACTCATCCCATGGGCTCAATTCATACTATATATATGTGTGTGTATATATATATATATATATATATATATATATATATATATATATATATATATATATTGAAATTACAATTTGAAAATATCATGTTTATGAAAACGATTTTGATTGGATGCTTTCAGTTAATTTGGGTAATAACTGCACAGTGGCCAGTGTGTCGAGATTGTACATATCCTATAGCTTTCATTTGTAATTAATCTTACTGTTGTATGAAAATGATTAATTTGTGAATTGTAATTAGTTTGAAACCGCTGCTGCTGAAGTTCTGGCTAGTTTGAGGTCAAGGGTTGCCGGGGAGACCGGGGAAATGGAGGAGCCTGAGACGGGAGAGGTGCAGATTTTGTTGACATCAGAAGAGGATTCAGTGTCATTGCGATCACTAGGGGTTAGTTTGTTTGTTTTATTTTATTTTCTTGAGTTATTAGTTTCTGATTTTATGAATTCGGTTTTCTGGGGTTTTAGGATTATGCTGGTTTTACTGACACTTTATGTTTCATAATAGGCACAATATATATCAAAATTGGTAAAGATATCTGGGATCACTATTGCTGCATCAAGGACTAAGGCAAAGGCAACTTATGTTACTTTATTGTGTAAGAACTGTAAGAATGTAAAGACTGTTGCCTGCCGTCCAGGACTGGGTGGGGCAATCGTGCCGCGTTCATGTGATCATATGCCTCAGGTTTTCATTTCCATAAAAGTGATTGGTATAATTGTTATTGTTTTTTGGATATTTGAACACATTGTGATTGTTTGAAAATTTTGTAGGCTGGAGAAGAACCATGCCCCATTGACCCCTGGATCGTGGTACCGGATAAAAGCAAGTATGTTGATCAGCAGACTCTAAAATTACAAGAAAATCCTGAGGTGAGAGTTTCAATCCACTGAAGTGAGAATTGATTTCGAATGCTAACATTTCAATTGGTAGAACTTATATAATTAGATTTGTATTCTCACTGTGCATTTATTCGGCATATTAAGGATGTCCCAACTGGAGAACTACCAAGGAACATGCTTCTTTCAGTTGATCGGCATCTGGTGCAAACCATTGTACCAGGCACAAGATTGACCATAATGGGCATTTATAGTATCTTTCAAGCTGCCAATTCATCTTCGTCGTAAGTTGTTTTTTTGCTATCAATTAGATGTTTAATTTTTATATTTTTCATTGTCAGTTACCCCTGAGTTGTTTGAATCTCATTTTTGTTTCTATTTCTGGATCTATTTGCAGCCACAAAGGAGCAGTTGCAATTAGACAGCCTTACATAAGGGTTGTAGGTATAGAACAAACTAATGAGGCTAATTCTCGGGGTCCTGCTAACTTCACAGTGGATGAGGTAGTGGTCAATATTATCATATACTAGATCTGCAGGTTATTAGTAATTACTTATCATGCAGTAGTATGTGTTGGGACTTTAGAGATGTTGAAATACATGTTTTAATATAAAATTGACCATGTACAGATGAATAGTTGGCATTAGTTGTGTATTTATTTTCTAAAGGAAAGTGAACAATCACACATTAATTCTTTTCAGTGGACTTTTTTTTGTCTGTGTTTTTCATATCTTCTTCTATTAATAGAGGAGTTGTTTTTTTTCTTCTATCAATAAAATCTCTTTTCTATCTATTAAAAAAACATTTACTTATTTAAGTTTGTTCAATAATACTCTGAAGTAGTTGGATTTTCCATAGTTTCTTTACTATATTGCATTACCCTGGCCCATTGGTAGCTTCCTTACTGAACCCTTGGCAGCATGTGTATTCCTTTTGAATATATTCTAGGTGAAATTCATAAGGAAATTGGACTACATAATGTCCTGTTGCCTTCAATATTTCTCTTCCTCGACATAATACTGTTGTCTGCAGATAGAAGAATTCAAAAAATTTGCATCAGAAGGTAATGCATATGAAAACATATGCTCCAAGATTGCTCCCTCTATTTTTGGCCATGTTGACGTGAAGAAGGCTGTGGCTTGTCTCTTGTTTGGTGGATCAAGGAAGGTACATCACGAATTTCGATGATCTAATCTCGTTAACTGAAAGTGTCCTCCAATAATTGTTAGGAAAAAAACAATATACTTCAAGCGGTGTTGTTTGCATAATCTCTTATCTCTTCCCTGTTAATTCAGGTTTTACCTGATGGTGTGAAGTTAAGAGGTGATATAAATGTGTTGCTATTGGGGGATCCATCTACTGCTAAGTCACAGGTTTGGTTAACATTTTTGATTATTCATGATTTATATCCCCTGAAAATTCATATAAAGTACTACTTGATGCAGTCTCCTGTATCATAGTTCATGCGCTAAACAAAAAATCACTCTTTGATTAACCATTCTTCTAAGCTTTACAAGAGAGAAATTATTGTTAGATTCTAGATAGTACTCTTGTTTTCATTGCCACAAAATAATACTGATTTTATGGTACTTCTCTCTTGAAGTTTCTTAAGTTTGTCGAGAAAACAGCTCCAGTTGCTGTATATACATCTGGAAAAGGCTCATCAGCTGCTGGTCTTACAGCTTCTGTGATTCAAGACAACAGTTCTGTAAGTTCATGTACTTGCTTATGCTCGTAGTTCCATTTATCTTTATCTATTCGTTTACTTGGGTGGACTTTCAGTAATATGTGTTTCCATTTCCCTTGAGATAATTGTTTTTCCCTTACCGAAATGTATTGTACATTATTCAATTCAGCGAGAATTTTATCTGGAAGGAGGGGCCATGGTTTTGGCAGATGGAGGAGTTGTCTGCATTGATGAATTTGACAAAATGAGGGCAGAAGACAGGTAATTTATGGTAGACTTATAGTTTACTGGCTCTTTTTCATATTATCTGTTTTTCTTAATAGTTTGTGCACGTGGCTCAGAGTTGCTATTCATGAAGCCATGGAACAACAAACGATTTCCATCGCCAAAGCTGGAATAACAACAGTTCTCAATTCTAGGACCTCTGTGCTTGCAGCAGCTAACCCTCCATCAGGACGTTATGATGATCTAAAGGTCCGTAATGAATTTCTTTTCACTGTTTCTGGTGTTTATCATTTTTCCCTTTTTGCTCTTTTGATATCATAAACCTAACAATTAACAAAATGTTAAACATCCAGACTGCTCAGGATAACATTGATTTGCAGACAACAATTCTTTCAAGATTTGATTTAATCTTTATTGTGAAGGATATCAGAATGTTCAGTCAAGACAAGGTACCAATAATTATGTTTGTTATCTATGTGGTGTTTCTTCTAAGGTTGTCGTGGTACAGTACTTTGTTTGAGATTGAATATAATGTAGTTTATCCATTACCAAGAAACCATCTTTCATAAACACAAAGACGCCTTAGTTTTCAAATATTAAATATATGGTCATGTAACTGAGAAAAATCTTATTTCTACTTCTATCTACGTCAGAATGGCAGTATGGCACTGTCTTTCCTACTGCCTCTATATGTAGACCCACCTAACCGGATGTTTTCCTCTTTACAGAATATAGCTAGCCATATCATCAAAATTCATTCATCTGCTAATGCAGCCACAGGCAACAGTAGAACTTCTAAAGAAGATAATTGGTTGAAGAGGTGTTAATTATAAAACTCCTTAATATCTTATATCTTCATGTAGTTTACTTTACTAACTTGTGCTCAGATGCTAAGCCTTGAGATACATTTGACCAGGTATATTCAGTACTGTCGAACTGTATGTCACCCCCGTCTATCAGATTCTGCGGCCACATTGTTGCAGGAGAGTTACGTTAAAATTAGACAGGTATACTCTGTCAAGATCATACTATAGAGATGATTAAGCTGCTTAAGATGCTCTTTCTGTTTCTGCTTGGCATTTTAACGTATTCAACTCGCTTAACTAGTTTTTACATTAGCGTTTTTAATGTTGAGCCTTTAAAATTTACTAGATAGAGGTGATATCCTGTTCACAAAGGATTGGCTTTGTTAACTTCAGTGAACTGGGGGAAATGCAATCAAACTCAATGTTTTAAAAGGCGGGAGGTGGGCGTAATTGTTTTAAGGACAGCCATTGTTGGCATAATCGTTTTTTGCCTTGCTCACTTGGATCTTTTGATATTACGATCTGATTGAGTAAGTTCAATAATCCAGATTGACTTCACTACCACTAACATAGTGGTTACTCTGACAGTGCAAACTTAATTGGGGGTTCAATCCTCCGGTTTCTATCATAGACGAACGAGTGTAAATTCCCTCTCCCTTCTCTCTCTCTCTCTCACACACATTCTCTCTCACACTCATACAAGTAAAAATACAGAAAATGGAAAGGAGGGTGAGAGATTAACTTGGTTGTTAATAGTCGGTTAATGGTTAGGAGTTATTCAAGTTTTTAAGATATTGTTAGTATTTTATAATATTTAATACTGTGCCATTTCCTTGGTACTCGAACTGCTGTTATTTACTCTGTTCTCAGCATTTGCTAATTAGCTCCTACAAACAATTGTAGGATATGAGGCGACAGGCAAACGAAAATGGAGAATCTGCAGCAGTTCCAATTACAGTGAGACAGCTGGAAGCTATAGTAAGGTTGAGTGAGGCTCTTGCAAAAATGAAACTGTAAGTTAACTGTAAGGTTCTTTATCAATATTGAACTAAAAGTTTGCATCATTTGTTTTTGAACCTTTTAGTTCTGCAAGTATTATGAGTTGTGGAATCTTTTGATGCATGTCCCAACAAAAAAAGAATCTATTGAGACAAGAAATTCAACCATTTAATGTTACCCCATAGATCTGTCAATTACCTGTAAACTGGTCAATAACAGATCATAGCAGCTAATGAGTTGCACAAAGCAGTGTAATTTTATTTGGGGATGAGGGAGGTGAACTTATCTTACTTTTCCTCCAGTCAAAGTAAGCATCGTTTGATATGACACTGCTAATTCGGGTGCACAACTAATTTTAGGTCCCATGTTGCAAATGATAACCATGTTATGGAAGCAATTAGGCTATTCAATAATGCTACAATGGATGCAGCAAGATCTGGAATAAATCAGCAGATGAATCTAACTCCTGAGATGGCAAATGAGATAAAGGTTTGCCCTAAACAAACTGCCTTGCATGCATTACTTTTTTTGCCTTGGCTACTTGCTCTTAGTAGATATATGGTATTCTTTATCATGAGCAGAAAGCGGAAACCCAAATAAAGAGAAGAATGGGAATTGGAAGCCACATATCAGAGAGAAGACTAATTGATGAGCTTGCCAGAATGGGCATCAACGAATCTATTGTAAGGATCCATTATTAACTGACCTCTCTCTCTGTGTGTGTGTGTGTGCGCGCTTATACCACTGTCTTGTACACACGAAACCATGTATATATCAGACAGAGAGAGTAGAGTGATGCTTATATTCATTTTTATAATTGCTGTTGTCCAGATCTTCAGATAGCAAGGAATATGGTGAAAGTTGTTGATACCAAATATTGCATTTTGCAGGTTAGAAGAGCTCTGATAATCATGCATCAGAGAGAGGAGGTTGAATATAAGAGAGAAAGGCGTGTTATTCTCCGTAAAGCCTAATCCTCGTACTTTAATTATATTAAGTTGTAAAACCAAGCTGCAACATTTACTTTCACCTCATGTATTAATTATGAAACCATACTCGGATGCTAGTAGTTGCCTGCCAGTTTAATAGGAAATGTCTTTAAGTTTCATGCGGTGTTCCTTTACTTGTATCTTTTTAATTATCCACGTTCTTATTCTCTAGGTGTCCAGAAAATCAATCAGAATAGAAAATTGAACCACCATAAAAAGACAAACCGACCGGCAGTATTATGATGTTCTTGATTTTTCTGCCTAATTAAAATTTAAAAATTAAAACGATGACATGTGTTGTTTAAATTTCTTTTTGTTACTGGTATTGCAGGTTAAATAATTAACCTTTTCATTGAAAACTTTGTCCCAGAGAGCAAATGAACCAAGGATTATGAAGTTAACAAACAACAACAATAATTTTTTTTGGGATGTTATTTATAATAGTAATTCAACAGTTTTACAGTTGTTACATTTCACCCCAGAAAGGCCTTTTCGTCAACCAAGTACTGATCTCATCCAACATTCCTACTTACTACCTTGTGCTGTGAAAAACATAAGAAGAAGAAGAAGCAGCAGCAGCAGCAAAGATTGAGCGAGTTCCACTGTTGTATTTCCACTTGTTCTTATCCTAGCAATAGTACTTTTTTCTTCGTCCCAGTCTTAGACGGTGTAATGTTGCTGGATGGTATCAATGTCCAAACCTTTTAGTTTGACAACTGATTCCACATGCCCCTTGAGAGTATGGAGTTCCCTTAACCTGAAACTCTTAAGAGAATACAAGTTTATTAAACCTTGTTTACTACTCTCAAAATGAACTTTTTGGACTTGATCGTAAATTTACCTTGCAACTTCAGCACGCCTCTTGGCCTGCTCGGCAAGCTCAGACATCTCGTTGTTGTTGTCCTTGAAAATATTTGTATTATCTGCTGTCTGCAGCCCGTGAAGGGTGCGTTGAGCCACTGCCCATTGCGCCTCTCTCTCTCCCTTCCCATAATCCTTCTTGGTGGTGAATGCAGTCTACATCAATTACAAAAAAAATGAGCCACTCTATACAAAGTTGAGTTTAGAATTATTATTATTATTTTTCCTTATATATATCATGTGAACCGCACTGCTATATACCTTGTTCTCGATCATAGAATCCCAGGCATGACCACTCAAACCATAGCGGATGATGAACTTGAGTACATCAAGAGGGAAGTAGGTAACGATGCTGAAGATCCAAATGGCTCCAGCCCATCCCCACCCGATACCTTCAATCCTGGCAAAGCTCCAGCTTGCGTACACAGCAATGAGAGTAGCAAGCAACTGGGCTATAAGGAAAGCAGCGACGAGCAAGAAACCAGGGCATTCAACAAATGACCAGCTACGCGACCTTGTCACAAAGATGAGTGCTTGGCTCACAATGCTGACTTGAAGGTAAAGAGCTGCAGTTAGCTCATCTGGGCTATTCTGGATCGACTTAACGCCAAAAAATTTCTGCAATATTAATATTGTTAGTATCCGGTTCTACATTAAAACTGGCTAGTTTTTTTCCATTTTCAAGATGTAGCAAAATTTACTGTAAAGAAGTCGGTTTGAGCAGCCATATAGAAAAACAGTACTGTCACGGTAGCAAGATAAGTGCCAAGAACAACACCAGTGGCGAAGATTTCCTTCAGCTTCCACGAATCAGGTACGGGAGATGGCTTCACCCTGTCCTTGGAGATGGTCATGATCGTCCCGTCGTTCAAGATGGCAATGATGAGGACCATGAAGGGTGAGAAGTCAAACTTCCAAATGAGAGCAATGAGCATGAATCCCATCACAATACGGATTGTGATGGAAACGGCATAGATTGTGTAGTTCTTCATTCTTTGAAAGATGGCTCTGCTAGTCAACACAGCACTCACAATCACACTTAATCCAGGCTCGGTTAAAACAATGTCAGAAGCGCTCCTGGCTGCATCAGTTGCATCCGCTACTGCAATACCAATGTCAGCTCTCTTAAGTGCTGGTGCATCATTCACACCATCTCCAGTCATACCACAAATGTGCTTCCTCTCTTGCAATTTCTTCACAATCTCGTATTTATGCTCTACAAGAACCCCCCATATTTGTTTTAAAAAATTTACTAATAATATTGACTATTATCTATCGGAACACTACATACATGATCTTTAAATAGATATATGATTTTGATTTAGACTTACCAGGGAAGACTCCAGCAAAGCCATCAGCCTTCTCAATGAGCTCATCAATGGGAATGGAGGCAATGGACTCATCCTTGCTCTGGCCAAGAAGGGAAGAGGAGGGATACATGTTGGTGCCCATTCCAAGTCTACGGCCAGTCTCTTTGCCAATGGCAAGTTGATCACCAGTAATCATCTTAACATTGACACCCAAGTCAAGAGCTTTGCGGATAGTCTCAGCACTATCATGCCTTGGAGGATCAAAGAGAGGCAATAGGCCGATAAATTCCCATGGTGATCCGCTGCTCTCCTTGCACTTCTCTGGTACCGTCTGTAAACATTTCATACAATTGTATCCATTTCAGCAGGCAATATAATTAATCATTTTCAAAAACATGAAACCATGAGTAAATATTGTAGTTGTAACTACTAGGTCACCTGTCGTGCAACACCCAAAGAACGAAGGCCGCGATTTGCAAAATTGTCAATGATTTCATGAGCCTTCTTCAATGTTTCCCCCTTGAGCTCACAAAGCTCAATAATCTGGTAAAGTAGATAGGGAGTCAAAAATGAAAATTTAATGACATCCTAGGACAATTGCAAAAGTAAATGAGTGTCATACTTGCTCAGGAGCACCCTTGCTGCTCCTATGCCAATTGCCAGAATCATCAATGTAAGTAATTGCAGTGCGCTTCTCCACTGGATTGAATGGCAAGAAATGCACCTCTTGGATCCCAGCTCTTGCCTAGATCAGTGTAAGAAAAAACACAATTCAATTGAACACCACCTAAAAAAAAGACGGTACATGAATATAGATAGAAATGATAAAATACCTCCTTGGGGTCACTCAACATATTAACGATTGAAGCATCAATTGCATCCTGGTTTTCGACCCTAGAGGCCCTAGCAGCATACAAGACAACAGTATCCTTATCTGTGTTTTTCGAGAAGACCTCAATCAAGGACTTGTCAACTGTAAGCTTGTTAAGTGTGAGGGTTCCGGTCTTGTCACTGCAAAGCACATCCATTCCAGCCATCTCCTCAATGGCAGTCATCCTCTTGGTAATAGCACCCTGCTGAGAAAGGCGGTGAGATCCAATGGCCATTGTCACAGACAACACAGTTGGCATTGCAATTGGGATTCCTCCAATCAAAAGAACCAACAAGTTGTCAATTCCTTCTCTGTACTTTCTGTGCTGGATTGGGTACATCACCACCACTTCAATCAACATACCCACAGCAATGGAACAAATACAAAAATTACCAATGGCAGTCAACACCTGATCCATCAACAACCATCAAGCCCTTGATTAATTCTCTTAATAGCAAGATACATTGGCTACGTTGGTTTACAAGTTTAAAGCATGACAAAAATAGTAGTGTTTGTTTTGTCACTCGCGACTGGACTGTTAGTCTGACAGAAGAAAATAGTAGTAATGCTTAAAATCACCTGTTGGAAGTGACCAACTTGATTGGTGCTATCAACAAGATGGGCAGCTTTGCCAAAGAATGTATGGACACCGGTGGCAATAACCACTGCCTCAATCTCACCTTGCTTGCAAGTGGAACCAGAGAAAACTGAATCACCAGGGTGCTTGGTAACCGGAAGAGACTCACCAGTCAGAGCTGACTGATCAATCTTTAAAGGATCGCCTTCCAAGAGACGAGCATCAGCTGGGATAATATCACCCAACTTAACACTAATTATATCCCCCGGTACCAATATTGCTGCATCTTGCTCACCCCATTTCCCATCTCTCAAAACCTTCAACAAATTATTCACTAAACTTGTTTAGTATAACAGCTTAGCTTAAATTTCATACACCCTTTATACTTTAACGTCCAAGCGTTGAAATACAGAATTGCAAATGTGGGTTCAGTTTCCGTACCATACATAGTTTGGAAAAAAACTAATATACCTTAGTTTTGGGAGCTAGGCCTGCCATTAGAGCAGCTGCAGCATTCCCTGCATTGTTTTCCTCTATGAAACTAATAGTTGAGTTGATAATGAGCAACACAACAATACCAGCAAAGTCTTGCCAATCAGGTCCCTTGCCCTGCATTATTATTCAAATATTTAAGTTAAAGAGGAAAGGAAATATCAAAGTTAAAATGACTAATTGTCGGAGTGATTATAAATCTTACCCCTCCATTGGCCAAAGCAATGGCCATGATGGCGGCAACCTCCATAACCCATGATAGAGGGTTCCACATAAACCCCAAGAACTTGAGGACCTTGCTTTCCTGTTTCATGTTTTTCATCAAAGAGGGTTAGGACTCGGGAGGGATACAAAAAAAAAACAAGACCGAAAAAGGGTAATCAATTAAGCATGCCTTTTTCTCCTCAAGCTTGTTGGGGCCAAACATTTCAAGCCTTTTTGTTCCTTCATCAGCTGAAAGACCCTCCCTTGTGCATTTTAGCTGCTCAAATACTTCTTCAATGGGGATTTTCTCCTACACAAGAATTTAGACACATCACTAATTATTGATTCTTACCATAACATGTACGTACTATATAATTTATCAAAAGAGTATCTTTATTGATGCTAATATCCTCAGGTTGACCATCACTTACTAGTAAATTTAAAAATAAATGCCGAAAAAAATAAACCACCAATAAATTTGCATTCAAAATAATACCAAGAATTCAAAAGAACGAAAGAAATGGAAATGGATGCTTACAAGATCAACTTGTTCATTTTTAATATCTTCAAAGGACATGTCGGAGGCCATGATTGCCTTCAGTTAAGAAAAAAAAGAGAGGATATAATTAATTATGAAAATGATCAAAAATACATAAATAGGAAGAAAGATTGAGAGAAAAATAATTTCTCTCTCTCTCTCTTCCTCCTGCTTTTCCCTCTCCTCCCCTTTTTCCCTCTCTTTATTTAGGCACCCCAGCATGAAAAGACAATATTCCAATATAATTTCGGTTTTATACTTTTCCTTACTCTTTGAAATTTGATTTGACCGTACGCTATCGACGAAGAAGGCCAGCCTGTGGGGCACTCGTTGACTTTATATCTTCTGACCGACACGTGGCAGTTTTGAGCTTAAAATATGGGTTACTTTTGATTAAATATATCTTATTATTATTTTATTTTATTTTTGCAAATTTAATGGACCACCGTTTAAGTAGAATCGCTATTTACTGATTTTAAGATTAATTAATTTTTATATTTAAAAAAAAATTATATGCGGATAGACTATAATCTTAATAATTTTCATATTATAGTGCAAAAAAGTCTCATAGGTAGTACTAATCTCAAGATTTGTAATTTAAAAAAATATAAATATATGTTCTTATTTATTAATTTTAAAATTGTCAATATAATCATAAAAAATAATAAAACTTAAAACAGAGATAATATTTATTTCTAAATATTAATTGAATAATAGAAAATACAAGAGAAAAATAAATTAGAGTTTCAAATATATATAAAAAAAAGGATAACAAATCTTAAATAAGTTACAAATAAAATTAAAATTTATCAAGAAAAGAAAACAAATATTTGTTCTTTTACCTTAAACACTTGCTTTTCAAGTCTTCCACGTTTTAATTCGAATCTAAAATAACAATCCAAGAACATAAAATTGTTCAATATTTTTTTATTTATAGGTATTGTTTCAAGGTCAAAAAAGTAAAATTATAAATAACAATCTCTAAACTAGGGTCTCAACTCTTACGATAACAATAAGAATCCAACCTAATAACTAAAATTTAAAAGCCAAATCTGGTGGACCCATTGAAAATGGAAACACGTCACGTGCAAGGTGCCCTTCGTTTTCCCTTCTGACCATAAACCCACACCTATACATACATACATATATATATACACACACCCCCCCAATACCATTCGTCTTTCTTTGCAATTTGCAAATACAGACCAAAAACCCAAACACCATTCTCTCAGTTTTAATCTCAAACCTATCTCACCATGCCTCGAGCTTGCAAGAGAAAAGCTGACTCACCCAATTCAACACCCGCTAAATCAGCTCGGGTCGACTCCGCTCGTTCGGGTAAACTCTATATCTCCTTTATATATATAGTTATGTGTGTTCAGTGATGTTACTTGAGTACAGTAATTTTATTGGATAGAAATTTGTTGTTATTATTTTGTAGTTTTATTTTTATGCGTGTTTAATCATGTATACATTAGGGGTTGGTTTGGTTTTCTTGTTGAATTGATTCATGACTTCAAGAAACTGTGAAGAATTTATGGGTTTGAGAGAGATTTTGGGGGTTTGTTCATATATTTATTTATGCATGGTACTGTTGTATTGATTGCTGTTACAATATAGTTATTGGGAATGTTTAGGGGGAATTTTTGTGTGTGGACCCAATTAAGGAATGCTGATAGAGAAGGTTTGGAAAATTTGTATTAAATTATTGATAAGTGAATTGGGTTTTATGTGTTTATGGTCTTATTTTGGTTCTTTAGCTGGAATTAATTCAATAGTGTTGATCTTTCATCGGTTTTTGATTAAAGAACTGTGTAGAAACATATCTGTAATTTTATGAGGTTAGTTTTCGAGATGGGGCCTTCTCAATTACTTTTGTATGATTTTTAGATAGAAGGTTTATATTTTGGTTACTATTGTTTGTTAGCGTGACAGGTTTGGAAGCAAAAGGATGCATGCTTGTTCTGTGAGTATATATCAACAACAATTAGGTCTATATCATTTCATTAGTTTTTTTTTTTTTTGGGGAGATTTCTGATTTCTGATTTGAGATTTTGAGTATAAATGGCAACATATTTAATTTAACATCTTCTTTGTTCTTTGATGTGAAGTGTATTTTCAATGTGCCATCTGTATTTGCACTTTGCATAGTATTCTTTTGGCTCCTCTAAATGGGTCTATTGTTTTGGATAGTAGACCTATATCCTAGATCATTATCATCCTTGAGCATTAAACAAAATTTTATTGAAGATTTGTTTTCTTTGTGTACTCATTTACAAATTTACGTAAGAAAATTGCAGAGTGAAAGCTTTCAGATAATGCTGTTCTAATTTTGAATATATCATTTGATAATTATGTTGTTCAGCCTCGAAGAAAGCTGTAACGAAGGAGGTGGAGCGTATTGATAACCTATTCAATTCTTATGCAAATAAGTCTTTAGGCATGATTGAGTAAGAAACTTTGTTTCAGCATTTCCTCTTACTAGTTTTAGTGATGAAAACAAAATTAAGTTTGTAAAAAAGCCATGGTTCATGGTTTCCCAGAATTTATTGTATGAAATACTGCATTTTTTACTGCTACTCCACCGTATTGTACTATTGTTCCCCCCCCCTCCCCCCCTCCCCCCCTCACCTTTCCTCATCTATTCTAAACGGAATTGGTATGGGTGTTAAGTGTTAAATGTTTGTCAATCCTGTAATCCATTGACATTCCTGAGATTCTTTCATTATTTGGTATACAATATTTTTTTTATACAAAGCTGTTGTTGAAGCGAAGTGTTGCATGATCTGACTAAGGTGATGAGGCTGCTGCCTTGCACTTGCTGAAGCATTTCTCAGTTGCAGTGCCTTTCTTTGTTAACAACTTTTTAAATTTTATATATTCCTTTTGAGGAAAATTGAAAGAAACTCTTTTGAAATATTCCAAACTCAAGATATGCGGAGCTTCAGCTGAATAATGTAAAAGTTTGAAAACAAAAATGATTCAGCTATGAATGGATTGTAGTCAGAATTTTTTCTTACTATTTTGTGTTAGTTATTGGTAACAAATGGTAGCATATATACAGGATACTGATTGGCTGAATGGTACTGTAATGAAAAATATTCTAAAGTCAAATAATGTGGAGAAAATTGCTTGCAATTGGGAAAAAAAAATTATACTTTTTAAAGTCGTCATTGTGAAATATATGACAAATTTTGACCTCCATTTATCTCGATATTTTTCCTTCCCTTGGTTTATTCTGTTTTATGAACCCTTGAACATTATTTTTGGAGGGGGAAAAAAGGAACGAAAAGAAGAACTGATGTCATACCCATTGAAGTTTGTGCCTCAGGATGATATTTTAAAACAAAGGAAAAAAGGGAAAAGGAAAAGAACACTTGGATATCATTATAGATTTTTCTGTTATATGTGCTGGTTATCCTGCAACTTTTTTAGATGATATATAACTCATACCAATGTTCTTAAATACGCAGTGGGTATACATTCATGAGTTGATACTATTAATTTGTGAATATGTTGTTACGAGGAACATAGAATATCTTATATCTGTGTATTTTGTTTGTTCAGTCCAGAAGGGATTGAGGCACTTTGTTCAGATTTGGGTGTTGATCATACTGATGTGAGGATGTTGATGCTTGCCTGGTGTGTTATTTGTTGTTGAAACTTTTTCCTATGCGCCGTTGTATTGACTTCAGTTTATATTGTATTGCTATATAGAACTTATAGCTTGTATAATCCAGGAAACTGAATGCTGGAAAGCAGGGATATTTTACGCAGGTAAAACACAGTATTTTTTGTTCTGTTACAAATAAGGCAACCTCATATTTTCATTGCCGTTATGTTTGACATGACTATTCAGCCTTTATTGTTTTCTGCTATCGTGTATTTCATTATTTTAGTCGGTTAAATTTACGGAGTGGATATTGCACACTTCCAGAGATGGGAGTTTTTTCTTACCTTTATCCTGTGTGCATTGCATACAAACATGTTTACAGTTTTCCTATACTTTCTTTGTACAAATTATTGTAAGAACAAGCAGGTTTCTTTAGAGATTTTTGATTCCATGTTTATTATTTTTCGCCCCTCCAGTTAAGGGGAAAAGTTATGATTGATTTCTCATGTTGTAGCACAAATGTATTTTTCATGCACATCCTAGAGTACAATGAGACCCCCAACCCACCCCCTAAAAAAAAAAAGGGTTCCCAACCCACTGCATTCTTGAATGATATAAATATAGGAAGCTGGATTGCTTAGCAATTGATTCTATGTTGTTCCATGTAGTAATTATACATGAGGATGCTCAAAAAATTCAAAATGCATGTTTCAAAAGTTGGCGGTTGTTCACAATGTCTCAGTATTATTGACTTTTATAATGTGACTAGGTTTCATTTTGCAAAGTTTTCTCAAAGCTGGAAATCCAATAATGATTGGATTTTTGGTGTTTGTGATTGATACTGTTTTCTGCTGTTGGTATATGATCTTAAAAACTACTTATAATAGACAATATTGACTTCACAGCTTCAGAATTTGTTGTTAGATTTATTGACCCCTTCTTATCAGGATGAATGGCGAAGAGGCTTGAAAAATATTCGGGTCGACAATATTAAAAAATTAAAGAAAAAACTATCGGAATTGGAGAAAGAGGTGCCTTTTTATCCCTCTTTTACCTTTTCTGGTATAATTGTAGAAATTATTTTATGATTACACTGGAGGTGCTTTAAGAATGAATAACTCATTTTGATAATGTCTCTTGGAAAAGGCCAGGGAGCCAGAAAATTTTGAGAATTTCTATTTGTACGCATTCCAATACTGCCTGACTGGTAAGCATATGTTTGCAACACCTGTCTTAATTGGGTGGAAGTGCAACCTTTGTTTTTCAATGACAATGTCTTATTTCTTAGTCATAATTACTTTGTTTATAACTTTCTGTGCATTGTATACCTCTTTGGCTCTTTCAGAAGATAAGCAAAAGTGTGTAGACATCGAGAGCATCTGCATGTTGCTAGATCTTGTTATAGGATCCCAATTCCGAGAGCAGGTTGATTCATTCATTGAATATCTAAAGGTGGGTTGATTCATCTATATAATTGAAAGTGAATGCAAAAGATTTTCTTTTATTTTCAAACTCTTGATTAGTTTATAATGTTGGTTGTGCTAGTAACTAGGATATGTTGATGCACGTTGACATGGAAAAATGCTTAAATTACATGTGTTTTTTCTGTGACAATTTATTCTTTGTTACTGACTTACTGTTGTCCAAGTATTTTCCTACCTTCATAAATTATCATTCAATGGTTTGGTTTTTAATGTTTGAACTATTTACACCAGATCCAGAATGAGTATAAGGTGATAAACGTGGATCAGTGGATCAACTTTCTCCGTTTTTGCACCGAGGTATTCTGATTTCTATTCTCAAAAGTTAGATGCTTCTGTGCTTGTTTACTTGTGCTTATAATTAGACATATTGATAACCCTGCATGAGTTAGAAATTGGATTTATATGACCTGTAGAGTGGCCTGGAGTTCTAATGCAAGGTGTGATTAGGCTATCCTTGAACATGTTTCTTGGCCAAATATCCTTCGAAGACTACTTTATTTTTAAGATGAATTCTGATTTTATAAGTTGTAATTTTGTAGTAGTGTAGAAAAATTTATCAAACAAGCCTTAAGTTCAGAATTATGTCCATCCGTTGTATTGATTGCAAAAATCAAAAGATATTGGATTACTATGTATATGTTGTACAAGCTTGAAGCCAGGTGGTTTGATTAACCAACACAAGTGGACTAATATAATCTGTTATACAAAGCTCAAATTAATTCTTTACCCATTCAGCTTTCATGAGATTTGTTATTCATCAGTAACCTCATTGGAGTTCTCCTAGTTGTCCATATCTTGGGATTGCTGAAACCATACAAAACAAAGGGGTAAACCAAACGTTGTAGAGGGTTGTTACCAGTTCACTGCAGTTGCAGTTTTGTCCAGGAACTCAGTAATAAAAGAGAAATAGGAAAAGAAGGGGTTCTCATGTTGAGGGTTGTACGTGTATGTTAGATGGGAAACTAATTGAACCCCATGCAGAAACTGCTCGTGTGGCAAAAACTAGCAAAGTGAAAAAGTAACTTGTTTGCTTTCCTATATGGATAGGTTTGTGCTAGGCCATTCATGAATCAATATCTTCAGGAATTTTAGTTAAGTAGCTTATTAGTTCAATGAAAAGATGATAATAGTAGTGTCTGGTGAAAATGTTTGTTTACAAATTTAATCTGCCTTGAGCCATTTCTAATTGAATTGTTACTCGTCAAAAGCATTTACTTTTAGAAAATAACTTTGTCAGGCTTAACACCTGACCCTTGCTAGTTTGTCAACGAAGGACCCTTACTGCTTGCCTAATAGTGGGGTTATGGGTCTCATCTCTTCTTTATTCTTTGTTGCAAAGCAACGTATTGCAAGGCCTCCCATATATTTACTATTTTATTTTTTTTATGATGGGTAAAACTGATGAATTTGTTAATTGTTCATGATAATATGAGTGTTCATTTCATGTGTAACTTTTTCGACAGATAAGCTTTCCAGGCCTTGAAAACTATGATCCAAGCCAAGCTTGGCCTTTGATTTTCGACAATTTTGTGGAATGGGTACAAGAAAAGTCCAAGCTATCAACACCATGACTTCTATCTCCCTTTCTGTAGAGTATAATGCTTGTTAAGAGAAGGTAGTTGCTTGATCCCCATTATACAGCTTCATTTTTTCTCCCCGTTTCTTTTATAAGCTTTAGCTGATTAATTTGTTTTCTAAGTTTGTCCCTTTTTAGTTAACGGGGACAAAATTAAGTTGATATATAACCCAAGACGAGTGTGTTCACTTTTTAGCAGGATGACACCAAAACCTTTGTAACTTGGGGGTGAAAGTTTTGAAGATACTTTAACCGAGCATTCTCTCATGTCAAAGCTGAATCTGGGAGATTTTTTACACAGGTCATGTTTTTGCAATGCCAATTTTGTAACTGTTGAAGGGAAGACATTTCAATTTTATAAATGTACAAGATTCACGCCTTAAACTGTCAAGTTTAATACTGAGTTTCCTTTCAGTAACTAGGTGGTGGTATATGGAACTTCAAAATTGATGCGAAGTTAGTTTCGGAAACAATCAATCAATTTAGTAATTAGTATACATTCTAAATAGTCTTATAAGGTTAAAATTAAATAAATTCATATTAATTTTGAATTTAAAAAGTAATTTTTGGCTACTAGTATATGGACCCTTGAGGTTAGAATTCAAAGAAATAATGCTAGGGTGCTAAATGGATTAGTGTGAGAATCATTTGTTCATGGACCTCCTCCATTCATTGCAACTCCCCTCCCCAACCCCAAGTATTTCAAAGAAGAACACAGATTAAAAAGTTAGCACTCAAACGTTAAAGGCAGACAAATTATTTAACATGTTTTCATACAAATGGACAAAATGTTGTTCAAGCTAAGCTGGCCGAGATAAAAAGAAACTAAGAAACATATTCCAAAAGCCGTTAATATCAACTCTGACAAGCAAAATCCAAACGCATCCTTTCGAACCCAACAACAAATCAACACAGACTATTGATATAACCAGAGCACCTTATTATGCCATTGACATATATATATATATATAAACACAAGAACAACAAAAGCAACGGCCCATCAATGGCCTTAAAATACTCTCTTCCACTGTTTCTCTCTATTTTTGTAATCATTTCCACCGCAAAACCTGTTGATCTTTCTTCTTTTTTATTGCCTCCATCTATACTGCCCTCTTCCGGCATCAAAGGTGCATACTGGCCTTCATGGTTAGCCGAATCGCTCCCTCCATCAACGATCCCTACTTCATACTTCACTCACCTTTTCTACGCCTTTGTGGTCCCGGATGCCACCACTTATCAACTCTTCATCACGCAGCCCGACGACGAATGGATGGCCAACTTCACCGCCACCCTCCACGCCAAAAATCCCCCGGCAAAAGCCTTCCTATCCATCGGTGGAGCCAATGCAAGCCCTTACACTTTCTCTAGCATGGTGAGCAGCCCCGATAATCGAGCTGCTTTTATAAACTCCACCATTGCCGTAGCTCGAAAATATGGTTTTGATGGCCTTGATCTTGATTGGGAATCCCCAAACAACCCTCAAGACATGTCAAACCTATCCACATTTTTCTCCGAATGGTTTTCTAGTGCGGACAAAGAGTCGGTTGCCTCTGGCAAGCCGCGGATCCTTTTAGCTGCTGCAGTTTATTTTTCTTCACACTTTTTCTTAACGGATCCCCCACGGAGTTATCCCGGCGATACCATTAAAAAGTATGTTGATTTTGTGAGTCCAATGTGTTATGATTATCATGGTGGTTGGGACACTTGGGAGACTGGTGCCCCTGCATTGCTATATGACAAGTCTAGCAATGTTAGTACTAGTTATGGTATATCTTCTTGGATAAAAAGTGGGGTGCCAGCGGAGAATTTGGTGATGGGAATGCCAATGTATGGAAGAACATGGCAATTGAAGAATCCAAAGGAGCATAAAATTGGAGATCCTGCTGTTGGAACTGGCCCTGGAAATGGTGGGATTATGAGTTATGATGATATTGTGGAGTTTAATTTGATATATGGTGCCACTGAGGTGTATGATAATCAAACTGTTTCCACGTATTCGTATGCGGGAACTAATTGGATTGGTTATGATAATGTGGAATCAATTGAAAACAAGGTGAATTTTGCGAAAGATAATGGTCTTGGCGGGTATTTTCTCTGGGCACTTGGTGATGACAAGAATTGGACTCTCTCCAGAGCAGGTAGCTGATTTCTTCACATTTTCTCAATTTCCTTCTTCTTCTTCTTTTTTTTTTTCCTTCTTTTGATAATGTAGGAAAACACATGAACAGCTACATAAAAGCCGCGAAGATATATATAACAGTTGAGAGTTGAGACATTAACCAGACGACAGTACTAGGCGAACATATGACTTTTCTTGATTGAACTTGACGCAAGTTTTTTCATTTTTTACTGTCATGTTGTGATTTCTAAAGAAATAGGGGATTGATTTGATGGGGAGTGGTTAGCATGATTGATCCGATTTGAACGATGCAGTCAAATATTTGTTAAAACTTTGTGTTTTTTTAAAATGACCTCATGTTCCTTAAAAGATTGATATAGCATGTGTGTGTATATATTGAACGAACATACAGAAATACACATTGAACGAACATACAGAACATCATAGAGAATAGGATGTAGACTATGACAAACTAAATGCTATAAATACACAAGCTTTAAAAAAATCAAGACCATATTAAAATATGTTATTTGTATATATTCTTTGGACTAATTTATGTATTGTGTGAGAAAATTGCAGCATCCAAGGCATGGGACGCGCGGCTAAACTAAGTGATGGTTCTGATCAAAAAATCTTACACCTCGATTGAAATTACTCTCTTGCTTTCTCTTTATCTACTAAGTATATGTTTGTATTATTCAGTAATAATCTCTAAATTTCTAATAAGTAGAGGAGAAATTGCTTGGATGTATGTAAGATTAATAAATGGAGCGCTTCAGTAATTCTAATTAAAATTATAATGCAAATTTGTTAAATGAAATTTAAGCGTACAAGTCATCACATCCTATAGGCTATATATAGGAGGTGGTGAACAGAAACATAATAATAATAATAATAATAATAATAATAATAATAATAATAGAACTGAAAGTCTCTCTCTCTCTCTCCCTATTGATTTCTTTGATGTCATACAAGTACAATAAACTCTTATTCTCCATTAAATACAAACAAACTTAATGGTTTTTACTTTCCAAAACCTTAGTCAGCTGCATGATTCGAAGATGCACTTGAATAATTTCTTCCGCATCAAATCTTAGCGAATCCACAACTGGGATGCTGCAGAATATCCACCAATGCCAAATAATTAATGACATATATCGGCATGGAATACAAGTTCATCGTTATGTTGGTCTTTAAAATTATATAAACAAATTGAAGATCCTAGCTATATTAGAACGAAAGAACTAAGGAAACTGATAAAAATGATATTTTTAAAACAAAATCGTTGCTGTTATAAATTCTATAGTTATAGTGACGATTTTCACTGTCATGATACATTTATAACGATACTTTTATTTTAAAAATATCGTATTTCAATGATTTGTTAACTCAATGTAATATATGAGTAACTACTATTCATATGTTTGACACACTAGTCTAAAAGGTAATAATAATAAGTCATAAAAATTGGTTATTGGTACCTGTTTTGGATATTTTCCATTCGTAGTCGTCATCGACGGCCCAAAAGAAATACCCACGAAGCCCAAGGGCCTGGGCATATCCAATCTTAATGGACGTTGATACAACATCATCGTACCCAATCCACGAAGTCCCTGCAACAGAATAGGTAGACACGGTGGACGAGTCATACACCACGGTAGCATCGTTTGCCGTGTTATACGTCTCCACCTGTGAGTACGTAAGTATGCCCAATTCTCCGGGACCCAAAGCCACAGCTGGGGCTCCGACCCAATGAGAATTAGGGTCCTTCAGCTGCCAAGTTTTTCCATAGAGTGGCAAGCCCATAATTAATTTACTTCTCGGGACTCCGGCCTTGATCCATGACTTTAGCCCATAACTCGTGCTCAAATTCCCTTTTGGATCAAACAAGGCTGCATGGGCTCCGGTGTTGTTCAAGTTCCATGATCCGTGGTAATCATAACACATCGCGTTGATCCAATCCAAATTTTTTCTAATTGAGGCCCCTGGGTACGATACGGGTTCTCCGATAAAGTTGCCATTCACGGAGTAGTACGTGGCCGCAGAGAGCAAGAGTGGAGGCTTACATGTGGCTTTAGCCTCCTTTTCAACCTCGGCCCTCCATTCGTCTAAAAAGAGGCCCAAATTAACCATATCACTTGGGCTTTGAGGAAATTCCCAGTCCAAATCAATCCCGTCAAAGTCAAATTTTCGGGCCACTTTTATGCTTGAGTCAATGAAATTCTTCCGTGAGGCCCAAGTCGAGACCATGCGAGAAAAGAGCACGGTGCCGTCGCTTGCTCCGCCGACGGAGAAAAGTGTTTTTACCGGCGGATTCTTTGCATGAAGAGTTGATGTGAAATTAAGAAGCAATAAAGCTGTAGAATTATCGATATTAAATCTAAACGTGAGGTTGTTAGGAGAGAGAAATGCGTAGTAAATGTGGGTGAAATATGATGTTTCTATGGCCGATGGTGGAAGAAGATTTAAGGCCCATGAAGGCCAATAACCCCCTTTTATTGCATGAGAAGCTAATACGCAACTATTACTCATAAAGCTTAACATTACAAAAATGCAAAGAGTTGTGCATGCTTTCATGTTTGCCATGGCTTTTGCCTTTTGAATATAATTGCAAGCTATTTCTTAATTGGTTTCTATATATATATATATATATATATATATATATATATATATAGAGAGAGAGAGAGAGAGAGAGAGAGAGAGAAACACCATGCATGGCTGGATTATTTTGGATGATTGTGTTTAGACAACAAGGGTTAACTACTATTGATTCCAACGCAAGTTAAAGACAAATGAAGGCAGACCAAGTCCAAGAAAGAGACTTGCACAAACTCAATTTTCCAAGCTTTACCCTATTGTTTTGTCTTTTAGATTATACATTCATATAATATATATACTTGCTATGTTTCGCAAAAACAATCTCATTTAATTATAAATTAATATATAAAAAATATTTCACAAAAAGAGTTATTTTTTTACGTTCTCTCAAGAACGAGATCATCTTTTTTATTAATAAGCTTATAAGAGTACGTATAAGATGACACAATATTTTTAAGTTTAACATCATAATTCTTATTAAATTAATTTATCTTTAATTATAAAGGTGACCACCCTTGATAAAATTACTATTGTAGAGAGAGATCATCAGGGAGAGAGATGATACATGTTTTTCCATATTTTATTTCTTTTCTATTTGGCTCTTTAGATTTGGCTTGCCTGCATGGCCATATGCTAATTTAAGTTGTTAACAAAGACCATGCAATTAACTCCATAATCAAGATAATTAATGGAGTGACAAATGGAAGTACAAATTTCTTTCAACGACTCCTTGTACTCTTTCTTAAATTAATAGGTTAATTATCCTCGCCTGTTTTCACAAGTTCTACAAATTTATACATGCATGCATGATGTGTGACTGATCCATTTTTTATTTTTGGAATTAAGTATCTTAATTTGCAGCCGCTTAATTAAATATTCTAATTGGCAGATTATATATTGATGGAGGACATATATTGTGACGCTACCAAAATAGGTATACATCACTTATTCTGAGTCGTTAAATATATGGTACATAATATAAATACAATCTTAATTATACAACAAGAGAGCTGTGAGTTTAAAAACAAAATCATCTTCAGACAATATCCACTCTCGAGAATAAGTCCTCATTACATTTATTGTCACACTATTTAACAGAATAGTGAGGACTACTAGCTAACACTATCATCAGGACCATCACTCCGCTCTCCGAGACTTGTCCTAATTTCGTTCTCATTTCTCGAGAGAAATAAATGAAATAAAAGGTGAGCTCAACTCAAAGCCCAAAGAAGAAATATTATGACTAAGATAATGCGTAATAAATTATCATTAGTCTCCAACAATGTTAAACCGATAAAATACAATAGACATCAAGTTTAACTGCAATGAACAAGCAATCCATTAAAAGAGTCAAGTAGAGAATAAAATCTACTATCTTTTATGATTTAAAACGTTTTTCATCACTTTTATCACGAGACTCAATTTTAATAAATAATTCACATCATCCCCGACTACTACCAATGATATTCATTAGTGGTCACGACCACAAATTATCCATGCACTACGGCCGAGGATATTCGTGTGTTCATCAACTATTCCGATCGTGCCATAAAATAATTCATCTTTGCTCTCTTGGTCAAGAGAATCCATAGCCATAATCATACCAAAAACTGTTCATCAATGTACTACGGGCCAACGAGGACTTTTTTCACATCATTTGTAACATTACGGCCATTATTATACCAAGAATAATCCTCGGTCATAATCATACCAAGTCCATCTATGCACTACGAAAGCCATGAGATGACTTTCAACATAATATAAACATGAGGATGATGACAATGATATAATAATTCAATCAAACAAGTTCAAGAATTAATTTATCCAAGAACTAATAACGTCCAAATTGTCAACATGATACTTCTTTGTAGAGTAAAATTCAAGAATGCTCAGAAGAATATTTTCATGAGAAGATACTGGATGAAGCGCAAATATCAAGGATATTCTACTAATTTCATGGAGTATAGAAGTCAAAACTTTAACCAACTGAGTATAATAAAGAATGTAATAACAAAAGAAATTACCATGCATGCAGACTGCAGCATGCAAAGTTATTCCAACAGTAATAATAAGTAACGGAACCAGTCGCAAAACTCGCACCGGCGGGATGTTCCAACATAATAATAAAGGCGGAACCAGTAGGTGTAAAACACACGCATGTAATATTCCAACAGTAATAATAAAGACAGAACTAACTCCGATTGTAAAACACACGCATGTGATATTCAAATGAATAATAAAGATGAGAATAATAGAAGAATGTCACCAAGTATAGGGTAAATTCAGATATCTGAGTTATTCCAATGAATAATAAGGAATGGAATAATGAAGTTCTCTTCATGAATACAAAAGAATAATTTTCTTCTTTCTCTCTACAGTTTATCTCTCACAGAGTTTCATTGAATTCGTAAGAAAATAATGAAGGAATGAGCTTCTATTTATGTAAGAATGGATTGCATAGTAACTAATTCATGAACGGGTCCAGATTGATTTACTTTAATCTGACTATCCATATTTAAAGCAAAATTTTTAAATAAAATATAATATTATATATATATATATATATATATATATATATATATATATATATATATATAAGTTCCTGTGTTATCAACCCCGTGAACCACCGCCCCTTTCCTTATCATGCTTTCCATATATAATCATATATAATACATATATATTATAATAGGTAATAGTACTCGTGTTCCCCCCTTTACTAGACTATTCATGTGATGCCCCCAAAATAGGTATACAACACCCATTTCGAGTCGTCAAATACATGGTACAAAAAGCAAACTACAACTTCAATAATACAATTGTGTCGTGCAAAATACGACAACACCCATCTGTGAGTTTAAATACAAATATTGTCTTCTGAGACAATATCCACACCCAAATAAGTCCTCATTACAATTATTCATACACTATTTTATGTAAATAGTGAGGATGACTAAAATATCTTTCTAGAACCATCATTCCATACCCCGACTCGATCCTCGCTTTATGTTCTCACCTCCCGAGAAGAAAAATGGAACAAAAAGGAAAAGGGTGAGCTCAACTAGCCCAAAAAGAATATTATGACTAAGATAATATACAACAAATTATCATTAGTCTTCAACAGGAAAAATCGATAGAATATAAATAACAACAAAGTTTTAGATCAACAAACACAATGAGAACAAAGAATCCATTAGAAGAGTCACGTAGAGAATGAATTCTACTATCTTCTAAGATCTAAGAGTCCATCATCAATATTTTATCCCTGTAACATCAATCAATATACATCTTTTAATTAAATATATCACCAGTTGGTCATGTTCATCTCAACACCTGTTCACCTTTGCACTACGGGCCAAAGATATTCACTAATTATTCATCTTTGTACTAAAGGCCAAAGATATTCAGTAATATCATCATTTAGGACTGAGGATGATGAAAAATATTTTAAAGAAAACGAATCCAGTGAGACAGAAGGACAAATATTAGGGATTCGTATAACAGTTTTATCCAAGATCAATAATACTCCATAATAACCAATTTTGAAGCAGAATTCAAAAATAACGATCAAAACATGGATACAATCAAAGATAGTAGCCAAAATAGACATCTTGGACAAAAAGGAAAATTTTTATTTTTCGGTGAATAGTGTCGTATATGCGTGAATAGTCTGCAGATATCGTGAATAGTAATCCCGACACAAAAAGTTCCAAATTTGATTAAAAAGTTCACCAATATTCCGGCATAATGATATTGAAGAAAATAATATCATTTAAGAAGAAAATAACATCCTTTACCTCAAAATAACCGTACTTTTGATCGAATTTCGTATATAGTCTTGTGATGAACTCAGACCAGATATAAAAGATCAAAATACTCACAAGAATATTTCGATAATCTAGAGAGAAAGAAAACTTGTTTCTGGTGTGATTTTCAATTCTAACCTAGGCGTCTATTTATAGAAAAATGCTAGAACGCCAAAGGAGACTAAATAATAAAATAATATTATTATTAATTATAATTCCTAAGCATGCTTTGAATTTTTGGGTAGCCATGTTGGAAGAATTCAGCAGCCCATGTGTGTATTCCACCAACCAAAAGTGGGTCCCCCCATAAATTTAATAAAAAATCATTTTATTTATCGAAACTTCAATAATTCATAGAAAATAGCTCGTTTATCAGAAAAATACGAATTTTATGTCCATTCTACCTGAAATCGAATTCTCTACAACTTTGCAGAAGAAATTTTTTCCAAATTCCCAACAAAAAATATCCGAAATCCACAAACGGATGATTTTTAATACCTCCACTTTGACAAAATACTGATAAAACACCTCAACATTAATTCCTTCATTAATAACCACATAAATAAATTCATCATTTATATCTACATCAAATAAATATTTCTTATCATATAAATCAATAATTAATTATTCATAAATAATATTATGTAATCACAATTATACAACCGCACTGCTCCAGGGAAAAGGGGCTTTCCAATAAGGATTTCTCTTCTTTGGCGCCAGCAATTAGGTGACCAAACCTCTCCTTAGATGTAACTTTCTAGACATTGCCAATAATATTATCTAATAATATTATTCAAATAATATGAATTATTGATCCGATAATGGGAAATATCATGCGTTGATAATTATTGAAACAACAATAATATAAACTATCAACGCAAAGAATTATTGAATCAACAAAATAAAATATTGAGCAAGAATTCATCGTAACAATTATTGAGTAGTGCCTTCTTAAGTACGAATCAATAATTCAATAATATCAGATAATCTGGCGTCTTCTTCGTGCCACCACGCGCCAGACATCGTATTTTAACCACCGTGTATTCCAACAATTGTTAACGGTGAATAACTACGTCGTTATTTATAAAAACTCATACTTTGTCGCTTTTCTTCATCCCGGTTATTATTCCAAGTTATGAGCCCCACGAATCGGTCGCTGCCGTCAGCATTTAATATTCCCCGACAAAAAAGAATATTCCACGACCAAAAGAATATTTCAGACAAAAATGAATATTTTATAACCACTTGCTTATTTTGCAAAATTTGCACATTTCACCCATAACCAAATCATTATATCAAATTAACACCTTATTAATTTAGAATAATGAATAGAGAAAATTTAATTTTATTTATAATAAGTTGGGGTCTTACAACCTCCCCTCCTTATAAAATTTCATCCTCGAAATCGACGACGCACACGGTGTGTTTGAACGGTGTGAGGGTACCTCATTTTCATTTTTGATTCCAACTCCCATTTCATTTCCTCCATTGCATGGTTTCTCCACAAAACCTTGACTTGTGGTATAACCTTGGTGCGTAAGACATGTTCTTTTCTATCCAAGATCTTAACAGGTACCTCCTCGTACGTTAAATCTTCGGCTATCTCGACTGGTTCTAACTCAATAATATGGTTCGGGTCTTTTACATATTTACGAAGCATAGATATGTGAAAAACATTATGAACACGAGACATGCTTGGAGGTAATGCGAGTCTATAGGCCAAATTTCCTATTCGGTCAAGAATCTCAAATGGACCAACAAATCTTGGATTGAGCTTTCCTCTCTTTCCAAATCTTGTAACTCCTTTCCATGGAGCAACACGTAATAGTACATGATCCCCAATATTAAATTCCACGTCCTTTCGATGAAGATCAGCATAACTCGTTTGTCGATCTTGTGAGGTTTGAATACGTTATCGAATCATTTAGATCTTTTCTGTAGTCATGCGTACTAATTCTGGTCCCAACAACGTTACTTCTCCCACCTCGTCCCAGTATACTGGAGAACGACACTTTCGTCCATACAACGCCTCGAATGGAGCCATGCCTATACTTGCTTGATAACTGTTATTGTATGAGAATTCCACCAGTGGCAAGTACTTATCCCAATTCCTTTGAAATCTAGAACACAGAGTCTTAATAGATCTTCAAGGGTTTGAATAGTCCTCTTTGATTGTCCGTCCGCTTTGAGGATGGTATCTTTGGCCAATCAATCAGAATCCGTGCCCATAGCTTTATGCAAGCTAACCTAAAATCTTGAAGTGAATGTTGGGTCACGATCCGAAACTATGGATACTGGCATGCCATGCAATCTCACAATCTCATTCACGTACATACGAGCAAGACATTCAAGGGAATAAGTTTCATGTATCGACAAGAAATGAGCAGACTTGGTTAATCTATCAACAATAACCCAAATCGCATCTATGCCTTGAGGAACTTTGGGAAGACCTGTAACAAAATCCATGGTAATGTGTTCCCACTTCCATTTCGGAATCTCAAGTGGTTGCAATGGACCTTTTGGTACTTGATGCTCCACCTTTACACGTTGACAAGTTAAACACCTCGAGATAAACTCCGCGATCTCTCTCTTCATATTGTTCCACCAAAATGTATGTCGAATATCATGATACATTTTGGTACTCCCAGGATGGATTGCAAACGGGGTGTTGTGTGCCTCCATCATGATTCTATGCTTCAAGTCAGAATCGTTAGGAACGCAAAGTCTAGAGTTGACTCGAAGTATTCTTTCTTCATCGATTTTTGTTTCTGGAATAGCACCTTCTTGCACTTTCTTATTCATACGCATCAGCCCCAGGTTCGTAGCTTGAGCACCTTTAACTTTATCGATTAAAGTCGGTTCTACTCGTATATTCGCCATCATCACGTGGGTCCCTGAAGTTTTTTACTCTATCTCCATCCTTTGCAAGTCATACAAAATGGGTCTTTGCGTTGACAATATCGCACTCGTACTTGCATATGATCTTCTACTCAATGCGTCAGCTACTACGTTCGCTTTTTCAGGATGATATTGAATAGTGTGATCGTAATCTTTCAACAGCTCAAGCCAACGTCGTTTGTGAGACCCTAGATTTTATGAATAAATATTTAATTTTCTCGAAATAATTTTTTAAATATTATGGTGTGGATTTGATATAATGTTATAGTTGTGGGTAGTATTTATAAATTTTGCAAAGTATGCAAGTTGTCAAATTATATTCGGTTGGTCGGGGAATATTCTATTTGTTGGGAATATCCGTACAACGGCACAATCATTGGTGAACCCACAACGGAAGTACTGTCATAGTTAGAAAATGACAAAAAAATATTTTATAAAAATAACGGCGGAGGTTTTACCGTTAAAACTGTTGAACTACCCGGTAGTAAAAGTACAGTAATACGCGTTGTTGCATAGTAGCACACGGTATTGATTATTGATGCTTACGTGATAAGTCACTCAATTATACTTAATTATTGTTACAGTAATTGCTGCATCATATCTCTCATATTATTGATTCAATTATTATCACAGTATCATGTGCATAATATGTTATCTTATTAAATCAATAATTGAGACGACAAAGTTATTCATGTTATTAAATTGAAATATTTACAATGTCTAGAAGTTCTATCAAGGAGAGGTTTGGTCATCTAATTGCGCGCCAATAAGGAGAAACCCTTATTGGAAAACCCCCTCTTTCCTAGGAACAACCTGATTGTTAAATATTGTGAGTTATAATATTAATGATGAATAAGCTTGTGTTGATTAAAGATGAAATTTGATAGTTTCATTGTGTTGGGATTATTTGTGTTAGTAGAAATCGACATCTATTCTGATGATAATTGATGTCTGGAGGTTATATTGTTCAATCGGGTATTCGGGACACTTTTTATGTCAAAGTACTATTCACGAGTTACTATTCATGAGTTACTATTCACAAGTTACGAGTTACTATTCACGAGTTACTATTCACGAGTTACTATTCATGAGTTACTATTCACTCTAGTATTGTGCATTCGGGTATTTGGGTACAATATTATTCCATGAGGAGATGTGCTAATTTTTCGCATCAGTTGGTTGAATTTATATTAGTAAATCAATATGGATCGTTGGTTTAAAGTTTTAATAGTGAATCAGTATGGATCGCTGGTTTAAAGTTTTAATAGTGAATCAGTATGGACCGTTGCTTTAAGTTTTAATCCGGACCGTCCGTTTAAAAGTAAATTAATCTGGACCGTTCAGGTATTAGTTACTATTCAATACATTCTTCTATAAATAGAAGCTCATTCCTTCATTATTTCTTACGAATTCACTGAAACTCTAGAGAGAGAAATTATAGAGACAAAGAAGAAGAGTATTCTGCTACTTCACTACTTCTATATCCAGTTCCTTTTACGGTAAGGGGTGTTATTCTTTCTTATTCATGAAGAGAACTTCTGTTATTCCATTCTTTATTATTCTGTTGGAATAACCTGTAAAAGTGGCATACCCTATACATAACCTCGTGATACGGCGATACCCTATACTTGGTGAAATCTTACATTATTCCATTATTTATTATTCGTTGGAATAACTTTTGTATCTGGATTTACCTATACTTGGTCGAATGACCAGTATATGCTGATTTACCCAATACTTGGTGATCTTCTTTCGTTATTCCATTATTTATTATTGGTTGGAATAACTCAGATCACATGATTTACCCTATACTTGGTGGAATGACCTATATATGCGGTTTACCCAATACTTGGTGATCTTCTTCTGTTATTCCATTCTTTATTATTATGTTTGAATAACCTATTTATGCGAAGTACCGCATACTTGGTGAAATTCTTTTATTATTCCGTTCTTTATTATTCTCGCCGGAATATCACGCATGGTAATTTAATTTCACGATTCGGTTCCATATTTATTATTCCGCATTTATTATTCTGTTGGGAATAACCTGTCTGTGAGGTCTCTATCGTATGCATGGTGAATCCTCCTTCTTTATTCCATTCTTTATTATTCGTTGGAATAACTGTTTATGTGGATTGTCACACGCGTGGTGAATGATCCTTTATATGCATTCCTTATTAAATTGTGGAAATGATCTCGATATCGTGGATTACTGCATGGCGGTGAAAATCCATTTCATATTTCATATATTCTTTATTATACTCAAATTGGTTAAAGTTTTGACTTCGATACTCCATGAAATTAGTGGAATATCCTTGATATTTGCGTTTCATCTAGTATCTTTTCATGGAAATATTCTTCTGAGAATTCTTGAATTTTACTTTACAAAGAAGTATCATGTTGACAATTTGGATATTATTAGTTCCTGGATAAATTAATTCTTGAACTTGTTTTATTGAATTCTATAACATTTTCATCATCCTCATGTTTATATTATGTTGAAAGTCATCTTTGGCTTACGTGCATAGATGGACTTAGTATGATTATGACCAGGGATCATTCGGTATAATCATGAACTGTGATGTTATAAGTGATGTGGTAAAAGTCCTCAGTGGCCTATAATGCATTGATGGATAGTTTTTGGTATAATTATGACCAAGGATTATTCGGTATAGCCATGACCGTGGATGATTTAATGAATATCCTTGGCTCGTAGTACATGGATGATTAGAAGATGTGGTTTATTTATTAAGCTGAGTCTCAGCGATAAAAGTTGATGAAAACATTTTTAAATCATAGAAGATAGTAGGTTTTATTCTCTACTTGACTCTTCTAATGGATTGCTTATTCCGCTGCAGTTAAACTTGATGTCTATTGTATTTTATCAGTTTAACATTGTTGAAGACTATTGATAATTTATTCTGCATTATCTTAGTCATAATATTTCTTATTGGGCTAGTTGAGCTCACCCTTTCTTTCACTGTTCTCTTCAGGAAATGAGAATATAGCTGGGACGAGTCGGGAAAAAGAGTGATGATTCAGAAGATAGCATTAGTAGTCCTCACTATTCTGTTAAATAGTGTGACAATAAATGTAATAAGGACTTATTCTGAGAATGGATATTGTCTAGTAGACAGTATTTGTATTAAAACTCACAGCTCTCTTGTAATATATTAAAGATTGTATTTGTATTCTGTACCATATATTTGGCGACTCAAGATGGGTGATGTATACCTAATTTTGGGGGCGTCACATTGTTGCCGCATATTGAGTTCTTTTTGGGTGAAGAAATATTTGAGGCTTTTATGGTCCGTATAAATCTCCACTTTCTCCCCATACAAGTAGTGTCTCCAGATTTTTAACGCAAAAACGACTGCTGCCAACTCCAAATCATGAGTAGGATAATTTCTCTCATATTCTTTGAGTTGTCGCGAGGCATAAGCTATGACTTTTTCATGTTGCATGAGAACACATCCTAACCCTTTGCCTGAAGCATCAATGTAGATAACAAATCCATCCAAGAACCGGATGGTATTGCGTAAGCAGTGCCAAAATGAGTCTCCTCTCGAGCTCTTGGAAACTCTTTTCGCATTCCTCGCTCCATATGAATTTTTATCTTTCCGAGCCGGTGAGTTAGCGGAGTAGCGATTCGAGAAAATCCTTCCACGAATCTCCGATAATAACCAATTAAGCCGTAGAAAACTTACGACTTTGGTCCACCGACTTCGGTTGCTCCCAACTTTGTATTGCTTCAATCTTCATTTGGTCAACAGATACTTCATGTTTTGACACCACGCGCCCAAGGAATGCTACTTCCTCAAGCCGAACTCGCATTTCTTGACAGCATATAGCTTGTTTTCACGAAGCCTTTCAAGTATCGACTTCAAATGGTGCTCATGATCTTCACGGCTTTTGGAATAGATGAGGATGTCATCAATAAAGACAACAACGAACCGATCCAAATATTCCTTGAATACTTGGTTCATCATATCCATGAAGCAAGAGGAGCAGCATTAGTCAATCCAAAAGACATGACTAAGAATTCATAATGCCCGTACCGAGTTCTGAAGGCAGTCTTCGGAATATCCTCAGTTTTAATCCACAAATATTCCCCGACAAAAAGAATATTCCACGATCAAAAGAATATTCCCCGACAAAAATGAATATTTTATAACCACTTGCTTATTTTGTAAAATTTACACATTTAACCCATAACCAAATCATTATATCAAATTAACACCTTATTAATTTAGAATAATGAATAGAGAAAATTTAATTTTATTTATAATAAGTGGGGTCTTGCTAATCCACCCATAATCAATATATATATATATATATATATATATATATATATATATATATATATATATATATATATATATATATAAAACACAAAATTGAGATAACTTCTCCCGACTATTTTGAAAAATGGGTAAATAGGAGGGTCCATAAAATACGCCAAAATTTACAACAATTACTATAGCAATAATTGAACAAAACTGAGTGACTTCTCACGTAAGCATCAATAATCAATACAGTGTGCTACTTACGCAACCGCGCCAGACATCGCATTTCTTTTAACACCGGTGTTTCAACAGTTAACGGTAAAACTTCCGCCGTTATTTTCATAAAAAGATATTTTTATCGTTTTTTTAATCCGACAATAATTCTGTTGTGGGGTCCACCAATGATTGTAGCGTCGTACGGATATTAAATTCATTCCATAATACTCAAAAATGATAATTATAAAAAATTTATCTTTATTCAAAAAGTTGGGGACTTATATATATATATATATATATATATATATATATATATATATATATGGATCCGATTAGCATGAAGTTATTTTTTTGATAAGTTGGTCAATATGCCAATATAATACTGACACACGTACAACCTCGCCTACGTGTCAGTATTCTATTAGTCAATTGACCAACTTATCCAAAAATAAACTTTATACTAACCACTTCCATATATATATATATGGGGCTGATGTATAGTTAACATTGTAAAAAAAAATATTTATTCTTACAACATATTTTGATCGTTCATTCGGATATTTAACGACTTATATTGTTCATGTCTGCAATTTAATTGCAATTTAATCTTATCAAGTCTGAAGTACAAGACAGATGAATACGTTAGTATATTTATTTAAAAGTAAAATTAGAAACAATTAAGAAAACTCTCAAAGAAATTAACACTATTAAACTTGTCTCGGTCAAAATTTAACATATTGTTGAGTTGGATGGTTTTCTTTTCTTTTCCATTTTTTTTTAAAAATAATAATTATTGGTAATGTTAACTCAAGGATCAAAATCAACAATGCTATTATCACATAAAAAAATCTCACATAATGCTCATATATACATATACATGTATATTGTGGAATTCACCGTCGACGATATAGTTAAGGCCACAAAATATACAATGATGCCAGATATGTTAATTATATGAGTCGCCATTATGTAATAGCAGCATTATTTGATCAAGATAGATAAATTTGAGTCACACCATTGACCAAAGCTAGTAACCATCATGTGTGCCTTACCGCTGTTGACCTTTTCAAGGATAACTTTTTCCCAAAAATAAATTTCTTACTTATGTTTTAGTAGATGAAAATATATATTGCGACTTTTTTTCATTTATTCCAATAAACACAATGGATCCTGTAAGAAATGAATAGTACTCCCTCCGTCCCAAATTAACTGCTCAGTTTTGACTTTTTAAAGTTAAATTGACTATTTTTAAAATTAATAATTAAGCATATATAAATATATTTTTAAAATTATAAAAATTAGGATTAATAATAAATTGTATATACTTTCTTTTGGTTATAATCTCTTCAACTATATTTTAGCAAAAATAGTAAAAAATTTAGTTTTAAAAATGGTCAATTTGACTTTAAAAAGTCAAAAACTGAACAATTAATTTAGGACGAGGGAGTAATATTTTTTTGACACGACACCCTAGGTGATACCAAATATGGTAAAAATAAGTTTAAAAAATAATTAATGTTTGTTTTAGCTTACTCCATTAAATAAGTCTTAAATTGAGTACAATATCTTTAATATACAATAAATAGAGAAAACTGATATTAGTGTTTTTTTTTTCATCTTATACATACTCAATAGTTTAAGTATGAATTTAGAACTTATTTTTAAAACCATAACACCTTATTCTCCTGTAAATTATTATTTTTTTGAAAAAAAGTTGCGCCAAATATCATAGCCTTGTTTATTGAAAATTAATTGATAAAATATCAGAATAAGCCGAATCAAATAGTAGGGGTGAGAAAAAAAAAATTAAAAATTGGAAAAATTGAAAAAAAAGCCTCAAAATCAAACTACAAAATATCATAACCATTGGTAAAATTAATAAAATGTAAAAAATGGAGCACGCATTTGGTTACAACAAAGATTTTTGGCAAAAAAATCACACCAAATTAATTAAACCGAATCAATATATATATATGTGTGTGTGTGTGTGTGTGAGAGAGAGAGAGAGAGAGAGAGAGAGATAAAATTTTAGTATATAATTATTACCTTAATTAATAATCAAAAAGCAATGAATCAATTGTTTACGTGTTGTTAATTTTTAGTTGTTTATATAATTTTTCTTTGAACTTGTTTATATCATACATGTATAATAAATTTGTGGTGAGTATTCATAGTTTTTTATTTTATAGTATAACATAATGTTGCTTTTAAGTTATAATAATTTCATAAATGCATCAATAACAATATTAATAGCGGATAATAGTTGTGGTTTAAACTTTAAACTCATTTATTATTAATTTATTTCATAATTTGAATAGCATAGACCGAAAAAAAATTATGTTTAAAATATTAATCAGTAAACGAATGATTTGATTAACCACAATTATAATTATAATTACTTGTATAACATTAATCCAACTATACAATCATGTCAAATACGGCCTAAATCGAAAATTCAGTCCTTGTTTTTGGAACGTCAGTTCTTTTTCAATCCATAGAATCCGTTCAGCAACGACTTATTTCAAAATAATTTAAAATTAAAATATAAATTAACTTATAAATTATTTTAAGTTATGATTTATAAGTAAAAGTATTCGATATTAATGTGATTATAAGTTAGAAATTAAGTTAAAATAAGTTATGAAATTGTTCGACTCATAAAAATTTATTAGCTAAAATTAAATATAAAAATTATTAAAAAATACATTAATAAAAAGAATAAAATAGATATTACACTAGATACAAACCCCCGCGTTACGGCGGAATTATTAAATTTTTTAATAATAAATGTGTACGTACAATTAATAAATTAAAATATAATAAGAACATTATAGATTGGTGTACGATGGTCAAATTTTACCCAGAAAAACAGATGAATATACATTGTAGGGGTAGTGTTGAGATAAAATAGTGATTTTATTAAATAATAATTAAATTACAAAGTAAATCATGACGCCCCCAAAAATAGGTATACATCACCTATTCGAAGTTGTCAATACATGGTACATGTAAACAACTACAACTTTATTATTACAACAAGAAACTGTGAGTTTAAATACAAATATTATCTTCTAGATAATATCTATACTCAAATAAATCCTCATCACATTTATTGATACATTATTTTACAAAATGGTGAGGACTACTAAACAATTCTTTTTCTAAAACCTTCATTCCATACCCCACTGCATTTCGCTTATATTCTCGCCTCCGAGAAGAAAAAATGGAACAAAAGGAAAAGGGTGAGCTCAACTAGCTCAAGAAAGAATATTATGACTAAGATAATATACAACAAATTATCGTTAGTCTTCAACAGGAAAAATCTAATAGAATACAATAGACAACAAATTTTAAATCAATATTCGCAATGGAAATAATAATTCATTAGAAGAGTTAAGTAGAGAATGCAAACTACTATCTTCTATGTATGAATTTAAAAGTTCATCGCTCATCTTTTATCCCTCGTAACATCAATCAATATACATCCGAATCAAATATTCATCTTTGCACTACAAAAGCCAAAGATATTCATCATTGGTCATGTTCATCTAAACACTGTTCATCTTTGCACTACTACCAAAGATATTCTTCAGAAATCATTCATTCGACTCACCAAAGCCAAAGATATTCAATAATATCATCATTTAAGACCGAGGATGATGAAAAATATTTTTAAAGAAACGAATCCAAAGTGAAACAAAATGACAAGGATTAAGGATTAAGGATTCAGATTTTGTTTTATCCATGTTCAAAAATAATACCTCAAAAAAATAATCATAGTGGTGTAAAATTCAAGAATGATCAAAACATGGATACAATCAAAGCTAGTATCCGTAATAGATATTTTGGACAAAAAGAAGAAATTTTATTTTTCGAATGAATAAAGGTCAGATACGTGAATAGTGCCGTATAACGTGAATAGTAACTCCGACACCAAAAGATAGAAATTCCACAAAAAAACATCTTCACGCTTCAGCTTAATAGTACTCGTGATAATAAGAATCGTGAATAAGAACTCATGAATAGTAACTCGTGAATAAGAAACTCATGAATAGTAACCCCGATATGAAAAAGTTCTAAATTTGATAAAAATTTCAACCAATATTTCAAAGATAATGATATTCAAGAAATAATATCATTTGAGAAGAAAATAACATCCCTTACCTCGAAAGATTAAGACTTTAATCGAATACCGTATATAGTCAAGGAACTCAGACCGCCTAACAATACTCAAAGTATACTCAAAATACTCACAAGAATACGCTCGATAATATAGAGAGAGAAAACTTCAGCTTAGTGTGATTTTCAATTCTAACCCAAGACCCTATTTATAGAAATCGCTTAAAACACCAAAGCAGTAAAATTTAATAAATTAATATTATAATTTTTTCTACATCCTCCTACGCATCAAGCATCTGAATTCAGCAACATGACATGTGTTAAAGATGCCCACCAAACACAAAAAACGTTTTTGTGAATATAAATATTTAAAACTTCCAAAAATCAATTATTTCGGAGCTTCGGAACTTCAATAATTCATAATAAATAGCCCTTTCATCAGAAAATTCAAATCTCGCGAGTTTTTATAGGAAATTCAATTCTCTACAACTTTGCAGAAGAAAGTTTTTCCAAATTCCAAACAGAAATTGACCTAAATCCATAAACGGGCAATTTTACAGGCTATAATCAAATTTCAGTCAATAAATGGGGTCCACCGACATGTTTAACATGTTTTAAACATTTATTGCAACAAAAATACTCTTCCTCCTCGTATACTCATATATCCCACATTCGTTGTAAAAATATCACCATTATTATATTATTAAAATATAATAATATATTTAAATGAATTATTTTATCGTAAAAAGATAAAATTTTAATTTTCAACAATTGTCACATTAAAAATTTTCTCCATCTATATCCACATAAAATTAATATTTTCTCATCATATGAATCAATAATTAATTATTCACAAATAATATTATGTAATCACAATATCGACAACCTGTGCAGCTTCCTCAGAAAGAGGGCTTTCCAATAAGAATTTCTCCTTCATTGGCGCCGCAATTAGGTGACCAAACCTCTCCTTAGACGTAACTTTCTAGACATTGCCAATAATGTTATCTAATAATATTATTCAGATAATATGAATTATTGCTTCGATAATGAAAAATATCGTATAATGACAATTATCAAACAACAAAGAATATAAAATATCAACGCAAAGCAATTATTAACTCAATAAAATATCGAATAAAGAATTATCGTAACCATTATTGAAAGTAGTGCCTTCACGTAAGAATCAATAATTGGTGCAATACCGTAAAGCATCGTGTGTTTTAACCAACCGGTATTTTAACAAGATAATCAGAATAACTACCCGCTATTTTTAAACCACTTATATTTGTCGCTTTCTTCATCCAATCGCTTTCAGTTATGGGGCCCACACATGGTCGCTACTGGCCGCATTTAATATTCCGACAAAGATTTAATATTCCACGACCAAACTAATATTCCCGACAACAATGAATATTTTATAACCACTGCTTATTTTCAAGTATTTATGATTTTACCCCTAACTATCCACATTAATCAAATCAACCCTTACTATTTCAAAATAATAAATAGAGAAAATTAAATTTCATTAATAATAAGTTGGGGTCTTACAACCTCCCTCCTTATGAAATTTCGTCCTCTAAATCGACGTGACGACGCACTGTGTGTTTCAAAAGGTGAGGATACCTCGCTTTCATTTCCGCTTTCCAATTCCTGTGTCATTTCCTCTATAAAGCATGATTCCTCCACAAAACTTTAACTTGTGGTATGACCTTTCATGGCAGTAGGGACATGCTCCTTCCTATCCAAAATCTTGACAGTACTTCCTCACACGTTAAGTCTTTCTATTATCTTCGTCTGGTTCTAACTCTATAACGTGATTCGGGTCTTTCACATATTTACTTAAGTACGATATATGTGAAACACATTATGAACACGAGACATACTTTGAGGTAACGCGAGTCTATAGGCTACATTTCTACTACTCGGTCAAGAATTTGAAATGGACCAATAAATCGTGGATCGAGCTTTCCTCTCTTCCCAAATCTTGTAACTCCTTCCATGGAGCAACTCGCAACAATACATGATCCCCTACACTAAATTCCACGCCCTTTCGATGAAGATCCGTGATAACTCTTTTGTCGATCTTGTGCCGCTTTGTATACGCTTGTTTAATCATTTGGATCTTTTCAGTAGTCATACGCATTTAACTCGGGTCCCAACAATGTTGCTTCACCCACCTCATCCCAACATATCGAGAACGACATTTTCGCCCATATAATGCTTCAAATGGAGCCACACCTATACTTGCTCGATAACTGTTGTTGTAGGAGAATTCCACCAATGGTAAATACTTATCCCAACCGCCTTGAAGTCAGGACACGTAGTCTTAATAAATCTTCAAGAGTTTGAATAGTCCTCTCGATTGTCCGTCTGCTTGGGGATGGTACGCCAACTAAATCGCAAACTGCGCTCCATAGCTTTTTGCAAGCTAACCCAAAATCTTGAAGTGAATCTTGGGTCACGATCCAAATTATGGATACAGCATGCCATGCAACCTCACAATTTCATTCACGCATATACTAGCAAGACGCTCAAGGAATAAGTCTCCCAGATAGGCAAGAAATGAGCAGACTTGGTTAATCTATCAACAATAACCCAAATAGCATTGATGCCTTGAGAAACCGTAGGAAGACCCCAGAACTAAATCCATGGTAATATGTTCCCACTTCCATTTCGGAATCTCAAGTGGTTGCAACGGACCCTTAGGTACTAGATGCTCCGCCTTTACACGTTGACAAGTTAAACACATCGAGATAAACTTTGCAATCTCTCTCTTCATATTGTTCCACCAAAATGTATGTCAAGATCACGATACATTTTAGTACTTCCGTGATGGATTGCAAATGGTGTATTGTGTGCCTCCATCATAATCTTGTACTTCAAATCGTAGTCGTTAGGAACACAAAGTTCAGAGTGGACTCAAGTATTCCTTCTTCATCAATTCTCGCCCTAATAGCTCCTTCTTGTACTTTTTCTTCTTCATACGCATCAGCTCCCGGCCTGTGGCTTGAGCAACCTTAACTTTTTCTATTAAAGTTGGCTCTACGCGCGATACTTGACATCATCGCACTCGCTCCTCAGATATGATCTTCTACTCAACGCGTACCTACCACCACGCTCGCTTTCCAGATGGTATTCAATAGTGTGGTCGTAGTCTTTCAATAGTTCGAGCCAACGTCATTCGCCGCATGTTGAGTTCTTTTTGAGTGAAGAAATATTTAAGGCTTTTATGGTCCGAATATATCTCCACTTTCTCCCCATATAGATAGTGCCTCCATATCTTTAATATAAAAACGATCGGGCCGCTAACTCTAGATCACGAGTAGGATAATTCCTCTCATACTCTTTAAGTTGTCGCGAGGCATAGGCTATGACTTTCCCACGTTGCATGAGAACACATCCTAACCCTTTGCTCAAGCATCATCAGAGATAACAAATCCATCCGAACCAGATGGTATTGTTATACAACAAAATAAATAAGTCTCCTCTTAAGCTCTTGGAAACTTTTCTCGATTCTTCGCTCCAAACGAATTTTGTATCCTTCCGAAGTTAGCCGAAGTTAATGGAGTAGCGATTCGAGAAAACCCTTCCACGAATCTCCGATAATAAACCACTAAGCCCAAAAGCTACGATTTCACCGACTTCTGGTTGCTCCTAACTTCAGATTGCTTCAATCTTCACGGATCAATAGATACTCCATGTTTTCGACACCACGTGCCCAAGGAATGCTACTTCCTCAAGCCGTAACTCGCATTTCTTCAATTTGGCATATAGTTTGTTTTCACGAAGCCTTTGGAGTACCAAAATTCAAATGGTGCTCATGATCTTCACGACTTTTGGAATATATAAGGATGTCATCAATAAAGACAACAACGAATCGATCCAAATATTCCTTGAATACTCGGCTCATCATATCCATGAAAGTCTTAGGAGCATTAGTTAGTCCGAAAGACATGACTAAGAATTCATAATGCCCATACCGAAGTTCTAAAGGCGCCTTTGAATATCCTCGCCTAATCTTCACCGATGATATCCGTAATCTAAGATCGATTTTTGAAAAGAATTGTGCCCTCAGAATCGGTCAAACAAGTCATCAATACGAGGTAGAGGATACCTATTCTTGATGGTGACATGGTTCAATTCCCGATAGTCAATACAAAGTCGCATACTCCCGCTTCTTTTCTTCTTTTACAAATAAAACAGAGCACCCCAAGGAGATGTACTAGATTTAATGAAACCGATGTCCAACAATTCTCGTAGTTGGACCTTTAACTCCTCAAGTTCAATAGAGCCATTCGATATGGGGTTTTAGAAATGGGCTTTGTATCAAAGTTCAAGATCAATAAAGAATTCAACTTCACGCTCGGGGGTAACCGGAAGTTCTTCTGAAAATACGCCAGAAAGTCAATAACAACATGAATATTATTCAAAAATTGACGTGTCTTTATTCAAATCCATAACATGGGCTAAGAAAGCTTGACATCCGCTTTTTCAATAAACGAATAGCTTTATGATTAGATATGAAGTTGATTGATTTTAATGGTTTAGTTGTTTTGAATTGCATAACAAAGTTGGTTAGGAATATGAAAACTAACAACCTTATTTAAAATAATCAATTTTGGCAATGATGAGTAGTTAACCAATCAATCCCTAAAATCACATCAAAAGCAAGTATCTTTAAAGAGATAAGGTCAATGTGTAAGGTGATGGTGCCAACTTGAATCAAACAAGATTTATAAACAAATGGATGTGATGAAAGTTTCTCCTAACTGAAGAGTTTCCACAGATAGGTCAAAGTCTAATTTCTTGAGTCAAGTTTAAACGTTGAGCACATGCAGGAGAGATAAATGAATGGGTAGCACCCAGATCAAGTAAGGTATAAACTTCGCAAGAATTTATAAATAGCTTACCCGTGATCACCTCGTTTGGGTTCTCGATTATGACCAACCACAACAAACGCTTCCCTAATCGTTGACTTTGACTTTTTCGGGATGATTTTTGAGTCACCGTCCCTCATTGAACTAGGTTTCGCTATCGCATAATCTCGAGCGATATGTCCTTCCTTTCCACAATTATAGCATACCTTGAACTCGTTGTGGACGTTTGACCGATATGTCCCTCTTTCCGCATTTATAGATATGACCGGTGGTCGTTTCTCCTCCCTTAGAACCGCTTGTCGCGCAGACCGCCGTCTTCATATGGTCGTTGTTAAATCTCTCTTTTTAAAATCTCCTCCCGACTCGCTTCTTCTATTTTCATGGCCATGATTACCACCCGAGTAGTTACTTTTTTTTGTCCGTCTGCTTTTCTCCGCCGGTTATCATTATTCTGCTGATCGCTATCTCCGTACGATCCCTCGTTGTGGGTCCTCAATTGACCGCGTACTCGTTATCTCGCCTAATAATTGAGCCCCGCTTACAACATCTCGAATAGAGAGAAAGTTTATGAGAAATGAGATAATCGACGTACGCCGGGTTTCAAACCTCTAAGAAACATCCGCGCTACACGCTCCTCATTCTCCACCAAATGAGGTGCAAACTCGATAACTCGCAAACTTTGCCTCGCATCGAGACACCGCCATGTTGTTTTGCTCTAATCTGATGAACTCCACTTCCTTCATACGATTTAACACTTTCGTGAAAGTATTTGTCATTAAATAGTTTCAAACGCTTCCCAAGACATGCCGAAAAGTGCGGCCGGATGGGTACGCTTCATGCATCTCCACCAAGAGTCCGCCCGCCACTTTTAACATAAAGGTGGCGAATGGAACCTTCTGTTCCTCCGCATCCCAAGACATCGAATATCTTGGTAATTTGTTTAACCCATGTTTCCGCCATGATCGGATCCGCTTTCCCTTAAATTCGTGGTCCCAACTCTTCGAATCGCTTGGGTTGTGACAACCCGTGAATTGCTATCATTTCTCCTCAGATTTTGAACACGAAGTCTCCTCGTCTCGATTTTGCATGAATCGCAAAAAGCTTCTAAACATCCCCTCATTCATCATCGCTTCAGTTGGTGTTGTTCACGGGAGGAACATTGCCACTGTTGCACGTTCTCCCTCCTTGGTGAGTACATGCGTCTCCACTGGGCCTCATTTTCATTGTTAATATTCTCAACGACATTCTCAAACATCGCCATAAAACAAGGGTTAATTAAGGAAATTAATATATCACATAATATCCCCTATATATCGACCAACTAAAAATTTAAGCTTAGTAGGACACACTAGCGAAGGATTTACTCGCCTCCCTCCTAGTTCTATTCCCGATCTCCGCCAGAGATCATATCCCTAAGCTCGATAATTAACCGTGACGCCCCCAAAATAGGTATACATCACCTATTCCGAGTTGTCAATACATGGTATGTAAACAACTACAACTTTATTATTACAACAAGAAATCTGTGAGTTTAAATACAAATATTATCTTCAGACAATATCTATACTCAAATAAATCCTCATCACATTTATTGATACATTATTTTACAAAAATGGTGAGGACTACTAAACAATTCTTTCTAAAACCTTCATTCCATACCCGACTCGTGCTCGCTTATATTCTCGCCTCCGAGAAGAAAAATGGAACAAAAAGGAAAAGGGTGAGCTCAACTAGCTCAAGAAAAGAATATTATGACTAATATAATATACAACAAATTATCGTTAGTCTTCAACAGGAAAAATCTAATAGAATACAATAGATAACAAATTTTAAATCAATATTCGCAATGAAATAATAATTCATTAGAAGAGTTAAGTAGAGAATGTAAACTACTATCTTCTATGTATGAATTTAAAAGTTCATCGCTCATCTTTTATCCCTCAGAACATCAATCAATATACATCCTGAATCAAATATTCATCTTTGCACTACAGCCAAAGATATTCATCATTGGTCATGTTCATCTAAACACTGCTCATCTTTGCACTACTACCAAAGATATTCTTCAGAAATCATTCATCTTTGCACTACTGTGCCAAAGATATTCAATAATATCATCATTTAAGACCGAGGATGATGAAAAATATTTTTAAAGAAACGAATCCAGTTGAAACAAAATGACAAGGATTAAGGATTAAGGATTCAGACTTTGTTTTATCCATGTTCAAAAATAATACCTCAAAAAATAATCATAGTGGTGTAAAATTCAAGAATGATCAAAACATGGATACAATCAAAGCTAGTATCCGTAATAGATATTTTGGACAAAAAGAAGAAATTTTATTTTTTTTTATTGAATAAGTCAGATACGTGAATAGTGCCAGATACGTGAATAGTAACTCGACACCAAAAGATAGAAATTCCAAAAAAAACATCTTCACGCTTCATAATTAATAGTACTCGTGAATAGTAAATCGTGAATAAGTAACTCATGAATAGTAACTCGTGAATAAGAACTCATGAATAGTAACCCCGATATGAAAAAGTTCCAAATTTGATAAAAATTTCAACCAATATTTCAAAGATAATGATATTGAAGAAATAATATCATTTGAGAAGAAAATAACATCCCTTACCTCGAAAGATTAAGACTTTAAATTTGGAATACCAAGGTATAAGGTCAAGGAACTCAGCACCGCCTAACAATACTCAAAGTATACTCAAAATACTCACAAGAATACGTTCGATAATATAGAGAGAAAACTTGAGTTTTCGTGTGATTTTCAATTCTAACCCAAGACCCTATTTATAGAAATCGCTAACACCAAAGCGTAAAATTTAATAAATTAATATTATAATTTTTTCTACATCCTCCTACGCATCAAGCATCTGAATTCAGCAATATGACATGTGTTAAAGATGCCCACCAAACACAAAAAAACGTTTTTGTGAATATAAATATTTAAAACTTCCAAAATCAATTATTTTGAGTTTCTAACTTCAATAATTCATAATAAATAGCCCTTTCATCAGAAAAATTCGAATCTCATGAGTTTTTATAGGAAATTCAATTCTCTACAACTTTGCGAAGAAAGTTTTTCCGAATTCCAAACAGAAATTGACCGAAATCCACAAACGGGCAATTTTACGTGCTATAATCAAATTTTCACCAATAAATGGGGTCCACCGACATGTTTAACATGTTTTAAACATTTATTGCAACAAAAATACTCTTCCTCCTCAGATACTCATATATCCCACATTCGTTGTAAAAATATCACCATTATTATATTATTAAAATATAATAATATATTTAAATGAATTATTTTATCGTAAAAGATAAAATTTCAATTTTCAACAATTGTCACATTAAAAATTTTCTCCATCTATATCCACATAAAATTAATATTTTCCTCATCATATGAATCAATAATTAATTATTCACAAATAATATTACGTAATCACAATATCGACAACCGTGCAGCCCTGAGAAAGAGGGGCTTTCCAATAAGAATTTCTCTCTTCTTGGCGCGCAATTAGTGACCAAACCTCTCCTTAGATGTAACTTTCTAGACATTGCCAATAATGTTATCTAATAATATTATTCGGATAATATGAATTATTGCTTCGATAATAAAAATATCGTATAATGACAATTATCAAACAACAAAGAATATAAAATATCAACGCAAAGAATTATTAACTCAATAAAATATCGAAACAAGAATTATCGTAATCATTATTGAGTAGTGCCTTCACGTAAGAATCAATAATTGGTGCAATACCGCAAGCATCTTGTGTTTTAACCCAAGGGTATTTTAACAAGATAATCTGTAATAACTACGCCGTTATTTTTAAACCACTTATATTTGTCGCTTTCTTCATCCAATCGCTTTCAGTTATGGGGCCCACACACATGGTCGTCTGGCCGCATTTAATATTCCCCGATTAAGATTTAATATTCCATATTACCAAACTAATATTAAAACAACAATGAATATTTTACAACCACTTGCTTATTTTGAAGTATTTGCGTATTTTACCCCTAACTATCCACATTAATCAAATCAACCCTTACTATTTCAAAATAATAAATAGAGAAAATTAAATTTCATTAATAATAAGTTGGGGTCTTACATAAACCCGCGCGTTGCGGCGGAATTATTCAAATTTTTAATAATAAATGTGTACGTATAATTAATAAATTAAAATATAATAAGAAGATGGTAAATTGTTGTGCGATGATCAAATTTTACACAGAAAAATAAATGAATATACATTGCAGGGGTAATGTTGAGAGTTTATCGGTTTGTGCATTACATCTTCTACTTTGTTTCAAGGTATTTTTTGTAATAATTATTTTAGGTTTTTGACCAAAGTTAACTTCATGTAACCTCTCCTTTTCATGAAAAAGCAATTATTCAATTCATAAACAAAATATTGTCAGGACTGAGTGACACATCTCATGGCGTTGATTCAAACCCTAACCCCAAAAAAAGATGGAGCCAATTCTTTTTCAAGTTAAAGCAGTGGATTTATTTTTAGGAAAGCAGAATCCTGTCAACCCAAATTTCAACTTAAACCCCATCATCTCTGCTCAATCCACCAGAAAATTTGAAAGAAATCAATTAGTCTTTGATTTTTTAAGTGACATTCTTGGCCTGTTATAATTAGTTTGTAGAAACTGCCCATAAAACTATAATAACTTTAAAAATCATGTCAATAACATTACAATAAGAAAATAGCTCGATTAACCACATCAGTCTTATATCCTTCGTATTGTTTGAGGCTTTGTAATTTTAATTTCTACCCACCGATGATTGTATTACAATCAAGTGTCTTTGTTGTTTGCCACTTGGTGAATTGTGTAATTTTCTTTTTCACAAAATGTGTCTAACCTAAATTCTAACAATATTAGTATCAGTAGTACTCCCTTAGTTCCAAAATTGAATTGACTTTTAAGGAAAACTTTTTTTTTTTAAATTTATTCTAATATTCACTAGAAATTTAGTAGCGGTGGCATAATAATACTCAATCAACTAAAGCAAAAGTAATGGCATGTTGAAAACTTCATGTATCTTTGTAGTCTAATATAAAAATGTATCTCTAATTTTAGAATTAATAGGAAAAAAAATTGCATCTCTAATTTTAGAAGGAGTAACTGTTAAACCCTTAGCTCTCAGTTGCTGATCAATGAACTTATACTAAATGGATGAGTCCAGTTAGAAATACGGAGTAATAAAGCCCGTTTTTCAATTTTATTTGTAGCAATAAGAAGGTATGAAGTTGCTATCTGGCTGAGAAAGATGGTGGGAGTAGTTGGAGCCATAGATTTGCCTGCAGAGCCTTCTGAGGAAGAGTTTTTGAGAAGTGGACTCATTCTTTGTAATGTTCTCAACAAAATTCAACCAGGAGCTGTACCCAAGGTAAACTCCATCTCTCAAATTGCTTAAACCATACAGTGACCGCGCCAATCAAGCATCATGTGCGCAAAAATTCTGATCCATTCACGAATTCATTGTCTAGGAATTTGTCGATGAATGAAAAAGAAGCTCAACGGCCATGAAATACTTCGATGTGCTAATATAGGGGATCATGTTCATACCCAGCAAAAAACTTGGATGCCCTGCCAACTCCATCTTTCAATCCCAAACCAACACCATATTCCTCAGCTGCGCACACCTAAAAATGAGGAAGGACTTTATTGCCTCTAATCCAAAAAGATATATAGAATCAATGTTTATTTGGCATATAACATCATATGAGTCAGGCTGTCCTTACCCATAGGGCAACAGTTCTAACAGACAAGACATAATCAGGCCCCCGAGTTATCTCTTCTGAATCACCAGCGGATTTGACAACGTGAGAGCTCTTAAATTCATCAATGTCATCATATGACTGAGAACTGGATGTCTCTCCCACTGCAAAACCATTCACCAACAGATCATATTTGATACATGTTTTAAAGCAGCATGTTTTAAAGCAGTTCTGGTGGAATGCAGAATTAAAATAATAACACTTAAGGAAGTTGCGAAAGTCAAAAACATAAAACTCATATTGCCTAAAATGGGAATCAATAAGTACTAAAATGTCTCTGATTTTGGTACATAGGGAGTATTCACAATCACCGTCCCCAAAAACTCAAAGGCAACAAAATATTTTGTTAATAAGGCCTTTTAATAAGCATTATTTTACTGCTTTCATATATCAATATTTATTGAAGGTAGTTTCCAAAAACTATATGAGCTTTTAAACAACTGCTAATATGAACCTACAGATATTGCCTACTTGTTCATAAAACAACAACAGTAGCAATTAAGAATCAACAGTGACACCTGATGTAGAAGATTCTTCCTCTTGTTCAGTTCCTCTTGAGTAGGCAATTAGTGAATGATGCCTTCGTCGATAGCGACACCCAACTGAAACCAAGAAACTACCATGAAATCTCATTGGAGTGCAATCTTACTTTATCTTTAGCCAATGTTCCAATCTCCATAAGTTCCAGAACAGGAAGTGACCTCAGCTAACATATTTTCTTGAGTTATTGAAAACAAACTTCTTTGTCCAAATAAACAAACCTGTAGCATGTAGAGCACTGATAGATTCACAAAATGCATTGGCTCTATCACGGCGACGCATCACGTCACTCGAAGGAAGTGGAGTGGCTATTAGTTGGGAAATCTTGGACAACAAATGTACATCAAGTTAAGAAACAAAGGTTGTAATTAGGAACCAAGAAAAATATTCTTAACTGATACAAACAGTTTGCAGAACTACTTGAAGCACTGAAAGTAATCATTTAAGGGATAGGTTGAGGATATAATCTCTGAATCTATCTGTCGTATGTGGTACAGCCACCACCAATGCACGGATCACAGAAATTGTAGCTTCATGTGATCCATCTTCAAGGAAAGCATCCATTTGAACACGTATTTTGTCAACAATCTACAAAGAGGGAGAATGGCTCAGCCAGTGGAATAGAAGTTGATCGCCAACATAAATTTAATACCAGGTATATATTTGTATACCATGTCATTTTTGAAATGCTATGCTATAGACCCAAATGCTTCAATGCTTGCATATTTGACATTTAAGTTTTGGTCAGAGCCAAGAGTTATAAGAGCCAGCAAAACATGTGTTGAAGCCACCTTAGCATCAATATATGCAACCTACGAATAAAATAAATAAATAAATAATAGTGATAGTGATAGCAAGATTTAGGACTGAGTAAAAAACGGGTATAACCGAAAAACCGAACACAACCGAAATAATTTAACCGAAATATTCTGACAATTCGGTTATTTTTACTATTTCGGTTATATCCGAATTTTTGTACGGTTTTCGGTTAGTTTGTACGGATATTACTTTTGGGCTATTCGGTTTAACCGAATAACCGAACAACACTTATTAAAATAAGACCACAGCACTCAGCCCATTCACTCTTATCCACAACCCATTCATTACTCTTATCCATAGACCACAGCACTCAGCACTCACTCTTGAATTCTCTCGGCCCATTCATCAATGTTATCACAAGCAAGTAGTAACGTCATCGTTCATCGCCTCTGGCCCTCTGTTCGCGCCGCCGAACTCTACGGCCTCCAAGTTCTCGCCGACGGAATCCAAGACTTCCAGCAACGTCACTCGATCTCCAACTGTCATCGCCTTCGGCGCAGCAGCGGCAGTCCATCTCGAACCGACGAACTCTATAGCCGGCAGTCCTTCATTTCGAATAGCCGGCAGTCCTTCATTTCGGCTATAGAGAGAATTGAGAGAGCTAAGTAAGGAAAGGGATCTAGCTCAAGCTAAGCTTGAGGATGCACTACGAGAGATTCGAAATGGCCGAGCTTCAAGACATTGGGTATTTGTGTATTTTTGATACAGAATTTTAGAATTGAATGTTACTGCTCCAACTGCTAATCCTTATTGTATTGTATTTGCTCAGGATGGACAAGAAGGGAACACCGGGGAAGATAATTCTTCAGTGGCACTGTGGCAGAGACATCAGGGGTTGGCAGTCCTTCATTTCGGCTATAGAATTTCCAAGACTATGTTTAAATTCGGTTAGTGCACATTTCGGTTATTTGTTCGGATAGTTAAAATTGGACATTTTCGGATATCGGTTATAACTTCGGTTTGGTTAATAACCGAATGCTCACCCCTAGCAAGGTTAGAAATGTATATCCAACCATAACTAAAAACTGTAATTCCATGATAATAAATGGACTTACAATGACTTTCAAAAGATTGGCTGCACTGATTTTCATATTTACGTTGGAATTCACAACCATTTCCCATAAGATATTAAAAATCATATTATGATGTTCTTCAAAAGTGCTGCATCCCAGAAATGGAGCAAGTTACAAATATAAACTTCTAAGCAAACCATAAGCTTAATATTAAATTTTAACTACAAAGTACCAACAAAAGGAAGCGGACAGAATTAACAATCTCTGCATTGGGCTTTACTGGCTGATCCTCCAATACTGAACTTTGGACCAACATATTACTCAAGTATTCTGTCAAATTTTCATGCTTGGTTGGAGCTCCTAATACACCTGCCAAAAGAAGTGGTAGGACACAGATAGTAGCAAGTCTCTCAGCTTCAGAACTTTTTGACCTCAGACCTGCAGTGCACAAGAGTCAAAATGTTGAAGGATTATGCATGTTGCTACATAGTATTGTTCAGTTTCTCATCATATGTTGTAAAATGATGAGTTCGCCCACACATAAAAAATGAAATGAAAGGGTAAACAGGCACTCACGATGGTGTGTGGATGGGTCTAAATATTTTTATAGGTTTTTTATGAGACTAAAAAAATTGCAGGACAAGAAAAATTTACGAATAATATAGTTGTAATAACCTTATAAAATCATTAAGTAAATTAAATTGGTTGGGTTTAGAAATGCTTTAGTTATTAGTTTAAGTTAAGTAATTTATATACAATTGGGTTTTGCCATTACATCAGGTATGCAGATCAACGATTTGTGTTGGTTGACAGGTTGCGTTCTAATGTCTAAGGTGGTCATGATTATAGTTCGGTACATGTATCGGTATGTAATGATTTGAAGGAGGACCAAAATAATTAATAATACATGTATCGATATGCACTTTGTGAGCACCTCCATGACAATAGAACTGCAAACCTAACTTTTTGGTGGATAAGTGTCAGTGGTTTGTTGCTGATTCTGTGTCAATATAAGCTTTCCTATTGTCATGATATTATTCTATATGATACATATGAATTGATAAAAGAACGCATCCACGTGACTTGTTAATTGAAAAGCTGTGCCTAAAGAATCCATAGAAATTTACGAGAGAGAAAAAATTACCTGTCAGAGACTTGGTGATTGTTTCTGCTGCTTCTAGGCCAGTAGCTTTGGCAATATCAGCAGGCTGAGGAGCAGCTATGTGCTTGAATTTCACACCAGATTCTCTTTCTATCCTAGAAAAATTTGACCTCCTTGGATCATAAAGCATAACAGCATTATCACCAAATGTCAAGCATAACAACTTAAAACCGCTTGAAAACAATGAAAACTTTGAGAATATAAAACCTTTGATTCTTGACTGGATTCTGTGTGGGATAAATGTAAAATCAGTATTATTACCAACACTACCGAGAATACAGGTTGAATAATGTGTGTCAGATAATAATCCCCAAAAAAGCTCCGATATAGCCAGTAATAACTGAATTGGATGTAAAGCCATCAAAGCATCAGCCAAAGTGCTTTCAAGCCATAAATACAACGTATAAGCCAAGTGAGAGCAGGATAAATAAAATTAAACCATTAACTGCAAGAAGCAAACCAAACAGATTGAAGCACAATCAACCTAAATAGAAAGTGAATGGGCCAAAAGGTTTGAACAGGGGACCTAGAGGTATGACGAGCCAAAACATAAGATAGCTTAAAATCAAGCTACTACGAACAGAAATACAAAACCCACATCAAAACTAAAATTTCGGGAAAACAAATCACCAAAATAAGATATGCAACTCAAACCCCTCTCTCTAGAATCTGATTTGCCGTGGACTGCTTCTTCGTTGGGTCCGATTCATGATGGGGCTGATTCTTCTTCGCTAAACTGGAAGAAGTTGAGCGAATACTGAAAAATATGATTCCAGATTTGGGGAGAATTGAAGATAGGATTAATTTGTGATCCCATATTTGAACGCCAAAGTTGAAGATAGGATTCAATTTGTTATTTGAAGCGAATTTGAACGACAAAGTTGAAGATAGAATAGGATTACATTTATTATTTTAGAGGGTCCTTTGTTGTGAAAAGGTATTTTGGTAAAGGATATTTAGGAGCATTAATTAAAATAGACATGTGTTAAAATTATAAAAGGACAAATGATAACTTATTGTATTATGTATTATAATTTAATATATATAATAGATAATAGATACTCAATAGATAATTGATAGATATGTTCAAATAAACTTATTTAAAAATAATTTATAAATTATTTTAAATTAAATTACAAATTACTTTTTTTATATATTTAAAAATCAACTTATAAGTTAAATGAACAGAAGAATAGTAGCAAATAACTTATAAGTGACTGCCCAAACCAACTTATAATATAAGAATAGTAGCCAAAAGGCTCTAAATATTCTCCTCGCTTCATCAACCGTCAGTCGCAACCCCAAATCAGCAGGTAACGTTTGTGTTTAGAATTTCTATCTTTATCTTATTTCTTCTCTTCACGAAATAGGAAGAACCCTAGCCTCAATACCTTGTCATCATTGGTCAAATTAGTGTTAATTTTTGGGATTTTGAAGTAAAAATTTGTTGGCTTAATAGTTATATGTATATTGTGAGGATGAGATTATTGCATATATGAAACATCCATACCTTCTGATATTACCTCATTTTCAAATTGATTTTTCGGGTTAGATTTGTGATGATTTTCTCAAAAATGTTTAGTTAAATCGGGCAAATTAAGCCGATTGAAGGTTATCTAACTCTCCGTGAATTGGGATTTGGTATAATCTTTGATTTACTCCATCTAACCCTACTGATTTCAAGTTTATTAGTTTTATCATACTGAGATTTGTGAATATTTTGGGGTTTAATCCTAGTTTTTTATAAACCCTCTATCGATTTCCTCTATCATCCTGAGATTTGTTTTTTCGTCTTTCCGCTAATTCTTGATGATTCTACTTTTCATCTCCTTTGGCTAATTTTGGAATTAAGTAATCTCTCTTAAAATATGTATAATTTTTCTATGATTTTTATGCCATATCTTTGTGAATTGTAGTTTAGGGATGTTGTTGAAGCTTTTAAATTAAGTTAGATTTTAGTCACAGATCCACTTGAATGGTTTCATCAAAAGTTTCTTATGGTTCATCAAAAGTTTCTTATGGTTCATCAAAAGTTTTTTATAGGTTTTTTATGAGACTAAAAAAATTGCAGGACAAGAAAAATTTACGAATAATATAGTTGTAATAACCTTATAAAATCATTAAGTAAATTAAATTGGTTGGGTTTAGAAATGCTTTAGTTATTAGTTTAAGTTAAGTAATTTATATACAATTGGGTTTTGCCATTACATCAGGTATGCAGATCAACGATTTGTGTTGGTTGACAGGTTGCGTTCTAATGTCTAAGGTGGTCATGATTATAGTTCGGTACATGTATCGGTATGTAATGATTTGAAGGAGGACCAAAATAATTAATAATACATGTATCGGTATGCACTTTGTGAGCACCTCCATGACAATAGAACTGCAAACCTAACTTTTTGGTGGATAAGTGTCAGTGGTTTGTTGCTGATTCTGTGTCAATATAAGCTTTCCTATTGTCATGATATTATTCTATATGATACATATGAATTGATAAAAAGAACGCATCCACGTGACTTGTTAATTGAAAAGCTGTGCCTAAAGAATCCATAGAAATTTACCGAGAGAAAAAAATTACCTGTCAGAGACTTCGGTGATTGTTTCTGCTGCTTCTAGGCCAGTAGCTTTGGCAATATCAGCAGGCTGAGGAGCAGCTATGTGCTTGAATTTCACACCAGATTCTCTTTCTATCCTAGAAAAATTTGACCTCCTTGGATCATAAAGCATAACAGCATTATCACCAAATGTCAAGCATAACAACTTAAAACCGCTTGAAAACAATGAAAACTTTGAGAATATAAAACCTTTGATTCTTGACTGGATTACGTGTGGGATAAATGTAAAATCGTATTATTACCAACATGACTACCAGAATACAGGTTGAATAATGTGTGTCGATAATAATCCCCAAAAGCTCCGATATAGCCGTAATAACTGAATTGGATGTAAAGCCATCAAAGCATCAGCCAAAGTGCTTTCAAGCCATAAATACAACGTATAAGCCAAGAGAAGCGGGATAAATAAAATTAAACCATTAAGCGCAAGAAGCAAACCAAAGCAGTTGAAGCACAATCAACCTAAATAGAAAGTGAATGGGCCAAAAAGGTTTGACAGGGACCTAGACTGTAGACGAGCCAAAACATAAGATAGCTTAAAATCAAGCTACACGAACGAAATACAAAACCCACATCAAAACTAAAATTTCGGGAAAACAAATCACCAAAATAAGATATGCAACTCAAACCCCCTCTCTAGAATCTGATTTGCCGTGGGACCGCTTCTTCGTTGGGTCCGATTCATGATGGGGTTGATTCTTCTTCGCTTATTTGGAAGAAGTTGAGCGAATCTGAAAATATGATTCCATTTGGGGAGAATTGAAGATAGGATTAATTTGTGATCCCATATTTGAGCGCCAAAGTTGAAGATAGGATTCAATTTGTTATTTGATCGAATTTGAAGCGACAAAGTTGAAGATAGAATAGGATTACATTTATTATTTTAGAGGGTCTTTGTTGTGAAAAGGTATTTTGGTAAAGGATATTTAGGAGCATTAATTAAAATAGACATGTGTTAAAATTATAAAAGGACAAATGATAACTTATTGTATTATGTATTATAATTTAATATATATAATAGATAATAGATACTCCAATAGATAATTGATAGATATGTTCAAATAAACTTATTTAAAAATAATTTATAAATTATTTTAAATTAAATTACAAATTACTTTTTTTTATATATTTAAAATCAACTTATAAGTTAAATGAACAGAAGAATAGTAGCAAATAACTTATAAGTGACTGCCCAAACCAACTTATAATATAAGAATAGTAGCCAAAAGGCTCTAAATATTCTCCTCGCTTCATCAACCGTCGATCATGAACCCCAAATCACAGTAACGTTTGTGTTTAGAATTTCTATCTTTATCTTATTTCTTCTCTTCACGAAATAGGAAGAACCCTAGCCTCCAATACCTTGTCATCACAGGTCAAATTAGTGTTAATTTTTGGGATTTTGAAGTAAAATTTGCTGGCTTAATAGTTATATGTATATTGTGAGGATGAGATTATTGCATATATGAAACATCCATACCTTCTGATATTACCTCATTTTCAAATTGATTTTTCGGGTTAGATTTGTGATGATTTTCTCAAAATGTTTAGTTAAATCCAAGGCAAATTAAGCCGATTGAAGGTTATCTAACTCTCCGTGAATTGGGATTTGGTATAATCTTTGATTTACTCCATCTAACCCTACCGATTTCAAGTTTATTAGTTTTATCATGAGAGATTTGTGAATATTTTGGGGTTTAATCCTAGTTTTTTTATAAACCCTCTATCGATTTTCTATCATCCACGAGATTTGTTTTTTCGTCTTTCCTGCTAATTCTTGATGATTCTACTTTCTGTCTCCATTGGCTAATTTTTGGAATTAAGTAATCTCTCTTAAAATATGTATAATTTTTCTATGATTTTTTATGCCATATCTTTGTGAATTGTAGTTTAGGGATGTTGTTGAAGCTTTTAAATTAAGTTAGATTTTAGTCACAGATCCACTTGAATGGTTTCATCAAAAGTTTCTTATGGTTCATCAAAAAGTTTTTATAGGTTTTTATGAGACTAAAAAATTGCAGGACAAGAAAAATTCTGAATAATATAGTTGTAATAACCTTATAAAATCATTAAGTAAATTAAATTGGTTGGGTTTAGAAATGCTTTAGTTATTAGTTTAAGTTAAGTAATTTATATACAATTGGGTTTTGCCATTACATCAGGTATGCAGATCAACGATTTGTGTTGGTTGACAGGTTGCGTTCTAATGTCTAAGGTGGTCATGATTATAGTTCGGTACATGTATCGGTATGTAATGATTTGAAGGAGGACCAAAATAATTAATAATACATGTATCGATATGCACTTTGTGAGCACCTCCATGACAATAGAACTGCAAACCTAACTTTTTGGTGGATAAGTGTCAGTGGTTTGTTGCTGATTCTGTGTCAATATAAGCTTTCCTATTGTCATGATATTATTCTATATGATACATATGAATTGATAAAAAGAACGCATCCACGTGACTTGTTAATTGAAAAGCTGTGCCTAAAGAATCCATAGAAATTTACCGAGAGAAAAAATTACCTGTCAGAGACTTGGTGATTGTTTCTGCTGCTTCTAGGCCAGTAGCTTTGGCAATATCAGCAGGCTGAGGAGCAGCTATGTGCTTGAATTTCACACCAGATTCTCTTTCTATCCTAGAAAAATTTGACCTCCTTGGATCATAAAGCATAACAGCATTATCACCAAATGTCAAGCATAACAACTTAAAACCGCTTGAAAACAATGAAAACTTTGAGAATATAAAACCTTTGATTCTTGACTGGATTACGTGTGGGATAAATGTAAAATCAGTATTATTACCAACAGCTACCAGGAATACTGGGTTGAATAATGTGTGTCGATAATAATCCCAAAAAGCTCCGATATAGCCAGTAATAACTGAATTGGATGTAAAGCCATCAAAGCATCAGCCAAAGTGCTTTCAAGCCATAAATACAACGTATAAGCCAGTAGAGCAGGATAAATAAAATTAAACCATTAACTGCAAGAAGCAAACCAAACAGATTGAAGCACAATCAACCTAAATAGAAAGTGAATGGGCCAAAAAGGTTTGAAGCAGGGACCTAGACCAGACGAGCCAAAACATAAGATAGCTTAAAATCAAGCTACACGAACAGATATACAAAACCCACATCAAAACTAAAATTTCTGGGAAAACAAATCACCAAAATAAGATATGCAACTCAAACCCCTCTCTCTAGAATCTGATTTGCCGTGGACTGCTTCTTCGTTGGGTCCGATTCATGATGGGGTTGATTCTTTCGCATATTTGGAAGAAGTTGAAGCGAATCTGTAAAATATGATTCCAGATTTAGGGAGAATTGAAGATAGGATTAATTTGTGATCCCATATTTGAACGCCAAAGTTGAAGATAGGATTCAATTTGTTATTTGACCGAATTTGAACGACAAAGTTGAAGATAGAATAGGATTACATTTATTATTTTAGAGGGTCACTGTTGTGAAAAGGTATTTTGGTAAAGGATATTTAGGAGCATTAATTAAAATAGACATGTGTTAAAATTATAAAAGGACAAATGATAACTTATTGTATTATGTATTATAATTTAATATATATAATAGATAATAGATACTCCAATAGATAATTGATAGATATGTTCAAATAAACTTATTTATAAATTATTTTAAATTAAATTACAAATTACTTTTTTTATATATTTAAAAATCAACTTATAAGTTAAATGAACAGAAGAATAGTAGCAAATAACTTATAAGTGACTGCCCAAACCAACTTATAATATAAGAATAGTAGCCAAAAGGCTCTAAATATTCTCCTCGCTTCATCAACCGTCAGTCGCAACCCCAAATCAGCAGGTAACGTTTGTGTTTAGAATTTCTATCTTTATCTTATTTCTTCTCTTCCTGAAATAGGAAGAACCCTAGCCTCCAATACCTTGTCATCGCAGGTCAAATTAGTGTTAATTTTTGGGATTTTGAAGTAAAATTTGCTGGCTTAATAGTTATATGTATATTGTGAGGATGAGATTATTGCATATATGAAACATCCATACCTTCTGATATTACCTCATTTTCAAATTGATTTTTCGGGTTAGATTTGTGATGATTTTCTCAAAATGTTTAGTTAAATCAGGCAAATTAAGCCGATTGAAGGTTATCTAACTCTCCGTGAATTGGGATTTGGTATAATCTTTGATTTACTCCATCTAACCCTACTGATTTCAAGTTTATTAGTTTTATCATCTTTGAGATTTGTGAATATTTTGGGGTTTAATCCTATTTTTTATAAACCCTCTATTGATTTCCTCTATCATCCCGAGATTTGTTTTTTCGTCTTTCCGCTAATTCTTGATGATTCTACTTTACATCTCCTTTGGCTAATTTTTGGAATTAAGTAATCTCTCTTAAAATATGTATAATTTTTCTATGATTTTTATGCCATATCTTTGTGAATTGTAGTTTAGGGATGTTGTTGAAGCTTTTAAATTAAGTTAGATTTTAGTCACAGATCCACTTGAATGGTTTCATCAAAAGTTTCTTATGGTTCATCAAAAGTTTTTATAGGTTTTTATGAGACTAAAAAATTGCAGGACAAGAAAAATTTCTGAATAATATAGTTGTAATAACCTTATAAAATCATTAAGTAAATTAAATTGGTTGGGTTTAGAAATGCTTTAGTTATTAGTTTAAGTTAAGTAATTTATATACAATTGGGTTTTGCCATTACATCAGGTATGCAGATCAACGATTTGTGTTGGTTGACAGGTTGCGTTCTAATGTCTAAGGTGGTCATGATTATAGTTTGGTACATGTATCGGTATGTAATGATTTGAAGGAGGACCAAAATAATTAATAATACATGTATCGATATGCACTTTGTGAGCACCTCCATGACAATAGAACTGCAAACCTAACTTTTTGGTGGATAAGTGTCAGTGGTTTGTTGCTGATTCTGTGTCAATATAAGCTTTCCTATTGTCATGATATTATTCTATATGATACATATGAATTGATAAAAAGAACGCATCCACGTGACTTGTTAATTGAAAAGCTGTGCCTAAAGAATCCATAGAAATTTACCGAGAGAAAAAAATTACCTGTCAGAGACTTCGGTGATTGTTTCTGCTGCTTCTAGGCCAGTAGCTTTGGCAATATCAGCAGGCTGAGGAGCAGCTATGTGCTTGAATTTCACACCAGATTCTCTTTCTATCCTAGAAAAATTTGACCTCCTTGGATCATAAAGCATAACAGCATTATCACCAAATGTCAAGCATAACAACTTAAACACCGCTTGAAAACAATGAAAACTTTGAGAATATAAAACCTTTGATTCTTGACTGGATTCTGTGTGGGATAAATGTAAAATCAGTATTATTACCAACAGACTACCAGAATACAAAGTTGAATAATGTGTCGATAATAATCCCAAAAAGCTCCGATATAGCCAGTAATAACTGAATTGGATGTAAAGCCATCAAAGCATCAGCCAAAGTGCTTTCAAGCCATAAATACAACGTATAAGCCAGTGAGAGCAGGATAAATAAAATTAAACCATTAACTCGCAAGAAGCAAACCAAAGCAGTTGAAGCACAATCAACCTAAATAGAAAGTGAATGGGCCAAAAAGGTTTGAACAGGGACCTAGACTGTACGAGCCAAAACATAAGATAGCTTAAAATCAAGCTACACGAACAGATATACAAAACCCACATCAAAACTAAAATTTCTGGGAAAACAAATCACCAAAATAAGATATGCAACTCAAACCCCTCTCTCTAGAATCTGATTTGCCGTGGACTGCTTCTTCGTTGGGTCCGATTCATGATGGGGCTGATTCTTCTTCGCCAACTGGAAGAAGTTGAACGAATACAGAAAATATGATTCCAGATTTAGGGGAGAATTGAAGATAGGATTAATTTGTGATCCCATATTTGAACGCCAAAGTTGAAGATAGGATTCAATTTGTTATTTGACCGAATTTGAACGACAAAGTTGAAGATAGAATAGGATTACATTTATTATTTTAGAGGGTCCTTTGTTGTGAAAAGGTATTTTGGTAAAGGATATTTAGGAGCATTAATTAAAATAGACATGTGTTAAAATTATAAAAGGACAAATGATAACTTATTGTATTATGTATTATAATTTAATATATATAATAGATAATAGATACTCCAATAGATAATTGATAGATATGTTCAAATAAACTTATTTATAAATTATTTTAAATTAAATTACAAATTACTTTTTTTTTATATATTTAAAATCAACTTATAAGTTAAATGAATGAAGAATAGTAGCAAATAACTTATAAGTGACCGCCCAAACCAACTTATAATATAAGAATAGTAGCCAAAAGGCTCTAAATATTCTCCTCGCTTCATCAACCGTCGATGCAACCCCAAATCGGCGAGAGTAACGTTTGTGTTTAGAATTTCTATCTTTATCTTATTTCTTTCTCTTCCGAAATAGGAAGAACCCTAGCCTCAATACCTTGTCATCGCAGGTCAAATTAGTGTTAATTTTTGGGATTTTGAAGTAAAATTTCTTTGGCTTAATAGTTATATGTATATTGTGAGGATGAGATTATTGCATATATGAAACATCCATACCTTCTGATATTACCTCATTTTCAAATTGATTTTTCGGGTTAGATTTGTGATGATTTTCTCAAAAATGTTTAGTTAAATCGGGCAAATTAAGCCGATTGAAGGTTATCTAACTCTCCGTGAATTGGGATTTGGTATAATCTTTGATTTACTCCATCTAACCCTACTGATTTCAAGTTTATTAGTTTTATCATACTGAGATTTGTGAATATTTTGGGGTTTAATCCTATTTTTTTATAAACCCTCTATTGATTTCCTCTATCATCCTGAGATTTGTTTTTTCGTCTTTCCTGCTAATTCTTGATGATTCTACTTTCTGTCTCCACTGGCTAATTTTTGGAATTAAGTAATCTCTCTTAAAATATGTATAATTTTTCTATGATTTTTATGCCATATGCTGTGAATTGTAGTTTAGGGATGTTGTTGAAGCTTTTAAATTAAGTTAGATTTTAGTCACAGATCCACTTGAATGGTTTCATCAAAAGTTTCTTATGGTTCATCAAAAGTTTTTTATAGGTTTTTTATGAGACTAAAAAAATTGCAGGACAAGAAAAATTTACGAATAATATAGTTGTAATAACCTTATAAAATCATTAAGTAAATTAAATTGGTTGGGTTTAGAAATGCTTTAGTTATTAGTTTAAGTTAAGTAATTTATATACAATTGGGTTTTGCCATTACATCAGGTATGCAGATCAACGATTTGTGTTGGTTGACAGGTTGCGTTCTAATGTCTAAGGTGGTCATGATTATAGTTCGGTACATGTATCGGTATGTAATGATTTGAAGGAGGACCAAAATAATTAATAATACATGTATCGATATGCACTTTGTGAGCACCTCCATGACAATAGAACTGCAAACCTAACTTTTTGGTGGATAAGTGTCAGTGGTTTGTTGCTGATTCTGTGTCAATATAAGCTTTCCTATTGTCATGATATTATTCTATATGATACATATGAATTGATAAAAGAACGCATCCACGTGACTTGTTAATTGAAAAGCTGTGCCTAAAGAATCCATAGAAATTTACCGAGAAAAAAATTACCTGTCAGAGACTTCGGTGATTGTTTCTGCTGCTTCTAGGCCAGTAGCTTTGGCAATATCAGCAGGCTGAGGAGCAGCTATGTGCTTGAATTTCACACCAGATTCTCTTTCTATCCTAGAAAAATTTGACCTCCTTGGATCATAAAGCATAACAGCATTATCACCAAATGTCAAGCATAACAACTTAAAACCGCTTGAAAACAATGAAAACTTTGAGAATATAAAACCTTTGATTCTTGACTGGATTACTCTGTGGGATAAATGTAAAATCAGTATTATTACCAACAGACTACCAGAATACAAAGTTGAATAATGTGTCGAGATAATAATCCCAAAAAGCTCCGATATAGCCGGTAATAACTGAATTGGATGTAAAGCCATCAAAGCATCAGCCAAAGTGCTTTCAAGCCATAAATACAACGTATAAGCCAAGAGAAGCAGGATAAATAAAATTAAACCATTAAGCGCAAGAAGCAAACCAAATGCAGTTGAAGCACAATCAACCTAAATAGAAAGTGAATGGGCCAAAAGGTTTGAACAGGGACCTAGGATATGACGAGCCAAAACATAAGATAGCTTAAAATCAAGCTACGTAACAGATATACAAAACCCACATCAAAACTAAAATTTACGGGAAAACAAATCACCAAAATAAGATATGCAACTCAAACCCCTCTCTCTAGAATCTGATTTGCCGTGGACTGCTTCTTCGTTGGGTCCGATTCATGATGGGGCTGATTCTTCTTCGCCAACTGGAAGAAGTTGAGCGAATCTATGTAAAATATGATTCCAGATTTAGGGAGAATTGAAGATAGGATTAATTTGTGATCCCATATTTGAACGCCAAAGTTGAAGATAGGATTCAATTTGTTATTTGGACCGAATTTGAACGACAAAGTTGAAGATAGAATAGGATTACATTTATTATTTTAGAGGGTCCTTTGTTGTGAAAAGGTATTTTGGTAAAGGATATTTAGAGCATTAATTAAAATAGACATGTGTTAAAATTATAAAAGGACAAATGATAACTTATTGTATTATGTATTATAATTTAATATATATAATAGATAATAGATACTCAATAGATAATTGATAGATATGTTCAAATAAACTTATTTATAAATTATTTTAAATTAAATTACAAATTACTTTTTTATATATTTAAAATCAACTTATAAGTTAAATGAATGTAAGAATAGTAGCAAATAACTTATAAGTGACCGCCCAAACCAACTTATAATATAAGAATAGTAGCCAAAAGGCTCTAAATATTCTCCTCGCTTCATCAACCGTCAACAAGTAACCCCAAATCAAAAAGAGTAACGTTTGTGTTTAGAATTTCTATCTTTATCTTATTTCTTCTCTTCCGAAATAGAAGAACCCTAGCCTCAATACCTTGTCATCGCAGTCAAATTAGTGTTAATTTTGGGATTTTGAAGTAAAATTTGTTGGCTTAATAGTTATATGTATATTGTGAGGATGAGATTATTGCATATATGAAACATCCATACCTTCCGATATTACCTCATTTTCAAATTGATTTTTCGGGTTAGATTTGTGATGATTTTCTCAAAATGTTTAGTTAAATCGGGCAAATTAAGCCGATTGAAGGTTATCTAACTCTCCGTGAATTGGGATTTGGTATAATCTTTGATTTACTCCATCTAACCCTACCGATTTCAAGTTTATTAGTTTTATCATCTTTGAGATTTGTGAATATTTTGGGGTTTAATCCTATTTTTTATAAACCCTCTATTGATTTCCTCTATCATCCCGAGATTTGTTTTTTCGTCTTTCCCGCTAATTCTTGATGATTCTACTTTTACATCTCCTTGGCTAATTTTTGGAATTAAGTAATCTCTCTTAAAATATGTATAATTTTTCTATGATTTTTATGCCATATGCTGTGAATTGTAGTTTAGGGATGTTGTTGAAGCTTTTAAATTAAGTTAGATTTTAGTCACAGATCCACTTGAATGGTTTCATCAAAAGTTTCTTATGGTTCATCAAAAGTTTTTTATAGGTTTTTTATGAGACTAAAAAAATTGCAGGACAAGAAAAATTTACGAATAATATAGTTGTAATAACCTTATAAAATCATTAAGTAAATTAAATTGGTTGGGTTTAGAAATGCTTTAGTTATTAGTTTAAGTTAAGTAATTTATATACAATTGGGTTTTGCCATTACATCAGGTATGCAGATCAACGATTTGTGTTGGTTGACAGGTTGCGTTCTAATGTCTAAGGTGGTCATGATTATAGTTCGGTACATGTATCGGTATGTAATGATTTGAAGGAGGACCAAAATAATTAATAATACATGTATCGATATGCACTTTGTGAGCACCTCCATGACAATAGAACTGCAAACCTAACTTTTTGGTGGATAAGTGTCAGTGGTTTGTTGCTGATTCTGTGTCAATATAAGCTTTCCTATTGTCATGATATTATTCTATATGATACATATGAATTGATAAAAAGAACGCATCCACGTGACTTGTTAATTGAAAAGCTGTGCCTAAAGAATCCATAGAAATTTACCGAGAGAAAAAATTACCTGTCAGAGACTTGGTGATTGTTTCTGCTGCTTCTAGGCCAGTAGCTTTGGCAATATCAGCAGGCTGAGGAGCAGCTATGTGCTTGAATTTCACACCAGATTCTCTTTCTATCCTAGAAAATTTGACCTCCTTGGATCATAAAGCATAACAGCATTATCACCAAATGTCAAGCATAACAACTTAAAACCGCTTGAAAACAATGAAAACTTTGAGAATATAAAACCTTTGATTCTTGACTGGATTACGTATTGGGATAAATGTAAAATCAGTATTATTACCAATGACTACCAGAATACAAAGTTGAATAATGTGTGTCGATAATAATCCCAAAAAGCTCCGATATAGCCAGTAATAACTGAATTGGATGTAAAGCCATCAAAGCATCAGCCAAAGTGCTTTCAAGCCATAAATACAACGTATAAGCCAAGAGAGCAGGATAAATAAAATTAAACCATTAACTGCAAGAAGCAAACCAAACAGATTGAAGCACAATCAACCTAAATAGAAAGTGAATGGGCCAAAAAGGTTTGAACAGGGACCTAGGCATACGAGCCAAAACATAAGATAGCTTAAAATCAAGCTACACCTAACAGATATACAAAACCCACATCAAAACTAAAATTTCTGGGAAAACAAATCACCAAAATAAGATATGCAACTCAAACCCCTCTCTCTAGAATCTGATTTGCCGTGGACTGCTTCTTCGTTGGGTCCGATTCATGATGGGGGTTGATTCTTCTTCGCCAACTGGAAGAAGTTGAACGAATCTGAAAATATGATTCCAGATTTAGGGAGAATTGAAGATAGGATTAATTTGTGATCCCATATTTGAACGCCAAAGTTGAAGATAGGATTCAATTTGTTATTTGACCGAATTTGAACGACAAAGTTGAAGATAGAATAGGATTACATTTATTATTTTAGAGGGTCTTTGTTGTGAAAAGGTATTTTGGTAAAGGATATTTAGGAGCATTAATTAAAATAGACATGTGTTAAAATTATAAAAGGACAAATGATAACTTATTGTATTATGTATTATAATTTAATATATATAATAGATAATAGATACTCCAATAGATAATTGATAGATATGTTCAAATAAACTTATTTATAAATTATTTTAAATTAAATTACAAATTACTTTTTTTATATATTTAAAATCAACTTATAAGTTAAATGAGCAGGAAGAATAGTAGCAAATAACTTATAAGTTGCGCCCAAACCAACTTATAATATAAGAATAGTAGCCAAAAGGCTCTAAATATTCTCCTCGCTTCATCAACCGTCAGTCGCAACCCCAAATCAGAAGGTAACGTTTGTGTTTAGAATTTCTATCTTTATCTTATTTCTTCTCTTCCTGAAATAGGAAGAACCCTAGCCTCCAATACCTTGTCATCGCAGGTCAAATTAGTGTTAATTTTTGGGATTTTGAAGTAAAATTTGCTGGCTTAATAGTTATATGTATATTGTGAGGATGAGATTATTGCATATATGAAACATCCATACCTTCTGATATTACCTCATTTTCAAATTGATTTTTCGGGTTAGATTTGTGATGATTTTCTCAAAAATGTTTAGTTAAATCGGGCAAATTAAGCCGATTGAAGGTTATCTAACTCTCCGTGAATTGGGATTTGGTATAATCTTTGATTTACTCCATCTAACCCTACTGATTTCAAGTTTATTAGTTTTATCATACTGAGATTTGTGAATATTTTGGGGTTTAATCCTATTTTTTTATAAACCCTCTATTGATTTCCTCTATCATCCTGAGATTTGTTTTTTTCGTCTTTCCGCTAATTCTTGATGATTCTACTTTCTCTCTCCTTTGGCTAATTTTTGGAATTAAGTAATCTCTCTTAAAATATGTATAATTTTTCTATGATTTTTATGCCATATGCTGTGAATTGTAGTTTAGGGATGTTGTTGAAGCTTTTAAATTAAGTTAGATTTTAGTCACAGATCCACTTGAATGGTTTCATCAAAAGTTTCTTATGGTTCATCAAAAGTTTTTATAGGTTTTTATGAGACTAAAAAAATTGCAGGACAAGAAAAATTTACTTAATAATATAGTTGTAATAACCTTATAAAATCATTAAGTAAATTAAATTGGTTGGGTTTAGAAATGCTTTAGTTATTAGTTTAAGTTAAGTAATTTATATACAATTGGGTTTTGCCATTACATCAGGTATGCAGATCAACGATTTGTGTTGGTTGACAGGTTGCGTTCTAATGTCTAAGGTGGTCATGATTATAGTTCGGTACATGTATCGGTATGTAATGATTTGAAGGAGGACCAAAATAATTAATAATACATGTATCGATATGCACTTTGTGAGCACCTCCATGACAATAGAACTGCAAACCTAACTTTTTGGTGGATAAGTGTCAGTGGTTTGTTGCTGATTCTGTGTCAATATAAGCTTTCCTATTGTCATGATATTATTCTATATGATACATATGAATTGATAAAAAGAACGCATCCACGTGACTTGTTAATTGAAAAGCTGTGCCTAAAGAATCCATAGAAATTTACCGAGAGAAAAAAATTACCTGTCAGAGACTTCGGTGATTGTTTCTGCTGCTTCTAGGCCAGTAGCTTTGGCAATATCAGCAGGCTGAGGAGCAGCTATGTGCTTGAATTTCACACCAGATTCTCTTTCTATCCTAGAAAAATTTGACCTCCTTGGATCATAAAGCATAACAGCATTATCACCAAATGTCAAGCATAACAACTTAAAACCGCTTGAAAACAATGAAAACTTTGAGAATATAAAACCTTTGATTCTTGACTGGATTCTGTGTGGGATAAATGTAAAATCAGTATTATTACCAACAGCTACCAGGAATACAGGTTGAATAATGTGTGTCAGATAATAATCCCAAAAAGCTCCGATATAGCCAGTAATAACTGAATTGGATGTAAAGCCATCAAAGCATCAGCCAAAGTGCTTTCAAGCCATAAATACAACGTATAAGCCAGTAGAGCAGGATAAATAAAATTAAACCATTAACTGCAAGAAGCAAACCAAACAGATTGAAGCACAATCAACCTAAATAGAAAGTGAATGGGCCAAAAAGGTTTGAACAGGGACCTAGACTGTACGAGCCAAAACATAAGATAGCTTAAAATCAAGCTACACGAACAGATATACAAAACCCACATCAAAACTAAAATTTCTGGGAAAACAAATCACCAAAATAAGATATGCAACTCAAACCCCTCTCTCTAGAATCTGATTTGCCGTGGACTGCTTCTTCGTTGGGTCCGATTCATGATGGGGCTGATTCTTCTTCGCCAACTGGAAGAAGTTGAACGAATACAGAAAATATGATTCCAGATTTAGGGGAGAATTGAAGATAGGATTAATTTGTGATCCCATATTTGAACGCCAAAGTTGAAGATAGGATTCAATTTGTTATTTGAACGAATTTGAACGACAAAGTTGAAGATAGAATAGGATTACATTTATTATTTTAGAGGGTCACTGTTGTGAAAAGGTATTTTGGTAAAGGATATTTAGGAGCATTAATTAAAATAGACATGTGTTAAAATTATAAAAGGACAAATGATAACTTATTGTATTATGTATTATAATTTAATATATATAATAGATAATAGATACTCCAATAGATAATTGATAGATATGTTCAAATAAACTTATTTATAAATTATTTTAAATTAAATTACAAATTACTTTTTTTTATATATTTAAAATCAACTTATAAGTTAAAATGAATGAAGAATAGTAGAAAAATAACTTATGTTGATATCGCCCAAACCAACTTATAATATAAGAATAGTAGCCAAAAGGCTCTAAATATTCTCCTCGCTTCATCAACCGTCAGTCGCAACCCCAAATCAGCAGGTAACGTTTGTGTTTAGAATTTCTATCTTTATCTTATTTCTTCTCTTCCTGAAATAGGAAGAACCCTAGCCTCCAATACCTTGTCATCGCAGGTCAAATTAGTGTTAATTTTTGGGATTTTGAAGTAAAATTTGCTGGCTTAATAGTTATATGTATATTGTGAGGATGAGATTATTGCATATATGAAACATCCATACCTTCTGATATTACCTCATTTTCAAATTGATTTTTCGGGTTAGATTTGTGATGATTTTCTCAAAAATGTTTAGTTAAATCGGGCAAATTAAGCCGATTGAAGGTTATCTAACTCTCCGTGAATTGGGATTTGGTATAATCTTTGATTTACTCCATCTAACCCTACTGATTTCAAGTTTATTAGTTTTATCATACTGAGATTTGTGAATATTTTGGGGTTTAATCCTATTTTTTTATAAACCCTCTATTGATTTCCTCTATCATCCTGAGATTTGTTTTTTCGTCTTTTCCCGCTAATTCTTGATGATTCTACTGCATGCCTCCACTGGCTAATTTTTGGAATTAAGTAATCTCTCTTAAAATATGTATAATTTTTCTATGATTTTTATGCCATATGCTGTGAATTGTAGTTTAGGGATGTTGTTGAAGCTTTTAAATTAAGTTAGATTTTAGTCACAGATCCACTTGAATGGTTTCATCAAAAGTTTCTTATTGATTTGAGGTTCAGCTTTAACCTGTGTACCCCCCCCCTCCTCCCACATTAAAAACTCATCAAGTTCTAGTGCGTGGCTAATTTATCCTCTATATAATCTATATAACTTAATGGTGATATTAGTGAATTTAAATTTGGAAAACATAGTCATCAATCAATTTTTCTATTTTTAGTTTTCTAAAAAATAGAAATTTGTTTTATATAACCAATGGCATTTCTAGAAAATAGAAAATGAAAAAAGAAAACTGATTTCAGAAAATGAAAATTTAAACTGATTTCAGTTAAACTATTTTCCTAGTTATCTTTCAATTTCTGCCATCTATTAGCTCTATCTCCCCACAATATGGAAGTCGCCGGTGAGCCCATCAGAGTTCAGTCCCTATTAAAAATTGCCAAATACTCACAGGTCCCGCACCAATACATCCAACCACCCGAAACTCGACCCGACACATTTAGCCCTCCAAACACCGCTGCTGCCATCCCTACAATCGACATCAGCAACAGTCGTGATGCTGCCCTCCTCCACCGTGATATCCGCGGAGCTTGCAGAAACTGGGGTGCCTTTCACGTGACCAATCACGGAGTTCCAGTTAAATTGCTTAATGATATGAGGAGCAATGGTATGTCTTTCTTCGAAGACCTTGATCTTCCAGATAAGTTGAAGTATTCATGTGATCCTAATTCGCCTGCTTCTGAGGGATATGGAAGTCGGATGCTGGTTGAGTCTAAAGACACCGTTTTGGACTGGAGAGATTATTTTGATCATCACACTTTGCCAATTTCTCGTCAGGATCCTTCAAATTGGCCAGAATTTCCTCCCAATTACAGGTAGGTCTGTGCTCTAAATTCTGTTTGGAAAACTAGATAATCAGTAAAAGAAATTCAAATCTTTCTGTGATTTTGTGTGACAGTTCAATTTAGTTACATGTTGATGTGACAAAAACGCTTGCTTACTGGATATTCTGATAATTAAACTGCCAAAAGCTAAACTTATGGATGCAATATGAATATATACGATCAAATGTATTAAAACTGAATATAAATAGTGATAATGCAATAAACTCGCTGTATATCGAATGGATTAAAACAGAATATAAATAGTGATAATGCAATAAACATTGTTTGGTTATTTCACTATATATACTGAGTTTCTGTTAGTATTTCTAGTTTGTAATGTGTTGACATGCTGCTGTGATAGATTTGTTTCAAAATCTGAAACCATGTGTGATGTGTCTCAACTTGAGCTCCTTCGAGTCTACACGCTTTGCTTTTTGCTACGATCACCTCCTGGTGTTTCAGCCATTCCTAATTTGCTTTAAGCCTTTCAATAACTCTTGGAAGTAGTAATCCTTTCGTAAACTATATGTGGATATGGGAATTATGAAGTGGTCCACCAAATGCAATTCACTTTTGCCATTGTATAATAATATTAAAAATCATTTAGTTTAAAAAAACAAAAAGCAATCAGATGATGCCTAACATCTTTAAACTTGAAACAAAAACTAATAGTAAATTCAAGATTTTTGTGCACTCATCTTTTCAGCAACCAAAATAATATCTTCTTCGCTTCTTTTTTGAGTGGTCTTCATTTCCATACCAAGCAATGTTATGTCTCCAAAAAGTAAACTTTATGTTTAATATAACTAATACTAAGTCACCAAACAGAGAAGTTGTGGCAGAGTACAGCAATCACATGAAGACCCTCGCTCAGAAGCTTTTGGGATTAATCTCTGAGAGTCTGGGCCTGCCATCTTCCTGCATAGAAGAGGCTGTTGGAGAATTCTACCAGAATATTACTGTCAGTTATTACCCACCTTGCCCACAGCCCGAGCTAACCCTTGGTTTACAAGCCCATTCTGACATGGGTGCCATTACACTTCTCATACAAGACGATGTTGGAGGTCTTCAGGTTTTAAAGGATGGTGAATGGATAACTGTACATCCTATATCTGATGCCATTGTTGTAATATTGGCTGACCAAACTGAGGTACTGCTTCTTACCATTGACTTGAGTTCTTTATTTTGTTACTCATCTCTTTTCCTGCACCAAGTCTAAAGTGTCTAGCCATGCATTGATGTACAATATCGATGGCCCAACAGATGGGCACTTTTAGTCTCATTCCATGAAAGGGTCCAAAAAGGTTGTGATTAAAGGGATTGTGTTCCTTTCCCACAATCGAAGTGTACATTTTGTCAGTGCAAAATTAAATCTAAGGGTGGAAAAATTCTGTGAAAGTAAGCTCACTGAAATTTATTGTCTTACGGAGGAACAAAGTAAAATTAAATAGTGTGAAAAGAAAAAGGGAACCGGGCAGGGATGACTTTTTGTTATTCCATAACGTTTAAAAGTTTTTGATACATACTTTGTGTTGAACCATTGGAGTTTCATGGATCTCTATATTAGTTCACTGTTATTATCATATGTCACAGTTGCATCTCTCTTTGTGATTTTATTCTTATCTATGAGGGGTTCTCTGGAATTAGTGTGATCTCTAGGAAGTCACAGACATGTGCATTCAACTGTTTATCTTAGAATAAAAATTGGTTCTATAGTTGTTCATAGTCTGTTGTCAACATATTTCCTCAGAGTTTGCACTAAACTTCTGGTCAGTGACATAATGAAAATATGGTGTAGTGGTCTTTCCTATCAATAAATAAGGTTGCAAGTAATAACGAACTAAAAATCAAGTTTCTTTGCATAGCATTTTATCAAGCTTCATAGTCATACATATTCACTGGCAGCTATAGCAAATTGTATTCAGTTTTTTTTATATATATTTATTTATATGAATAGAAAGGCAATTTTTTCAAGTATGTTATTTGTAACTTACCTTGGTGCTTCTTTTTGTTACAGATTATAACCAATGGCCAATATAGAAGTGCCCAACATCGGGCTATCACCAATGCCAACAGGGCAAGGCTGTCCGTGGCCACTTTTCATGACCCTGCAAAGACGATGAAAGTATCCCCAGTTTTTGATCCTCCACGGTACAGTCAAGTGAACTATGGTGCCTATGTTTCATCATGGTATACCAAAGGGCCAGAAGGGAAACGAAATATTGATGCCCTTTTGATTTAGGTATTACGTATTTTTTTGGTGGGTAATTGATTTAGTTATAACTTGTTAGATTGAAATCCCGTCTCTTGATTTAGGGGGTGATTACTCATCAAAGTCCTGAATGAATTCGTTTTTTAAAATATATAGAAGTGGATTCATTTTGTCTTCATAGTTTGTTTGAAAAATAGTATAGATATTTATGGATATTCAATTGAATTCATTTGAGTGATTATAGACTTTAAGTTGAATTAAATAGCTAATCATTAACATTAAATTGAATAATAAAACATATAGAAAGATAAATGGATTTGAATTTATTTTTCATATTAGATTAAGATATTTGGAAAGATATTAATATTCTCATATTATTTCATATTTTGATATTATGATCTAGACTAAGATATTAAAATTTTGATATTTTTTGAATTTTAATATTATGATTTAGATTCATTAATATTATGTTAATGACTTTGGATTACATAAAACAAAAGATAAAAATGAAAAGAAAGAAGTTTATTAAATTTATTTATGTTTTATTATTATTAGGTTTTAGAAAGCTAGTTTCCATACTAATGTAATTAGAAATTTGATTAGTTAAGTTTGATTGTTATATGTAATTTGTTCTTTCTGTTTATGATTTCTTTGAGTAGTATAAATAAGGAACCAATCGGGCGTATTAGATAGATTGATTCAATAATAAGATTACTTGTTTTTGTGAGATTGTTCTATTTTTTGGTTGGTTAAGAATTTTTGAGTTGTGCATAGTTTGTTGTGAGGTTCAATGCTTATCATTCAAAAATTTATAGTTAAGTGCGACGATTTTTTTACCTATATCAAGATTTTTGTCTTAATTTAAACAACGGGTCAAAGTTATATTTAACATTGAATTCAAGATTCTCGCTTCGCTATAAGCTATAAGCTATAAGCTATAAGCGAAGGGTTGTGTTTTTAAAATAATTAAGTAAATATTAATAATAATAACCATCACATCTATGAACATGTAATTAAATAAAAGTATATTGAACATGTAATTTAATTTACTTAAATATTAAAATTAAAATTATTTATATTCTTATATAATTATCATGTATTTTAAATCAATTTGAAGTAAAAAAAATTGTATAAAATAATGAAAATTTATTTTAGTGTAAGATATTAATATGATTATATTATTATATATATATATATATATATATATATATATATATAGTCCAGTTCCTATCCAGGACTCAGGACTTTTTCTAAAATACTAATTTTTTTTTTTTTTAAAACAAATAATTTTTTAATATTTTATGAATTTGAATTTTTCTATAATACGATTGTTTTGGGTGTGATTTGGATCATATAAAAAAGCGGTATATATAAATTGCATATACGTGCTTTTGTTATATGTATCCAATCACACAAAAAACATCATATTATAGTAAAAATTTCGATTCATAAAATATTATTTATTTTTTAGTTGTTTTAAAAAATTGAAAATAAAAATTCAGATTTTAAGTGTGTCCAAGCGTCCGGGACTGATCCACATTCTATATATATATATATATATATATATATATATGTGTGTGTGTGTGTGTGTGTGTGTGTGTGTGTGTGTATATATATACACATTTATGTACGATACATAAGAGGTTTATAATGACAGATTTTTTGGACTATAGCGACGTTAAACTGTCGTCATAGCCCAGAATAGCTATAATGACGGGTGAAACCGTCGCTATAGTCCAAAAAATCGTCGTCATAGCTTACTGTATAATACACAGCTATGTACATATATTTTTTTCATATATATATATTGCCCGTGTCTTGTACAAAAGTTAGACTAGTTATTATTATAAAGAAACATTCATATATGAAAAATATGAGGTAACCCTCCCGTCCCTTGTAAAATGTTACTCCCTCCGTTCCAAATTATCTGCTGTTCTAGAGTTCTACACACATACCAATATGTGTGATAAAAATACTAAAATACCCTTATGTGCTAATTTTTTGTTTTCTGCAATTAAGGCTTTAGTAAAAGGAGATTGTCCATGGAAGAGTGTGTCAAGGTCTTTTAAGAAGACCACTTATTGGTGGGAATATGAAAAGGATGTTTAAAAAAGAGGAGAGACTTGAATGAGTAATGACTATCAACAATTAAGGTAAATGGGCAAACTTGAAAAACAAAGGGGAAAAATGCATTGAAATCTTGAAAAAGCAAATATTGTGGGATAAAATTTTTCTGCTAAAACAGCAGATAATTTGGAACGGAGGGAGTAAATTGTTAATCAATAACGATGTGTCATGTGTGTAATTAACAAGAAGCACGTGTTAATTAGGGTATTGAGAATGACAAAAGCAAAGTAATGAAATAGTAGTATCAAAAAGGGTTGGTAAGTAGGGTATAAATGAATCGAGTCGAGTTGAGTATTGAGTTATTTAGATTTAATTTATAAAATTTATTGAATATAAAATAAAGTTTGATTGAGGCTCATGTAACTATCGAGTCGAGCACGATCTCGAATCGAGACCGAACAGTTTAATCTTTTCGAATGAATATGATCTTAGTATCAATAAAAATTTGCAATTTGAGAAAGTTCAAGTAATTTATCGAATTTTAAAATTTGCTCATATTTGAATTATTTATATTTCGAGTCGAGTTTGAGTCGAACTTTTTATTGAGCAAATACGAATTGAACTATTTATTCATTTTACTGTCTTATTAGTAACTGTCCCTAAAAGAAGAATAACAATGTTACTATCATATAAAAAGCTAGTAATTACTCGTGCTTAAAGGCACGACGTAACAAAAAATTAGATTAAAATTCGAAAAATACTACATTACCTAAAGATTTTTTGCAACCTAAAATAACATACAATCAGATATAACAATTATCATAATTCACCAAACATCCGCAATAATTAATTTTTCTTTAAAAATAGATATCCAAAAAAATCTAAACTTGTTTACAAAACTTAAAAATAATCAATAACAATTTTCATAATTCACCGCACCACCATAATAACAATTATAATAACATAATAACAATTATTATTATTATTATTACTATTATAGTTATAATAATAATTACTATTATAATTATTATTACTATTATAATAATAATTATTACTATTAAAGTCATTATTATTATTATTATCATTACTATTATAATTATAATTATTATTAGTGTTATTATTATTTTTATTTTTATTACTACTACTATTATTATAATTTATTATTATTATTGTAAGACCCCAACTTTTATGAATAAAGATAATTTTTCTATGAATATTATTTTTGAATATTATGAAATAAATTTGATATTATGTTATAGTTGTGGGTAATATTTATAAATTTTGCAAAGTATGCAAGTTGTTATATAATATTCGATTTGGTGGGAGAATATTCTTTTTGTCGGGAATATCCGTGACGACTCAAGACAATCATTAGTGGACCCCCCAATGTAAGTATTGTCATAGTAAGAAAAGCAGCGTAATTATCTTTTTATAAAATAACGGCGGAAGTTTTACCGTTGATACTGTTTAGTAAAAGTACAGTATTACGCGTGGTTGCATAGTAGCACACGGTATTGGTTATTAATGCTTACGTAAGAAGTCACTCAGTTATACTCAATTATTGCTACAGTAACTGCTGCATCATATCTTTCATATTATTGATTCGATTATTGTCACAGTATCATCTGCATTATATGTTATTTTATTAAATCAATAATTGAGATGACAAAGTTATTCATATTATTAAATTGCCATATTTATAATGTCTAGAAGTTCATCGAGGAAAGGTTTGGTCACCTAATCATACGCCTACCAATAGGAGAAATCTTTATTGGAAAGCCCCTCTTTCACAGGAACAACTTTCAGTTGCTAAATATTATGAGTTATAATATTAATGATGAATAAGTTCGTGTTGATTAAAGATGAGTTACTATTCATGAGTTACTATTCACGAGTTATTATTCACCCGGTTACTATTCACTCTAGTATTGTGCATTCGGGTATTTGGGTACAATATTATTCCATGAGGAGATGTGCTAATTTTTCAGACCGTTGGTTGAAGTTATAATAGTTAATCAATATGGGTCGCTGGTTTAAAGTTTTAATAGTAAATCAGTATGGACCGTTGTTTTAAGTTTTAATAGTAAATCGATTTGGACTGTTCGTTTAAAAGTAAATCGATTTGGACCGTTCATGAATTAGTTACTATTCAATCCATTCTTCTATAAATAAGCTCATTCCTTCATTATTTCTTACTTAATTCTTTGAAACTCTAGAGAGAGAAATTATAGAGAGAAAGAAGAAGAGTATTTTGCTACTTCACTACTTTGATATCCAGTGTCTTTTACGGTAAGGGGTGTTATTATTTCTTATTCATGAAGAGAACTTCTGTTATTCTATTCTTTATTATTCTGTTGGAATAACCTGTAAAAGTGGCATATGTAAGACCCTAACTTATTATTAATGAAATTTGATTTTCTCTATTTATTATTTTGAAATAGTAAGGGTTGATTTGATTAATGTGGATAGTTATTGGTAAAATACGCAAATATTTCAAAATAAGCAAGTGGTTATAAAATATTCATTGTTGTTTGGGAATATTCGTTTGGTCGTGGAATATTCTTCTTTGTCGGAGAATATTCGATGACATTAGCCAGATCTTTTGTGGGCCCCATAACGGAAAAGCGATTGGATGAAGGAAACGACAAATATAAGTTGTTTAAAAATAATGGTAGTAGTTGTTTCCAGTATTATCGTTAAAAATACTCGGCGGTTAAAAAACACAAGAAGATACGGTATTGCACCAATTATTGATTCTTACGTAAGAAGGCCACTACTCAATAATGGTTATGAGAAATTCTTTGTCAAAGATTTTATTGATTTAATAATTATTGCGTTGATATTTTATATTCATTGTTGTTTCAATAATTGTCATTACACAATATTTTTCATTATCGAAGCAATAATTCATATTATCCGAATAATATTATTAGATAACATTATTGGCAATGTCTAGAAAGTTCGCATCAAGGAGAGGTTTGGTCACCTAATTGCTGCCAAAGTAAGGAGAAATTCTTATTCGAAAGCCCCTCTTTCCCTGAAGGCTATGCAGTTGTCAATATTGTGATTCGTAATATTATTTGTGAATAATTAATTATTGATTCATATGATGAGGAAAATATTGATTTTATGTGGATATAGATGGAGAAAATTTTTAATGTGACAATTGTTGAAAATTAAAATTTTATCTTTTTTGATAAAATAATTATTTAAATATATTATTATATTTTAATAATATAATAATGATGATATTTTTACGATGAATGTGGGATATATGAGTATATGTGGAGGAAAAGTATTTTGTTACCAAAATATTTAAAGCATGTTTTATGTGTTTCATTGGACCCCATTTCTTGATCGAAATTTGATTATAATTTGTAAAAAATCGCCTGTTTGTGGATTTTATTCAATTTTTGTTTGGAATTTGGAAAAACTTTCTTACGTAAAGTTGTAGAGAATTGATTTTCCTATAAAAATCGTGAGTTTTGAATTTTTCGACAAAAGGGCTATTTATTGTGAATTATTGAAGTTAGGAAGTTCTAGAAATAATTGATTTTTGGAAGTTTAAAATATTTTAAATAACAAAAACGTTTTTTTCATTATGGTGTGTTACATGTGTGTTGAATGAGCTGAATTCAGTTCTTGGAAGGTTGGTGTAGGAAAATTTAATTTATATATTAATATTATATTAAATTTTCTACTTTTTTGTTTCTAAGCATTTTCCTATAAATAGGTACTTAGGTTAGAATTGAAAACTACACCGTAAATCGAAGTTTTCTCTCTATATTATCGAAGCGTATTCTTGTGAGTATTTTGAGTATATTTTGAGTATTGCTATACGGTGCAAGTTACTGATCATGCTTTATATCCTGTTTCAATTTTAAATCTTGATCTTTCGAGGTAAGGATATTATTTTTTAATGATATTATTTATTCTAATATCATTATCGTCAAGTATTGATCTGAACTTTTTAATCAAATTTGGAACTTTTAGTGTTCGGGGTTCTTATTCACGTATATCTTGATGATTATTCACGAATCACGACACTATTCATCGAAAAATAAAAATTTTCTTTTTTCGTCAAAATATCTATTCGGATATTAGCTTTGATTGTATCCATGTTTTGATCATTCTTGAATTTTACACCACTATGATTATTTTTGAGGTATTGTTGGACATGGATAAAACAAAGTACGAATCCTTAATCCTTAATCCTTGTCATTTTGTTTTCTTTGGATTCGCTTTTAAAAATATTTTTCATCATCCTCGGCCTTAAATGATGATATTATTGAATATCTTTGGCCCCGTAGTGCGAAGATGAATGATTTCGATGAATATCTTTGGCCGTAGTAGTGCAAAGATGAGCAGTGTTTAGATGAACATGACCGGTGATGAATATCTTTGGCTGTAGTGCAAAGATGAATATTTGATTCGGATATATATTGATTGATGTTCTGAGGATAAAATATAGGCGATGAACTTTTAAATTCATACATAGAAGATAGAAGTTTGCATTCTCTACTTAACTCTTCTAATGAATTATTATTTCGCTGCGAATATTGATTTAAAACTTGTTGTCTATTGTATTCTATTAGATTTTTCCTGTCAAGACTAACGATAATTTGTTGTATATTATCTTAGTCATAATATTCTTTCTTGGGATAGTTGAGCTCACCCTTTTCCTTTTTGTTCCATTTTTCTTCTCGGGATGTGAGAATATAGCAAAAGACGTAGTGGGGTATGGAATGAAGGTTACAGAGAGAGTTGTTTAGTAGTCCTCACCATTTTGTAAAATAATGTATCAATAAATGTGATGAGAATTTATTTGAGTATAGATATTATTGTAAGATAATATTTGTATTCAAACTCACGATTTCTGGTTGTAATAATAAAGTTGTAGTTGTTTACGTATCATGTATTGACAACTCTCGAATAGGTGATGTATACCTATTTTGGGGGCGCCACAATTGGTATCGAGCTTAGGGATATGATCTCTGGCGGAGATCGGGGAATAGAACTAGGAGGGAGAGGCGAGTAAATCCTTGCTAGTGTGCCCTACCTAAGCTTATTTTTTAGTTAGGTCAAGATATAAGGATATTATGTGATATATTGATTTCCTTAATTAACCCTTGTTTTATGGACAAAGATTTGAGAATGTCGATCGAGAATATTAACAATGGAAATGAGACAGTGGAGACGCTTTGTACTCACCAACGAGGAGAACGCGTGCAGCAGTGGCAATGTTCCTCCCGTGAACAACACCACCGGAAAGCGAGATGATGAACGAGGGGATGTTTAGAAGCTTTTTGCGGTTCATGCAAAAAATCGCACGAGGAGACTCGTGTTCAAAATCTGAGGAGGAAATGATAGCAATTCACGGGTTGTCACACCCAAGTAGTTCAAAGAGTTGGGACCACGAATTTAAGGGAAAGCGGATCCGATCATGGCGGGAAACATGGGTCAAACAAATTACCAAGATATTCGATGTCTTGGGATGCACGGAGAACAGAAGGTTCCATTCGCCACCTTTATGTTAAGTGGCGAAGCATCTCTTGGGTGCGAGTCGTGAAGCGTACCCATCCACCAAGACTCAAAGATGTCTTGGGAGACATTTCAGAACTATTTAATGACAAATACTTTCACGAAAGTGTTCGTCGTATGAAGGAAGTGGAGTTTATTAGACCGAGCGAGAATAACATGGCGGTGTCTCGAAGACGAGGCAAAGTTTGCAGAGTTATCCGAGTTTGCACCTCATTTGGTGGAGAATGAGGAACGTATGACGCGGATGTTTCGAGAGGTTTGAAACCCAAGATACTGATAATATCTCATTTCTCATAAATTTTTTCTCTATTCAGATGTTGTAAAGCAGGGCTCAATTATTAGAGCGAGATAACGAGTACGGTCAACCGAGGGACCACAACCAAGATAATAATAGGAGATAGCGATCAACAAAACAATGATAACCAAAGAAAAAAAAAAAGCGGAAAAAATGGTAACCACTGTGGTGGTAATCATGGCCGTGAAAATATAAGAAGCGAGTCGGGAGGAGATTTTAAAAGAGGAGATTTAACAACGACCATGTGAAGACAACAAAGATCGACAAAGAATTGGTTCTAAGGGAGGAGAACGACCACCCATCATATGCTATAAATGCGGAAAGAGGGACATATCGATCAAAGCGCCCACAACGATTCAAGGTATGCTATAATTGTGGAAAGGAAGGACATATCGCTCGAGATTGTGCAGAAGCGAAACCTAGTTCAATGGGACGGTGACTCAAAAGATCATCCCGTAAAAGTCAAAGTCAAGCGGTTCTCGGAAGAGAGTTTGTTGTGATTTGGTCAAAATGCGAAACCCAAACGAGGTGATCACGGTAAGCTATTTATAAATTCTTGCGAAGTTTATACCTTACTTGATATCGGTCTTACCCATTCATTTATCTCTCCCGCTTGTGCTCAACGTTTAAACTTGACTCAGGAGAAATTAGACTTTGACTATCTGTGGAAACTCCGTTAGGAGAAACTTTCATCACATCCACTATTTATAAATCTTGTTTGATTCAAGTTGGCACCATCACCTTACCACCGTTGACCTTATCTCTTTAAAGATACTTGCTTTATTGATGTGATTTTAGGGATTGATTGGTTAACTACTCATCATGCCAAAATTGATTATTTTCGTAAGGTTGTTAGTTTTCATATTCCTAACCAACTTGTTTATTTAATTCAACAACTAAACCAATAAAATCAATCATCGTCATATCTAATCATAAAGCTATTCGTTTATTGAAAACGGATGTCAAGCTTTCTTAGCCCATGTTATGGATTTGAATAAAGACACGTCAAATTTGAATAATATTCTGTTGTTATTGACTTTCCGACGTATTTTCTAAAGAACTTCCGGCCTACCCCGAACGTGAAGTTGAATTCATTATTGATCTTAAACCCAGTACAAAGCCCATTTCTAAAACCCCATATTGAATGGCTCTATCGAACTTTGAGAGTTAAAGGTCCAACTACGAGGAATTGTTGGACATCGGTTTCATTCTACCTAGTACATCTCCTTGGGGATCCAGTTTTATTCAGAAAGAAGAAAAGCGGGAGTATGCGACTTTCAGTATTGACTATCGGAATTGAACCATGTCACCATCAAGAATAGGTATCCTCTACCTCGTATTGATGACTTGTTTGACCGATTCTGAGGGCACAATTTTTTCAAAGATCGATCTTCGTTACGGATATCATCGATTGAAGATTAGAACCGAGGATATTCCAAAGGCGCCTTTAGAACTTCAGACGGGCATTATAAATTCTTAGTCATGTCTTTCGGATTGACTAATACTCCTGCGACTTTCATGGATATGATGAACCGAGTATTCAAGGAATATTTGGATCAGTTCGTTGTTGTCTTTATTAATGACATCCTCATATATTCCAAAAGTCATGAAGATCATGAGCACCATTTAAAGCTGGTACTCCAAAGGCTTCGTGAAAACAAACTATATGCCAAATTAAAGAAATGCGAGTTCGGCTTCGAGGAAGTAGCATTTCTTGGGCACGTGGTGTCAAAACATGGAGTATCCGTGGACCCGTGAAGATTGAAGCAATACAAATTTGGGAGCAACCGGAAAGTCGATGGATCATCGTAGCTTTTCGGGCTTAATGGGTTATTATCGGAGATTCGTGGAAGGATTTTCTCGAATCACTACTCCATTAACTCATTGACTTGGAAAGATATAAAATTAAGTATGGAACGAGGAACGCGAGAAGAGTTTCCAAGAGCTCAAGAGGAGACTCATTTCTAAGACTCGTTTCTAACAATACCATCGGTTCGGATGGATTTGTTATCTACAATGATGCTTGAGGCAAAGGGTTAGGATGTGTTCTCATGCAACGTGGGAAAGTCATAGCTTTATGCCTCATGACAACTTAAAGAATATGAGAGGAATTATCCTACTTATGATCTAGAGTTGGCGGCAGATCGTTTTGCAGCTTAAAGATATGGAGGCACTTATCTATACGGGGAGAAAGTGGAGATATATTCAGACCATAAAAGCCTTAAATATTTCTTCACTCAAAAAGAACTCAATATGCGGCAGCGACGTTGGCTTGAGCTATTGAAAGACTACGACCACACTATTCAATACCATCCTGGAAAAAGCGAACGTGGTAGCTGACGCGTTGAGTAGAAAATCATATGCAAGAATGAGTGCGATGATGTCAAGTATACGCATAGAGCCAACTTTAATAGAAAAAGTTAAGGTTGCTCAAACCACCGACCCGGAGTTGATGCGTATGAAGAAGAAAGTACAAGAAGGTGCTATTCCAGAAGCGAGAATTGATGAAGAAGAAATACTTCGAGTCCACTCTAGACTTTGTGTCCCTAACGACTCTGATTTGAAGTACAAGATTATGTTAGAGGCACACAATACACCATTTGTAATCCATCCTGGAAGTACCAAAATGTATCGTGATCTTCGACATACATTTTGGTGGAACAATATGAAGAGAGAGATTGCAAAGTTTATCTCAACGTGTTTAACTTGTCAACGTGTAAAGGCAGAGCATCTAGTACCTAAGGGTCCGTTGCAACCACTTGAGATTCCGAAATGGAAGTGGGAACACATTACCATGGATTTCGTTACGGGTCTTCCTATGGTTTCTCAAGGCATCAATGCTATTTGGGTTATTGTTGATAGATTAACCAAGTCTCGCTTTCATTTTCTTGCCGATCACGGAGATTTATTCCTTGAACGTCTTCTTAGTATATATGTAAATGAGATTGTGAGGTTGCATGGCATGCCAGTATCCATAGTTTCGGATCGTGACCCAAGATTCACTTCAAGATTTTGGGTTAGCTTACAAAAAGCTATGGGCACGGATTTACGATTCAGCTCGGCATACCATCCTCAAACGGACGGACAATCAGAGAGGACTATTCAAACTCTTGAAGATCTATTAAGACTTTGTGTCTTAGACTTCAAGGGCAGTTGGAATAAGTATTTACCATTGGTGGAATTCTCCTACAACAACAGTTATCAGGCAAGTATAGGTGTGGCTCCATTCGAAGCATTATATGGACGAAAATGTCGCTCTCCAGTATGTTGGGACGAGGTGGGTGAAGAAACATTGTTGGGACCCGAGTTGGTACGTATGACTACGGAAAAGATCTAAATGATTCGACAACGTATACAAACGGCACAAAATCGACAAAAGAGATATGCGGATCTTCATCGAAAGGACGTGGAATTTAGTATAAGGGATCATGTATTGTTGCGAGTTGCTCCATGGAAGGGAGTTACAAGATTTGGGAAGAGAGGAAAGCTCAATCCACGATTTATTGGTCCATTTCAAATTCATGTCTGAGTAGGAAATGTAGCCTATAGACTCGCGTTACCTCCGAGTATGTCTCGTGTTCATAATGTGTTTCACATATCTGTACTTCATAAATATGTGAAAGACCCGAACCATGTTATAGAGTTAAAACGGGACGAGATAGTAGAAGACTTAACGTATGAGGAGGTACATTGCCAAGATTTTGGATAGGAAGGAGCATGCCCTACGCAAGAAAGGTCATACCACAAGTTAAAGTTTTGTGGAGGAATCATGCTATAGAGAAATGACACAGGAATTGAAAAGCGGAAATGAAAAGAAAGAGGTATCCTCACCTTTTGAAAACACCGTGCACGTCACGTCAATTTCGAGGACAAAATTTCATAAGGAGGGAGGTTGTAAGACCCCAACTTATTATTAATGAAATTTAATTTTCTCTTTATTATTTTGAAATAGTAAGAGGTTGATTTGATTAATGTGGATAGTTATGGGTAAAATACGCAAATATTTCAAAATAAGCAAAGTGGTTATAAAATATTCATTGTTGTTAGGGAATATTCGTTTGGTCGTGGAATACTCTTCTTTTGTCGGGGAATATTCGATATTTGACGCATCTTTTGTGGGCCCCATAACTGAAAGCGATTGGATGAAGAAAACGACAAATATAAGTTGTTTAAAAATAAGCTGGCGTAGTTATTCTCAATTATCTTTGTTAAAAATACTCGGCGGTTAAAACACAAGTTATACGGTATTGCACCAATTATTGATTCTTACGTAAGAAGGCCTTTACTCAATAATGGTTACTGATAATTCTTATTCAAGATTTTATTGATTTAATAATTACTTCAATAATTGTCAATACGGTATTTTTCATTATCGAAGCAATAATTCATATTATCTGAATAATATTATTAGATAACATTATTAGCAATGTCTAGAAAGTTCGTCAAGGAGAGGTTTGGTCACCTAATTGCGCGCAGATGAGAGAAATTCTTATTGGAAAGCCCCCTCTTTCCCCAGGAACCGCACGGTTTATCGATATTGTGATTCGTAATATTATTTGTGAATAATTAATTATTGATTCATATGATGAGGAAAATATTGATTTTATGTGAATATAGATGGAGAAAATTTTTAATGTGACAATTGTTGAAAATTGTAATTTTATCTTTTTTTGATAAAATAATTTATTTAAATATATTATTATATTTTAATAATATAATAATGATGATATTTTTACGATGAACGTGGGATATATGAGTATATGTGGAGGAGGAGTATTTTTGTTACCCAAAATATTTAAAGCATGTTTTATGTGTCGGTGGACCCCATTTCTTGACTGAAATTTGATTATAGCTTGTATAATCGCCCGTTTGTGGATTTCGGTCAATTTCTGTTTGGAATTTGGAAAAACTTTCTTCTGTAAAGTTGTAGAGAATTGAATTTTCTATTAAAAGATGCGAGTTTTGAATTTTCTGACAAAAGGGCTATTTATTGTGAATTATTGAAGTTCCGAAGCTCCGAAATAATTGATTTTTTGAAGTTTAAAATATTTTAAATAACAAAAACGTTTTTTTCATTATGGTGTGTTACAAATGTGTGTTGAATGAGCTGAATTCAGTTCTTGGAAGGTTGGCGTAGGAAAATTTAATTTATATATTAATATTATATTAAATTTTCTACTTTGGTGTTCTAAGCATTTTCCTATAAATAGGGTGCTTAGCTTAGAATTGAAAATTACACTAGAAACTGAAGTTTTCTCTTTCTATATTATCGAGCGTATTCTTGTGAGTATTTTGAGTATATTTTGAGTATTTATACGGTCTGCAAGTTCAAGTCATACTTTATATCCATTATTTTCGCTAGAAATCTTGATCTTTTCGAGTAAGGATATTATTTTTTAATGATATTATTTATTCTAATATCATTATGCCAAGTATTGATCTGAACTTTTAATCAAATTTGGAACTTTTAGTGTCTGGGTTCTTATTCACGATATCTTGGTCTTTATTCACGAATCATAAGACTATTCATCGAAAAATGAAAATTTTCTTTTTAGGTCAAAATATCTATTATTCGGATATTAGCTTTGATTGTATCCATGTTTTGATCATTCTTGAATTTTACACCACTATGATTATTTTTGAGGTATTGTTGGACATGGATAAAACAAAGTACGAATCCTTAATCCTTAATCCTTGTCATTTTGTTTCTTTGGATTCGTTTCTTTAAAAATATTTTTCATCATCCTCGCCTTAAATGATGATATTATTGAATATCTTTGGCAGTAGTGCGAAGATGAATGATTTCGATGAATATCTTTGGCCCGTAGTGCAAAGATGAACAGTGTTTAGATGAACATGACTAATCGATGAATATCTTTGGCTGTAGTGCAAAGATGAATATTTGATTCCGATATATATTGATTGATGTTACAGGATAAAAGATAGACGATGAACTTTTAAATTCATACATAGAAGATAGAAGTTTGCATTCTCTACTTAACTCTTCTAATGAATTATTATTTCACTGCGAATATTGATTTAAAACTTGTTGTCTCATGTATTCTATTAGATTTTTCTCTGTTGAAGACTAACGATAATTTGTTGTATATTATCTTAGTCATAATATTCTTTATTGGGATAGTTGAGCTCACCCTTTTCCTTTTTGTTCCATTTTTCTTCTCGGGATGTGAGAATATATAAGAAATGACGTAGCCTGGGGTATGGAATGAAGGTTCTAGAGAGAGTTGTTTAGTAGTCCTCACCATTTTGTAAAATAATGTATCAATAAATGTGATGAGAATTTATTTGAGTATAGATATTATCAGAAGATAATATTTGTATTCAAACTCACGCTTTTCTGGTTGTAATAATAAAGTTGTAGTTGTTTACGTACCATGTATTGACAACTCGAATGGGTGATGTATACCTATTTTGGGGGCGCCACAAAGATACCCTATACATAACCTCGATATCATGGCATACCCTATACTTGGTGAAATCCTTATGTTATTCCATTCTTATTTATTCTGTTGAATAACTCAGATATCTAAAGATACCCTATACTTGGTGAAATCCTTATGTTATTCCATTCTTTATTATTCTATTGGAATAACATGTATGCGCGGTTTACTCTATACTTGGTGGAATGACTTGTATATACGGTTTACCCAATACTTGGTGATCTTCTTCTGTTATTCCATTCTTTATTATTATGTTGGAATAACTTTGTTTATCTGAAGCACCGCATACTGGTGAAATTCTTTTATTATTCCGTTCTTTATTATTCGCCGGAATATCCCGCTTGGTGTGAATTTCACTCGCATTGGTTCCATATTTATTATTTCGCATTTATTATTCCGCCGGAATATCCCGCTCGTGCGTTCTGTGGGACCGGGTTCCATATTTATTATTCTCGTTGGAATAACTCGCCTGCGTGTTATCTATCACACGCCCCGGTGATTTCTTTTGTTATTTCATTATTTATTATACTCGGTTGGTTAAAGTTTTAACTTCTATACTCCATGAAATTAGTAGAATATCCTTAATATTTCAAGGCTTCATCCAAAGATCTTTTCATGGAAATATTCTTCCGAGCATTCTTGAATTTTACTACTCACACGTAAGTATTATGTTGACAATTTGAACGTTATTGGTTCTCGGACAAATTAATTCTTGAACTTGTTTTATCAATTCTTATATCATTGTCATCATCCTCATGTTTATAATTTTGAAAGTCATCCGTGACTTTTGTAATGCATAGATGGACTTGGTATGATTATGACCGTGAATTATTCGGTATAATCTTGGACCGTAATGTTACAAATGATGTGGTAAAGTCCTCATCGGGTCAGTAATGCATTGATGGACGATTGTTGTACGATCATCGTGACCATCGATGAATACACGAATATCCTGGCCCGTAGTGCATGGATAATTTGTGGTCGTGATACTAATGAATATCTTTGTCAGTAGTGCATGGATGATGTGGATTATTTGTTTAGATGAGTCCCAGCGATAAAAGTGACGAAAACTTTTTAAATCATAAAAGATAGTAGATTTTATTCTCTACTTGACTCTTTTAATGGATGACTTATTCCGCTGCAGTTAAACTTGTTGTCTATTGTATTTTATCAGTTTAACATTGTTGAGGGCTAATGATAATTTATCTTGCATTATCTTAGTCATAATATTTCTTACTGGGCTAGTTGAGCTCACCCTTTCTTTCAATCGTTTCTTCGTGAAACGGTAACGTAGTAGGGACTAGTGGGGACGAGTGATAGTCCGGATGATAGTATTAGTAGTCCTCACTATTACATTAAATAGTGTGACAATAAATATAATGAGGACCTGAATTTGAGTTTCAGATATCGCATCTATGAGGACTCCATTGAGAATGGATATTGTCTAGAAGGCAATATTCTTGTTTAAACTCTCAGTTTATGTTTTGTCGTATTTTACACAACAGTTGTATAATTATGTTGTATTTAGTTTATGTACCATGTATTTGGCGACTCAAGATGGGTAATGTATACCTATTTTGGGGGCGTCACAATTATTATTATAATTATTATCATTATTGTTATTATTATTGTTATTTGATTTGGGCGAGAATTTTTAGGGGTGAATTTGATTTGGGCGAAAATTTTTAGTGTGAGATGAAATGTGAGCATTTAGATTAAGTTGGAAGAATTGAGATGAAATCTGAACCGTTCTTGTGGTTTGTCAAATAAAAGATTCAAAATGAGTTCTGTTTTATTATATAATAATTATTATTATTATTATTAGTACTACTACTAATAATAATTATTATTATTATTTGTTTGTGTGTGTGAAGAAGAGAGGAGGGAAAAAGATTTTGTGTGTGAACATGAGAGAGAGTAGGGTGTAGGAGTGAATTAGATTTGGGCGGAAAGAAATATGAGCCTTTAGATTAAGTTGAAAGAATTAAGTTAGAATGAATCTGAACCGTCCTTGTGCTTTGTCAAATGAAAGATTCAAAATGGGTTCTGTTTTATTATATAGATAATAATAATAATAATAATAATAATAATAATAATAATAATAATAATAATAATTATTATTATTATTATTATTATTATTATTATTATTATTATTATTTGTTTGTGTGTGTGAAGAAGAGAAGAGGGAAAAAGATTTTGTGTGTGAACATGAGAGAGAGTAGGGTGTAACAGTGAATTAGATTTGGACGGAAAGAAATATGAGCCTTTAGATTAAGTTAAAAGAATTAAGTTAGAATGAATCTGAACCGTCCTTGTGCTTTGTCAAATGAAAGATTTAAAATGAGTTCTGTTTTATTATATAGATTGTCACATAATACTCACATGCATACATATACATATTGTAGATTTCCGTTTGGCATGTAAGACCCGCAATATATATGTATGTGTATATAAATATTATGTGATATTTTTTTATTAATAGTAACAATATTAAAGAAGAAAACAAGTGTTATGCCAATTAAGGAATGATTGTCTGGCCTCTGACACTCTCTACTGCAGCCTTTGACCAAATCATAGCCCTCCATCATCCTATCTCCTCTCTCTTTTTTCTATTTCAATTGGTCCCACCCTCCCCTAGGCCTTATAAAATGTTAAAAACAAACATAACCCTCACAAAATAAGAGTGGAAAATATATATTAAATAAATAATAAATAGTTGTAATATAAATATATAAAAACACTTAAGGTTTAAAATTTGACTAGAAATAAAACTCCAACTTAAAGACACACAAAGTCCTTACTAAATACAATTAGATGAAATTTAATTTATAACATGAATAAATTAAATTTACATATCCTAAAAACTAATTAAAACACAATAAATTTAAAATAAATAAAAATCCTTAAATCAAACATAGTTAGATTGCATCCAATCTTTTACCTTAAATAAAATAATATTAATAACACATTATTTTGGTCAGTATTCAAGACATGTTAAAATTTTTATTAATAGAGTAATATAAAATGAACAAATTTCACTATACTAAATAAAAAAATTCATAGTAAATTATGTATTCAAATTTTATAAAAAGCACGACTAATAAGTGTAATATTTTAACATCTTACTATTTATTACTCATAAAAGAATTGAACTTTTAGTAACAGTAATTTAAATTTTAAAATTGCTATAACAATAATTTAAATTTTATAAATAAACTTGTTCTACATACAATGTATAAGTATTTCCCAAGAATGTCTCATTTAGTAGCAAAGTTATTTTTGAATTTTTTTTTTCTACATATAATATCTCATTTATACCTGAGTATTAAAATTGTATAAGTATTTCCCAATAAAGGGCAAATTTGACATTTTAGATCTCCCTGTTTATATAAACAGGATCCGGTGGTCAATTAACCAATTTAGTACTGACACATAAAAATCGGAAGTGATTAAAGCGTGAAGTTCGTTTTTTAGTAGGTAAGTTAATCGAATTAATGAAAGATCGACACGCTATGATGAGAGACCTCTATGTGTGTTAACATTTTATTCGTCAATTGACCAACTTACTAAAAAAAAAAAAACTTTATACTAACCGAATCCATAAAAATCACTTCTCGATCTACATACTTTATTGATGAATTAATAAAATTAACTCATGTTAACCAGTCGTGTAAACAACAACCCAGTAATGTACATTTAGTTCATTAATGATCGTACCAACAAAATACAAATGCAATATTGTTCTGCTATGTTCTGTCTTGTTTTAATTAATCCTTCAGGGCATTGCATTGTTGAGCTAACTCCGCCTAGATCGGATCTATTCTCTTTCATCCAAACGCCAATTGCCTCTCCCTTTTCCTTGTCTCCAAGGCTAAACAAACAAACTGGATACAAAAAAATATTCTTCAAAAATCCCACAATTTTTTTCTGTCAGAAAATAACCAAGAACGAGAAAATCTGATGCCCAATGTTCTTTTTCTTTCATATTTTGTCCCAAAAATAAAGGGATTGAGTTTTTTTTGGTGGGTTTGTTGTAATGGGCAATGTAACATCAAATGTTGCTGCAAGATTTGCTTTTTTTCCTCCAGACCCACCAACCTATGACGTTCAGAGAGATGATGGAACAGGGAAGTTTTTGTTCACTGGTCTCTCCTCCGATAAAAACGTCGACGTTCATTTGCTTGACACAAAGGGCGGCAACAAGGTTGTAGCCACCTTTTGGAAACACCCTGTTGGGAGGCTCACCCTTTTGTATTCTCATGGCAACGCTGCTGATTTGGGTCAAATGCACGATCTCTTTATTGAGCTCAGAGCTCACCTCCGTGTTAACATTATGAGGTATTTTAATACTAATTCTTTTATCAGATGGTATGTAATTTTTTCTTCATTTTTTTTTTGGTTAATGATAATGAAATGGGTGTTTGAAGGTGTTCTTATTTGGGTGTTTTTGTTTGCAATACATTATACGTGTCTTTGTATGTATACTTTTCTGATTGTTATTCTGGAAATTGGATATTCATGGGTTGTTTTTGCTACGATGATAATTTTAGTTTGGGGTTGATTTCTGTTTGTTGGTATCAATTATATCTGATTATGATGGGGTTGTTTGATTTTGATAATATTGAAATGGGTTTTTGTTGTTTGGCTGATTTTTTCTATTCTTTGTGTTTGATTTTTCTGCTTGTCAGGTCTCTTAATGTAATTATGATCATACTGAAATGGGTTGTTTGTCAGGTCTCTTAATGTAATCAATAGTATCTGCTTATGATGGGGTTGTTTGATTTTTAGTTGGTTTGTTGATTTTGTTCTGCTCTATGGATTTCTTGTTTATCGCGTCCTATTACCTTTGTGGAATGGGTTGTTTGTCAGGTCTCTTAATGTAATCAATTGTGTGTGTATTCACTTTACTGAACTTATGAATGACCTATTTTGCTCTGTTGCAGCTATGATTATTCAGGATATGGAGCATCTTCGGGTAAGGTAAGGAAAATGATATTATTATCTTATGAAGTTTCTGTTTGCACTATGAAATTGCAGCTTATAAAGCTTGAATTTTGTTTAGCCATCTGAATTCAACACATACTATGACATAGAAGCTGTGTTCAATTGTTTGAAGAGTGAATACGAGATCAACCAAGAAGATGTGATTTTGTATGGCCAATCTGTTGGAAGTGGGCCCACACTACACTTGGCTTCTCGTTTGGACAGTTTGAGAGGTGTTGTTCTTCATAGTGCTATCCTTTCAGGAATACGTGTTCTTTATAATGTCAAGTTGACACTCTGGTTTGACATATTTAAAGTAAGTTTGATGTGTTCTTCTTATTGTGATCACCTCTTCTATTCTATTCCGTGTTCAACATACTTGGTTTTGTACTGAGGAGGCTCCTTTCAATATTTATTATTCAGAATATCGACAAGATACGAAATGTTACCTGTCCAGTTCTAGTAATACATGTAAGAAAGACCGACCCTCTATTTCATTCTCAACTACATTTTGTTATCATATTCATACACCATTCTTTGAACCATGCATATGCTCTTTCGTGCTTTCTACTTCTAAATGTATACTTTCTCGAGTCTAATACATTTCTATCTTTGTAGAGCATGTCTGGTGTGTTTCATTGGAACTGTAGCTTTTATTAAATATTATTTTTATTTATTATTATCCTAGTGGAGAGAGGGGGACATAGAATTTAACCTCAAAAATATACATGGAAAGAAGGCCATAAAGGCTACAAAAGATAATACCTCAACTGAGGCTATAAATAAGGCCATAAGGGCTTAGATATCGTTGAAGTTACTGAGGCTATAAAGGATGCCATAACGGCTATAAATCGGGCCTCCATTAAGGTTAGCGAAGAGTGCTTCTATTGAGGCTGGCAAAGAGTTCCTCCACTGAGGCTAGTAAATAATGCCTCAACTAAGCCTCGAACCCATGACCATACTCATAACAGAGGATGTATGTGATGCCATTTGATGTAAAGATCATTGAAAAGCAAAGTAAATGATCAGTTAAATCTGGAACTTTTATCCTGCATACATCATCTCAAAGTTGGGCATTCCTAATACGAGCCTAATTCTTCCCCATAATCATATCTTAAATTGGCCATGTAGAATATATCACATTATTTAAGTTGATTCGTATTTTTAAATTGTAATACGTCAAACAACCTTGTACCACGTGAATGGTTCGTAGCATGGTATTGGGAACTGAACTTTGTCCATGTCATATTTCATCACAAGAAATGAGGAGTATCAATTAAACTTGGATCTTTTTGGAAGTGAGGTTGACACTAAATATCTTGCAATTTGAAGTCCTTAAAGTCAGGTTATGGCCAAAGTTGATACCCGAGATAACATTTAGGTCCTTGTGAAGCCTGCAACCCAGCTTAGAGGAACCAATCTTTTCCTATTATTTATTTTGGCTTTACACGATACCAACCTTCAGCCGGTTCCTTTGAAGTGTTTTAAAATAAGAATATGATTACTTGAGCTTAATTTGACCACAGTAGCTTGAGATAGAAAGAGCATGGCAGGTCAGTTTGGACCTTCCGATCTGGCAATAATCATGAACCTCAATTTCCATATACACAACAACACGCACAGACACGTATTCATGTTTTGCCCACCATATCGATGCTTGTAAGTTGACTTATCTAAATCCACGATCTAATACTTTGGCTACAGTTTAGGTTAAGACCAATAAAGGCCTTTGGGTAATTGATGATGTCCAAAAAGGTTTTCGTTTCTGAGAGAACCAGGATATCCTCTAAATCAGTTCATTTTGGAAATTAATTCATGCAAGGGTCATTCAACTATTGTTTAGAGCAAGGGCCATTAAAAATGCCAATGCCATCAGAAGCTTGTAACAGAAGTGCAGTCCGTGGATTTTTGCTATAAATAATGTAAGCAATACCTTGTTTCTTTTAATTCAAGTTAAAAGGAAAATTAGGACTCCCAAGGCAAAATGTTTGGTGATACTGTACTTGCTTATCTTGTTGGCTAGTAATTGGTTGTAGTGGTCATTTTGTAGTTTTTCAATTAAGTATTGTTTTTGTCAAATGAAAGTAGAATTGCTCTCTGCTGAAAGACATCCTATCTTCCCATTTCACTAATATAATGCCTCCATTAAGAAGCTCGAGAAAATATGGGTTTGCTCATATGTCATTCCCAACCCAACCCTCAGATAATCTGATACTGGTTTTGCAGGGAACAAACGATGACACGGTTGACTTGTCCCATGGTAAGAGACTATGGGAACTTGCCCAGGAAAAATACGATCCACTATGGGTGCAGGGTGGAGGACATTGCAACCTTGAAACTTATCCAGAGTACATAAAGCACTTGCGCAAGTTTGTAAATGCAATGGAGAAACTCTCCTTCTCAAAGCGTACCAAGCAACGACTGACTTCAACCACAAGTTTATCAGAACCAAAGCACAACAAGTGCTTGAGATTCGGAAAAAGATGATTCTTTTTTTTTCTTCACATCTTTTGGAACGTAATAACAATTAAGCATATATAATTGCTAGGCTCTTTCTAGATGTGCTTGCTTGCATGGACAAATTACAGCTTCTTGGTTCCTGCATCACCCTTTGTCCAACCACCAAGCTTATTTGAGTCGTATCATTTTTCTTCGGATTGCAAGCTAGCCTAGCTGGTATGAATTATAAGTATCCTTTTTGATCCAGATCCTGCTCAGTTGCAGATTTTTGAGGTAAAGAACAACTCCTGCAATTATCTTTATGGTTCATTTGGAAAACGTAAGATTATCACTGGATTTAATGTAATTTATCTGTTATGTTCATGGATTTCCATTGTAAAATATAATACCAATTTAGGATTTCAGTTTGATTTGACTGGCCGTCTCTTATAGTTGTCAATAATTAATTATGAATTTACACTTTTGGATAGAAGTCCTTGCATAAATTAACAATTGCTGCTGTTAACTTTTGTACCTTTACACTTGATTTGGTTTGCAAATAGTAATTAACTGGCTGGTAGGTTTTGCCACACAAAATAAAAAGTGGAAGGTGTCTCCTCTCTTCTTGCACCATACCATACCATACCATACCACTGGTATGGGGTAAAAAAAGGAAACCATGCACTACTACCAGCCAAAACAAAAGTTTATTTAAATAATTTGTGTTGCTTATATTTTCACGGATCCGATTATCATCAAAGTTAACATTATGATAAGTTGGTCAATTAACCAATACAGTATTGATATACAGAAAGATCGCTTCTCATTTACGTATCGATATTATAGTAATCAATTGGTCAAAATTAACTTCATGCTAACATTTACTTATTTTCACTGGTTACACGAATATTTCGGAGACCTGCCGAGGCCCGAGAGGAAGTTGACAAAGTACAACTTCGCAGCATGATCTATCATGCATATATACCCCATGATCTCCTGTACCAAGTCACTAACATACAATTTGGAGTTTGTGGACCCACATTTGCTAACCGGATACGACTGATCATAATGAAAGTTGAAACCAATAAGAATTCTAAACGTGGTGACATCTGGTACCTTGATTAGCAGTCTCTCTCTCTCTCGATAGTACGGAGTACTACTTTTTTGATGCTGACAACGTAAGATGCTAAACACTGTTCCGCTGTAGCTTATCAACTACACGTTCCAAAATCTGGGCTCATTCAACTTCTAATTTTTATTTATTTATTTATTTCTAGGTATGGTATGGTCTACAAATGGATTCAATTAAATTAATTTTAGAAGGAAAAGAAATGTAAAACAACAAGGAATTCAATACATAAACAAAATTAAAATTTTTACATGAATGAGTCTCATGAATGAGTCTTATCTTCATGTAAAAAAAATTCTATAAAAAATATTAGTTTAACATATGAATCGATAGAAGTTGAAGTGTTATCAACTAGTTATGTTATGTTATGTTATGTTGCTTACTTTGACAATATAGTGAATCCAATAAATCAACCCACAATTGGAAAGGACAGTGATAGTTGGCGTAGTTATTTATATTCCAAATAGGTTTTATCTATTGTGGTAGTATTTGTAATTTATTTGGCTTATGGAATATATTTTATTTTCTTACATTTTATGGAATATATTTTATTTTCTTACATTTTATATATATATATATATATGGAACTCATCTATAATAAATTCTATCAAGCATGGTAACTTCTTGCAACAACCCTTTTTGAATAGTTGATATATTGATTTGAAGGCTGAGATTAGATTTTAAATTTGATAAGCCGGCACATGTTGTTGTGCCTTATTATATACTTGTACCGGCTTCTATTTTAATAAGAGAGGACCACGTAAAAATATATTGTCAGTATAGTTATAAAAAATGAATATTTATTATTAAAATAATTCGACCGGTACAGCTTAATCCGACTTACCATTTTTTTTTCCATTTCTCCATTATATGTCATCACTCAGCGAATATTTAATTTTAAAATGTTCCGACCGGTACTGTGACGACCCCAAAATTAGGTATACGTCACCCATCTTGGGTCGCCACTTACATGGTACATAAATTCAAATACAAATTATTAATATAATAATCGTAGTGTATGCAATACGATATAAAGCGTGAGTTTGAATACAAATATTGTCTACTAGATATTATACAAACTCAAAAGGAGTCCTCATTACAACTATTATCACACTATTTCACGTAATAGTGAGGACTACTAATGCTATCCTCTCGGACCATTACTTGCGTCCCCGACTCGTCCAATTTATGTTCTCATTTCAAGAAGAAACGGTGTGAAAGAAAAGGTGAGCTCAACTAGCCCAAAGAAGAAATATTATGACTAAGATAATGCGAGAATAAATTATCATTAGCCTTCAACAATGATGTTAAACCGATAAAATACAATAGACAACCCGGTTTAAGCTGCGGAATGAATAAGTAATCCATTAAAAGAGTCAAGTAGAGAATAAAGTCTACTATCTTTTAGGTTTTAAAGGTTTTGTGACGCCCCCAAAATTAGGTATCGTCACCCATCTTGGGTCGCCACTTACATGGTACATAAATTCAAATACAACTTACTAATATATAGCTGTAGGTATAATATCGACATAAAGCGTGAGTTTGAATACAAATATTGTCTACTAGATATTATACAAACTCAAAAGGAGTCCTCATTACAACTATTATCACACTATTTCACGAATAGTGAGGACTACTAATGCTATCCTCCGGACCATTACTTGCGTTCCCGACTCGTCCGCCTATGTTCTCATTTCACGAAGAGAAAGCAGTGAGTGAAAGAAAGGGTGAGCTCAACTAGCCCAAGAAGAAATATTATGACTAAGATAATGCGAGAATAAATTATCATTAGCCTTCAACAAAGTGTTAAACCGATAAAATACAATAGACAACCGGGTTTAAGCTGCAGCTGAATAAGTTAATCCATTAAAAGAGTCAAGTAGAGAATAAAGTCTACTATCTTTTAGGTTTTAAAGGTTTTCATCAATTTTTTTATCATTTGAGACTCATTTTAATAAATAAACCACCACATCTAATCATCCCCGCACTACACTGGCCAAGGATTTTCATCAAATTATCAATGGTCATGACTATACCGAATCACCTCTACGGTCATAATCATACCAAAAACTATCCATCATTTGCATTACAGCCATCGAGGACTTTTGTTACATCATGTATATCAAGTCGTGATTATACCGAATGATCCTCGGTCATAATCATACTAAGTTCATCTATGCACGTAAGCAAAGATAACATAATATAACACGAGGATGATGACAATGACATAGTAATTCAATAAAACAAGTTCAAGAATTATTTAATCCATGAATTATTAACGTCCAAATTGTCAACATGATCTTTGTTTCGTGGAGTAAAATTCAAGAATGATCGGAAGAATATTTCCATGAAAAGATATCTTTGGATGAAAACGCAAATATCAAGGATATTCTACTAATTTCATGGAGTATAGAAGTCAAAGTTTTAACCAACCTGGGTATAATAAAGAATGGAATAACAAAAAAATCACCATGCATGCGGTGCCGCAGCCAGAAGCGAGTTATTCCAATGAGAATAATAATAACGGAACCGAAGTCGGTGAAATTCACAAGCATGGATGTTCCAACCAGAATAATAAAGATGGAACCGGATCCGGTGTAAAACACACAGATAGGATATTCCAATGAGAATGATAAAGAGCGGAACCGTGTCGGTGTAAAACACATGACAGGATGTTCCAACAGAATAATAAAAAAGCGGAACCAGGTCGGTGTAAAACACACGCATGAGGATGTTCCAATGTAATAATAGAAGAATGTCACCAAGTATAGGTAAATCACAGATACAAAGTTATTCCAACAGAATAATAAGCAATGGAATAACATAAGGATTTCACCAAGTATATAGGGTATCTGGCGTGATACAAAGTTATGTATAGGGTATGCCACTTTTACAAAGTTATTCCAATGAGAATAATAATGAATGGAATAATGAAGTTCTCTTCAAGAAGAAAGAATAACACCCCTTACAGTAAAAAGAACTGAATATAGAAGTAGTGAAGTAGCGAGAATACTCTTCTTCTTTCTATAACTTTCTCTCTATAACTTCTCTCTATAACTTCTCTCTAGAGTTTCAATGAATTCGTAAGAAAATAATGAAGGAATGAGCTTATTTATAGGAAAATGGAATGCATAAGAATTAAATCATGAGCGGTCAGATTGATTTACTTTAATCGACGGTCCATATTTAAAGAAAAATCTTTTAAATAAAATATAATATATTCTATTTATATAAAAACATTTTACTATGCAAACACTACGCAATACTACGCAAAACACTATGCAACACTACGCATAATAAAATATAATATATTCTATTTATAGAATAACTTTAATAAAGTATTCTATTTTATATAAAAGATGTTTCGTTTTATTACGTTAATAATCTGAATAAAACAAAACGTCATTATCGCTATAATAATTCATATTATTAATCGTGATAATGGAATCAAACCTGGTGACTTCTCACATAAAGATCAATAATCAATACCGTCTTTCTTATGCGAACCACACGTACATCTTGTACTTTTACTACTGAGAGTAGTTCAACAAGAACCACGGTAAAACTTCCGTAGTTATTTCAATAAAATATTTTTGTCGTTTTTTCAATCAAACAATAATTACATTGTAGGTCCACCAATGATTGAGTAGTTATATCGAATATTCCCTCGCTAAACCGAATATTCCCCGAACCAATCGAATATAATATAACCACTTGCATACTTTGCAAAATTTATAAATACTACCACAACTATAATATTATCTTAAATACACACCATAATATTAAAAATTATTTCAACAAAATTTAAATCTTTATTGATAAAATCTGGGGTCTCACGGTTTTCATCAATTTTATCATTGAGACTCGACTTAATAAATAAACCACCACATCTAATCATCCCCGCATACCACGGTCGAGGATTTTCATCAAATTATCAATGGTCATGACTATACCGAATCACCCCTGGTCATAATCATACCAAAAACTATCCATCATCGCATTACAGAGCCATCGACGACGACTTTTGTCACATCATTTATATCAAGTCGTGATTATACCGAATGATCCCCGGTCATAATCATACTAAGTTCATCTATGCATCGTAAGCCAAAGATAACATAATATAACATGAGGATGATGACAATGACATAGTAATTCAATAAAACAAGTTCAAGAATTATTTAATCCATGAATTATTAACGTCAAATTGTCAACATAATACTATATTTAGAGTGAGAGTAAAATTCAAGAATGATCGGAAGAATATTTCCATGAAAAGATCTTTGGATGAAACGCAAATATCAAGGATATTCTACTAATTTCATGGAGTATATAAGTCAAAGTTTTAACAATTTGGGTATAATAAAGAATGGAATAACAAAAAAATCACCGTAAATGCGATGCAGATGTATAGGCAGTTATTCCAACAGAATAATAATAACGGAACCGAAGTCGGGTGAAATTCACACCAAGCGGGATGTTCCAATGAGAATAATAAAGATGGAACGGATCCGATTGTAAAACACATGATAGGATATTCCAACGAGAATGATAAAGAGGCGGAACCGAGTTAGGTGTAAAACACATGAGGATGTTCCAATGAGAATAATAAAAGCGGAACCAGTCCGGGTGTAAAACACATGATGCAGGATGTTCAAGCAGAATAATAGAAGAATGTCACAAAGTATAGGGTAAACAGGTATATGAGTTATTCCAGCGAGAATAAATAAGAATGGAATAACATAAGGATTTCACCAAGTATAGGATATCGCCGCATATCTGATTATGTATAGGGTATGTCACTTTTACAAAAGTTATTCCAAATGAGAATAATAGTGAATGGAATAATGAAGTTCTCTTCAAGAAGAAAGAATAACACCCCTTACCGTAAAAGAACCGAATATAGAAGTAGTGAAGTAGCGAGAATACTCTTCTTCTTTCTATAATTTTTCTCTATAAGCTTCTCTCTATAATTTTCTCTCTGTAGTTTCAATGAATTCGTAAAGAAAATAATGAAGGAATGAGCTTTATTTATAGGAAAATGGAATGCATAAGAACTAATCCATGAACGGTCCAGATTGATTTACTTTAATCGACGGTCCATATTTAAAGAAAAATCTTTTAAATAAAATATAATATATTCTATTTATATAAAAACATTTTACTATGCAAAACACTATGCAATACTATGCAAAACTTATGCAAAACACTATGCAACACTATGCATAATAAAATATAATATATTCTATTTATAGAATAACTTTAATAAAGTATTCTATTTTATATAAAAGATGTTTCGTTTTATTACGTTAATAATCTGAATAAAACAAAAGCGTCATTATCATTATAATAATTCATATTATTAATCGATAATAATGGAATCAAACCGAGTGACTTCTCACATAGGCATCGATAATCAATCGTGGTGTCTACTATGCAACCACACGTATTCAGATCTTTTACTACTGAAAGTAGTTCAACGAAGATCAACGGTAAAACTTCCGCCGTTATTTTAATAAAATATTTTTGTCGTTTTCTCAATCCGACAATAATTACATTATTGGGGTCCACCAATGATTGAGTAGTTGTACGAATATTCCTGCTAGCTAGAATATTCTCAAAACCAATCGAATATAATATAACCACTTGCATACTTTACAAAATTTATAAATAATACCCACAACTATAATATTATCTTAAATTCACACCATAATATAAAAAATTATTTCGACAAAATTTAAATCTTTATTGATAAAATCTGGGGCCTCACAATCTCCTCTCCTTATGGAATTTCACCCTCGAAATTAGGTAGTGCATTACTGGTATGATAAAGAGGTGAGGATACCTTGAATACCTTTATCGTTGAAAACATTAAATTCATTTTGCAATCCTACCAAAGATATTCATTAACAATTCATCTTTGCACTACAGGCCAAAGATATCTGTTGTAAAACCAATAATACCGAGACTCGACTTAATAGTATCACAACCATGAATTATCCGTACCTTCTTGGCTAAGGATATTCGTGTTTTCAATTACTGATCATGATTATACCGAATAATCTGGTGGTCATAATCATACCAAGTCTATCAATGCACTACTACTGACAAAGATGACTTTTACCACATCCATGAATTAATATTTCATTCTTTGAGACTCATTTCAATAATTAATCCATATCATCGAATCATCCCCGCTTTCTACATGTGCCAAGGATATTCATTAGTATCACGACCATTTAATTATCCATGCACTACTGACAAAGATAATCGTGTATTCATTAAGTATCACGACCACAAATTATCCATGCACTACTACCAAAGATAATTGTGTATTCATTAAGTATCACGACCACAAATTATCCATGCACTACTACCAAAGATAATTGTGTATTCATTAGTATCACGACCACAAATTATCCATGCACTACTACCAAAGATAATTGTGTATTCATTAATATCACGACCACAAATTATCCATGCACTACTACCAAAGATAATTGTGTATTCATTAGTATCACGACCACAAATTATCCATGCACTACTACCAAAGATAATTGTGTATTCATTAGTATCACGACAACAAATTATCCATGCACTACTACCAAAGATAATTGTGTATTCATTAAGTATCATCGCGACCACAAATTATCCATGCACTACTACCAAAGATAATTGTGTATTCATTAGTATCACGACCACAAATTATCCATGCACTACGGCCAAAGATAATTGTGTATTCATTCTGAGTTATGATTATCTTAAGAACAATCCCCTGGTCATAATCATACCAAGTCCATCTACTGAAGCCACGATGACTTTCAACATAATATAAGCGTGAGGATAATGATATAAAGAATCAATCAAATGAGATAAAGGATAAATATTAAACATTTATAATATAATTTATCCGAGATTCAAGAATATCCCCATGTTTTCAATCACTTAATAATCTCATAATCTAATATCATTAATATTATAACAATATTTTAATCACTTCTTAAATTTATAAACAATTTATCTTAATTGTTTACGCTTTACCATATAATGCATTTAATCATTCAAAAATGTCATACTCATAAAATATCATCACCAATTATCAAATCCCTCATCAAAAAATATGCATATACTCTATATAGGATTCTCTAGCCATAAAATCCTATTTTCAACTTTGTTACTTCACATAACATATTTAACTCATATGTTCGTAACTAAACTATTTTCATGAAAAATACCAAATCAGCCCCAAAAATATTTCTTTTCTGGGATTTAGCATAATATAGTCCCATAATGAAAATATATTTTTCTCGGAATTTTTAAAATTCATTTACTATTTTTTAAAAATCAATTTCCACTTAATTCCTTAAGAAATTAGCTACCTCAAGTTTAACTCCAAAAATTCCCAAATCTTGGCAGGACCTTACACATGTTAACGTGAGCTTCCAGTTTAAATTTCATGGTCATCGGAGTTATAGAACTCCGGTTATAGCATTTTTCGTCGGAAAAACCTAAATATTGAAATAGTCATAACTTGCTCATTTTAAGTCAGAATGAGCTCATTTTTGGACAGGAGGTACTTTATACCATATAATTTCATGTCCCAAAAGGCCAGAATTTTTCTCATAATTTAAGTGGCCGAAATAGTCCCTTAAAGTTTCTGGGCAGTAGCATTTTCGAAATTTACAGCTTTGGCCTCATTTGCTAAAATCAGTCCACACAAAAATCTACAACACCTTTTCCAGTAATTCCACTTGGATTAGTTAGGTAACTCATAGATCTAACTCTAGAACTTGACCATACTCAAAAATTCAAAATATAATAGGAGATATGGTCAATTGAATTTCATGTTACGTTTTTCACCAAAATCTGATTTTCAACTCTTTGTGATTTCTAAGAAACTTTCATGTTTTCACATACCAACCAACATAACTCATCATAAAACTTACTAATACTTCATATACCCATGATTTTCATTATTCCAATGCTTTTATTATGACTTTCATCATAAACCACGTAAACTGTTCATTTAGTTGAAGAAATATTTGAGGGTTTAAGAAATGGGTTTTTGTCTTTGGGGTCAATACAAATTCGATTTCACGCTCTAGGGTAGGCTAGGAAATCTTCAAGAATACGTCAAGAAATTTATTAATGATAGAAATATCATTCAAAACTGTTACTCTCATCCAAGACTTGGATAGTACGTCACATTGATACGAACTGTGACTTCTATCCCTTAACCTAGATAGCACCTCACAATGATACCTATAAACTTGCCATCTTCAGTCATGACGTCGCCTACAGAAAGTCTGGCTTCGGTGCATTCCACACAAGGAAGTCAACAACGAAAGGTTCGGGGCTCTTTACTTATGGCTTGATATAACAGTGATTAACTTTAGGGTTTGGTTACTTTGAATTCGTATAACAGGTTGGTTAGGAATATGAAAGCTAACAACCTTACAAAAAGAATAATGAGTAGTTAATCAATCGTTTTCAAAAATTACCTCAAAGGCAAGTATTTTCAAAGAGATAAGATCGACAGGTAACGTGAAAGTGTTTATTTGAAACAACAAGATTAAAAAAAATAGTAGCGGTAACGAAGGCTCCTACTAACGAAGTTTCAACCAATAAGTCAAAGTCTAACTTCTCCGGAGTCAAATTTAAACGTTGAACGCAAGCAAGAGAGATAAAAGAATGGGTAGAACCGGTATCTAACACGGTATAGACTTCGCAAGAGCTTATGATTAACTTACCCGTGATAATTTTATTCAGGTTCCTCGTCACGAGAAAAAAAACGCTCTCTCTTAAACTACCGGCTCTGGTTTGTGCAGGGATGACCTTTGGTGCCTCCATCCTAGTTGAATTCGCCTTCTTGATGGCGACAAAATCGAGCTAAGTGGCCTTCTCTTCCACAATTATAACATGCTTTGGATGGCATGGCGCAGTTCGGACTGATGTGTCCCTCTCCTCCGCATTTGAAGCATATGATAGGTGGTCCTTCTCCTTCCTTAACAACAAGTGCTGGTGCTGACGTCTTTCCATCATTGTTGAATCTCCTTTTCTTGAAATGTCCATTCTTATTATTTTGGCCCTGATTACCACCGAAGTGGTTACCATATCTGGCCTGTTGATTCCCTCCACGCTTGTTGTCACCGCTTCGATGACTACTTTCATTTGGTATTATAATTTTCTTAATTTGCTTCTCTTTTAGTTGCGTTGACTCGTTATCGCGCTCCACTAACTGAGCCCTATTTACAACATCTGAATAAAAACACAGTTTATGAGAAATAAGATGTTGACGTATCTCTGGCTTCAAACCTCTTAAAAACATTCGCGCCATTCTCTCTTCATTATCCACCAAGTGGGACGCAAATCGTGATAACTCCGCAAATTTTGCCTCGTATTGCGACACGGTCATATTGTTTTGTTCCAACTTGATAAACTCCACCTCCTTCATGTGGCGAATACTTTCAGGAAAGTATTTGTCGTTGAACAGCTCCTGGAACTTCTCCCAAGATATCTTCAGTACAGCAGGTTGAGTACGTTTTACCGATTCCCACCAGTAATCTACCTCTCCGCGTAACATAAAGGCGGCAAAGAGAACCTTTTGCTCCTCGGAGCATCCCAAGACATCAAATATCTTGGTAATCTGCTTTATCCATGCTTCCTTGAAGTGGTTTTGGCTCTCCCTTAAACTCCGGTGGTCCCAGCTCCTTGAATTGTTTAGCGGTGACCGCCCGAGAGTTTTCTGTGTTTCCACCTACGTTTTGGACAGGAATCGCTTTCGCCTGATGTTAGCATTACGATTTATTTTTATATAAATCTATATTATTAATTGGGTTTGTTAAAATAGAAATAAGTTAATTTTTATATTTATTATTATCCCCTTTAATGTTTTTTCTTATTTTTGTAATAATATAGATAAAAGGATTATTAATATAAAAAATAAATACCATTATTGTGACGCCCCCAAAATAGGTATACATCACTCATCTTGAGTCGCCAAATACATGGTACAAAATTCAAATACAAACTAATAATACATCAGTCGTGTAAAATACGACAAAACATATACTGTGAGTTTAAATACAAATATTGTCTTCTAGACAATATCCACTCTCAGAATAAGTCCTCATTACATTTATTGTCACACTATTTAACAGAATAGTGAGGACTACTAGCTAACACTATCATCCGAACCATTACTCCGTTCCCCGACTCGTCCCAGCTACGTTCTCATTTCCTGAAGAGAATAGTGAAAGAAAGGGTGAGCTCAACTAGCCCAGTAAGAAATATTATGACTAAGATAATGCAGGATAAAAATATCATTAGTCTTCAACAATATTAAACTGATAAAATACAATAGACATCAAGTTTAACTGCAGCGGACAAGCAATCCATTAAAAGAGTCAAGTAGAGAATAAAATCTACTATCTTTTATGATTTAAAAGGTTTTTCATCACTTTTATCGTTGAGAGACTCATTTAAATAAATAATCCACATCATCCACCGCACTACGCAAGGATATTCATTAGGTCACGTACCACAAATTCCATGCACTACGGGCCAAGGATATTTGTGTATTCATCAATGGTCATGATTATGCCAACAACTGTCCATCAATGCACTACGGGCCAATGAGGACTTTTATCATACCAAGTCCATCTATGCACTACAGGCCACAGATGACTTTCAAAAAATTATAAACATGAGGATGATGACAATGATATAAGAATTCAATAAAACAAGTTCAAGAATTAATTTGTCCAGGAACCAATAACGTCCAAATTGTCAACATGATACTTCTTTGCAGAGTAAAATTTAAGAATGCTCAGAAGAATATTTCCATGAAAAGATACTAGATGAAGCGCAAATATCAAGGATATTCTACTAATTTCATGGAGTATAGAAGTCAAAACTTTAACCAACGGAGTATAATAAAGAATGGAATAACAAAAGAAATCACCATGTATGAGGTACTTCGCATAGACAGGTTATTCCAACAGAATAATAAATAACGGAATCAGGTCAGGCAAAATTCTTGCAAAGCGGGATGTTCCAAAGTAATAATAAATAATGGAATAACAATGAAATCACCATGCATGCGGTACTTGATGTATAAAAGTTATTCCAATGAGAATAATAAAGATGAGAACCGAGTCAAGGTGTAAAACACATGCATGTGATATTCCAATGAGAATAATAAAAAGAGCGGAACCAGTCCGGTGTAAAACACATGCATGAGGATATTCCAATGTAATAATAAAGATAGAATAATAGAAGAATGTCATAAAGTATAGGGTAGCCCGCGTATATAGGTTATTTCAACAGAATAATAAAGAAATGGAATAACAGAAGAATTTCACCAAGTATAGGGTAGACCGCGTGTGACTCCCCCAAAATTAGGTATACATCACCCATCTTGGGTCGACACTTACATGGTACAAAATTTAAAAACAACTTATTAACATAACTGTCGTGTATAATACGACATAAACTGTGAGTTTAAATACAAATATCGTCTACTAGATATTATACAAACTCAAATAAAAAGTCCTCATTACAGTTATTATCACACTTATTTTACTGAATAGTGAGGACTACTAATGCTATCTTCAGGACCATCACTGCGTTCCCCGACTCGTCCGGTATATTATATTATCATTTCGAAGAAAACGGTGAAAGAAAGGGTGAGCTCAACTAGCCCAAGAAGAAATATTATGACTAAGATAATGCGTAATAAATTATCAATAGTCTTCAATAATGTTAAACCGATAAAATACAATAGACAACCGGTTTAAGCTGCGTAATGAATATGCAATCCATTAAAAGAGTCAAGTAGAAAATAAAGTCTACTATCTTTTAGGTTTTAAAAGGTTTTTCATCATTTGTTTATATTTGAGACTCGACTTTAATAAATATTTCACATCATCGAATCACCCCGCACTACTGGCCCGAGGATATTCTTTAGTATCACGACCACAATTATTCATGCACTACGGGCCAAGAATATTTTGTGTATTCATTAATGGTCATGATCATGCCAACAATCGTCCATCAATGCACTACTACTAATCGAGGATTTTTATCACATCATTTGTAACATTACTACCATGATTACAATCGAATAGTCTCTCGGTCATAATCATATCAAGTCCATCTATGCACTACAGCCACAGATGACTTTCAAAAAATATAAACATGAGGATGATGACAATGATATAAGAATTCAATAAAACAAGTTCAAGAATTATTTTATCCAGAATTATTAACGTCCAAATTGTCAACACGATAATCTTTTTTTTGTAGAGTAAAATTCAAGAATGATCGGAAGAATATTTTCATGAAAAGATCTTTGGATGAAACGCAAATATCAAGGATATTCTACTAATTTCATGGAGTATAAGTCAAAGTTTTAACCATTTGGGTATAATAAAGAATGGAATAACAAAAGAAATCACCATGCATGCGATAGACCGCATATGCATGAGTTATTCAAATGGAATAATAAATAACGGAACAGTCGGGTGAAATTCACACACCGCGATGGATGTTCCAAACGAGAATAATAAAGATGGAACCGGATCCGATTAAAAAACACACACATAGGATATTCCGATGTAATAATAAAGAGCGGAACCAGTCCGGTGTAAAACACATGCACAGGATGTTCCAACGAGAATAATAAAAGAGCGGAACCCAGTCGGGTGTAAAACACCATGAGCATGGATGTTCCAACGAGTAATAATAATAAAGAGCGGAACCAGTTGGGTGTAAAACACATGTGATGAGGATGTTCCAATGAATAATAGAAGAATGTCACCAAGTATAGGGTAAACCACTTATACGAGGTTATTCCAATGAATAATAAGCAATGGAATAACAACAGTTTCTCTTCATGAATAAGAAAGAATAACACCCCTTACATTTGGTAGGAGATTGAATCTTCGCAAAGGTGTAGAACAAAATACTCTTCTTCTTTCTCTTATTCTCTCTATACTTTTCTCTCTCTATAGCTTGAATGAATTCATGAAAATAATGAAGCCCTAGGCCTCTATTTATAGAAGATTTCTAGCTTAGCACTTAAGTAGTGAAAAAAGGCAAGTGGCTCGACGAATTTGGTTTGGCGCTTTGTAATGTGAAGCGACAAGTGGTTCGACGCTTTTGTAATGTGAAACGACAAGTGGTTCGACGTCTGGTAAAGGTAATTACTATTAACGAAGGTAAATACTATTGACGAAGGTAAATACTATTCACAAGGGTAATTACTATTATTGGCGAAGGTAATTACTTATCGACGAAGGTAAATACTATTCACAAGGGTAATTACTATTGTGAAGGTAATTACTATTGACGAAGGTAAATACTATTGACGAAGAGACTCTTAGATGATGACATATGAGCCCCCATAAAATAATCAAACTTACCACAAATCATTTTTTTTTTCATCAACACATATTTAATCTTTCAACAATTATTAATCATTTATAACTTGTCGTCTCAATTATTGATTTAATACTATAACATATTATCTGATGATGATCTTGTGACAATAATTGAATCAATAATATAAGAGATATGATCAAAGCAATTCATTGTAGTAATAATTGAGCATAATTGAGTGACTTCTTACGTAAGCATCAATAATCAATATACTGCAGTGTCTACTTATCAACTACGCCAGACATCGTACTTTTACCAACCGGGTAGTTCAACAGCTTTTAACGGTAACACCTCCGCCGTTATTTTTATAAAATATTTTTGTCGTTTTCTCAATCCGACAATAATTTTGTCATGGGGTCCACCAATGATTGAGCATTTATACGTATATTAATATTCCTAACAAAAAGAATATTCCCCGACCAAACGAATATTTTATAACAACTTGCATACTTTGTAAAATTTATAAATATTACCCACAACTATAACATTATATCAAATTTATTCCATAATATTCAAAAATAATATTTATAGAAAAAATTCATCTTTATTAAAAAGTGGGTCTTACAACCTCCCTTCTTATGAAATTTTACCGAAATTAGGGGGTACGATACTGGTATGTCGAAGAGGTAAGGATACCTTGATTTCATTTGATTCTAACTCCCAAGTCATTTCCTCAACATCGTGGTTCTTCCACAAAACTTTGACTTGAGGTATAACCTTGGAGGCGTAGAATATGTTCCTTCTTATCCAAAATTTGAACAGAACCTCTTCATACGTCAAATCTTCCGCTATTTCGTCCGGTTCTAACTCAATAATATGGTTCGGGTCTTTCACATATTTACGTAACATAGATATGTGAAAACGCGTTATGAACACGGAGACATATTTGGCGGTAAAGCAGTCTATAGGCCACGATTCCTACTCGATCGAGGATTAAAAATGGACCGATGAATCGAGGGTTAAGTTTTCCTCTCTTTCCAAATCTTGTAACTCCTTTCCATGGAGCAACTCTTAACAACACATGATCTCCTATATCGAATTCCACGTCCTTTCGATGAAGATCAAGATAACTCTTTGTCGATTTTGTGAGGTTTTTATACGTTGTCGGATCGTTTGAATCTTTTCCAGTAGTCATACGTACTCAACTCCGGTCCCAACAACGTTGCTTCACCCACCTCATCCCAAAGATCTTGGAAACGACACTTTCTTCCATACAACGCTCGAATGGAGCCATGCCAATACTAACGATAACTGTTGTTGTAGGAAAACTCCACCAATGGTAAGAACTTGTCCCAACTCCCCTTGAAATCAAGGACACGAGTCTTAATAGATCTTCAAGAGTTTGAATAGTCCTCTCCGATTGTCCAGTCCATCCGAGGATGATATGCAGAAGCTAAATCGTAAAGTCTGTGCCCATAGCTTTTTGCAAACTAACCCAAAATCGTGAAGTGAATCTTGGGTCTCGATCGAAACTATGGATCTGCAGATACCATGCGATCTTACAATCTCGTTTATGTACATCTGAGCAAGGCGTTCAAGTGTATAAGTTTCTCGATCGGAAGAAATGAGCAGACTTGGTCAACCTATCAACAATGACCCAAATCGCATCAATGCCTTGAGAAACCGTAGGAAGACCCCAGAATTGAAATCCATGGTAATGTGCTCCCACTTCCATTTTGGAATTTTAAGTGGTTGCAATGGACCTTTTGGTACTTGATGCTCCTCTTTAACTCGTTGACAAGTTAGACACCTTGAGATAAAATAAATGCTTATCTCTCTCTTCATATTGCTCCACCAAAATGTATGGCCGAATATCATGATACATTTTGGTACTCCCTGAGATGGATTGCAAATGGTGTGTTGTGTGCCTCCATCATGATATTATACTTTAAATCGTGGTCGTTAGAACACAAAGTCGGTGTTGACTCAAGTATTCCTTCTTCATCGATTCTTGCTTCCTAAGATAAGACCTTCTTGCACTTTCTTCCTCATACGCATCACCTCCGTGTGCAGCTTGAGCGCCTTTAACTTTATCAATTAAAGTCGGTTCTACTCAGATACCGCTTATCATCACACGCGCGTCCCTCGAGTCTTTAATTCTATCTCCATCCTTTGCAAGTCACACAAAATGGGCCTTTGCGTTGACAATATCGCACTTTTCGTACTTGTATATGATTTTCTACTCAATCGTCATTACTACCACGTTCGCTTTTCCAGGATGGTATTGGATGGTATGATCATAATCTTTCAATGGTTCAAGCCAACGTCGTTGTCGCGTGTTGAGTTCCTTTTGAGTGAAGAAATATTTGAGGCTTTTATGATCCGTAAAGATCTCCACTTTCTCCCCATACAAGTAATGCCTCCAAATTTTAAGTGCAAAGAAGACAACCAACCGCTAACTCTAGATCATGAGTAGGATAATTCCTCTCATATATTTTTTGAGTTGTCGCGAGGCATAAGCTATTACTTTTCCATGTTGCATGAGAACACATCCCAACCCTTTGCTCGAAGCATCACTTTGTAGATGACAAATCCCTCCGAGCGGATGGTATTGTCGAGCAGGTCTTTGAAATAAGTCTCTCTTGAGTTCTTGAAAACTCTTCTCACATTCTTCGCTCCAATAGAACTTTGTATCTTTCCGAGTCATTTGAAATAATGGAATAGCGATTCGAGAAAATCCTTCCACGAATCTCCGATAATAACCAACTAAACCAAGAAAGCTACGTACTTGGTCCTTCGATTTAGGTTGTTCCCGACTTTGAATAGCTTCAATCTTTCTTTGGGTCAACAGATATTCCATGACTTGATACCACGTGCTCAAGGAATGCTACTTCTTGAGCCGAACTCGCATTTCTTCAATTTGGCATAAAGCTTATATTCACGAAGCTTTTGGAGTGTCAGCCTCAAGTGTTGCTCATGATCTTCACGGCTTTTGGAATAAATAAGGATGTCATCAATAAAGACGACCACAAAGTGATCTAAATATTCCTTGAATACTCGGTTCATCATATCCATGAAGGCAAGAGGGAGCATTAGTCAATCCAAAGGACATGACTAGGAATTCATAATGCCCGCATGCAGGGAGTTTCGAAAGCCGCGTCTTTGGAATGTCGGTGGTTCTAATCTTCAATTGGTGATATCCTAACGAAGATCAATCTTTGAAAAGAATTTGGCTCCTCTTTGAATCGGGTCAAACAGTCATCAATACGTGGCAATGGATACCTATTTTTGATGGTGACGTGATTCAACTCCCGATAATCAATACAAAGTCGCATACTCCCATCTTTCTTCTTCACGAATGTAAAGCAGAGCACCCCAAGGAGAAGTACTAGGACGAATAAAGCCAATGTCTAACAATTCTGCGGTTGGGTTTTAACTCACGAAGTTCAATAGAGCCATTCGATATGGGGCTTTGGAAATAGGTTTTGTACCGGGTTCAAGAGTCGATACAAAATTCAATTTCACGCCTGGGGTAGGCGGGGAAGTTCTTCGGGAATACGTCGGAAATTTATTAACAATAGAATATCGTTTAAAACCCGGCGTATTTTTATTTAAATCGTGATATGAGCTAAGAAAGCTTGACATCCGTTTTTCAATAAACGAATAGCTTTATGGCTTGAGATGGACCGTGATTGATTTTAATGGTTTGGTCGTTTGAATTAGCATAATAGGTTGATTAGGAATATGAAAGCTAACAACCTTACTTAAAACAATCAATTTTTGCATGATAAGTAGTTAACCAATCAATCCTAGAATCACGTCAAATGCAAGTATTTTTAATGAAATAAGATCGACAGTAATGTGAGGGTACCGATTTGAACCAAACAAGACTTATAAAACAGTGGATGTAATGAAGGTTTCTCCCAACGGAGTTTCCACGAGATAAGTCAAAGTCTAATTTCTCCGAGTCAAATTTAATCGATGAGCGCAAGTAGTAGAGAAATAAAAGAATGGGTAGAACCCAGATCAAATAAAGTATAGACTTCATTAAGAGTTTATGATAAGCTTACCCGTGATGACCTCATTCGGATTCCTTGCTCTTTGGGAGGTCACAACAAATGCTCTCCTCAGCACTTCGGTTTTGAATTTTTCGGGATGGCCTTTGGTGCCTCCATCCTAGCTGAATTTGTCTTGATGAAATGACAAAATCGAGCTAAGTGACCTTTCTTCCACAATTATAACATGCTTTTGACTCGGCATGGCCTTGATTTTTGATCGATGTGTCCCTCTCCTCCGCATTTGAAGCATATGATAGGTGGTCTTTCTCCTTCCTTAACAATGGGTCTTTGGTCGACGCGTCTTTCCATCATTGTTGAATCTCCTTTTCTTGAAATGTCCATTCTTATTGTTTTGGCCCCGATTACCACCAAAGTGGTTACCATATCCGCCCGTTGATTCCTCCACGCTTGTTGTCACCGCCTCGATGACTATTCTCATTTGGTATTATAATTTTGCACGGCCGCTCTCTTTTAGTTGCGTTGACTCATTATCGCGCTCCACTAATCGAACCCTATTTACAACATCCGAATACAAACACGGTTTATGAGAAATAAGATGTTGACGTATCTCGACTTCAAACCTCTTAAAAACATTCGCGCCATTCTCTCTTCATTATCCACCAAGTGGGGCGTATGAAACCGTGATAACTCCGCAAATTTGCCTCGATCGTATTGCGACACGGCCATATTGTTTTGTTCCAACTTGATAAACTCCACCTCCTTCACGTGGCGAATACTTTCGGGAAAGTATTTGTCGTTGAACGACTCCGGAACTTCTCCCAAGATATCTTCAAGACAATTTGGTTGAGTACGTTTCTACCGATTCCCACCAAGAATCCGCCTCTCCGCAACATAAAGGCGTGAAAGGAACCTTTGCTCCTCGGAGCATCCCAAGACATCAAATATCTTGGTAATGCTTTATCCATGCTTCCGCCTTAGGAAGTGGTTTTGCTCTCCCTTAAACTCCGGTGGTCCCAGCTCCTTAAATTGTTTAGCGGTGACCGCACCGAGAGTTTTTCGTGTTTCCACCTACGTTTTTGGAATGAGTCGCTCTCGCTTTCATTGTTGCATAAATTGCATAAAGCCTCGAACATTTGATCATTCGTCATTTGATCGGTGTTGTTGTTTTTAGAAGAGGATTGTCGCCTTCGATGCACATTATCTCGATTATTGATATGTGGTGAATCAACAATCGTCTGCGCTCCATTGCTATTCTCAACATTCTCGGATGTCATTTTCAGACATCGCCACAAAAACAAAAGGTTAATTGACATGTAACAAATTATCCCTATCTTCCGACCAACCAATAAAATATCACATAAACTTAGGTAGGTCATACTAGCGAAGGTATTCCCTCTCTCCCCTCCTAGTACTATTCTCACATCTTAGCCGTGGATCATATCCTAAGCTCGATACCAACCGTGACGCCCAAAATTATGTATACATCACCCATCTTGGGTCGACACTTACATGGTACAAAAATTAAAAACAACTTATTAACATAAGCGTGCGTGTATAATACGACATAAAATCGTGAGTTTAAATACAAATATAAATCTACTAGATATTATACAAACTCAAATAAAAAGTCCTCATTACTGAGTTATTATCACACTATTTTGAGAATAGTGAGGACTACTAATGCTATCTTCAGGACCATCACTGCGTTTCCCCGACTCGTCCCGGCCTATATTATCATTTCTCGAAGAGAATAAATGAAAGAAAGGGTGAGCTCAACTAGCCCAAAGAAGAAATATTATGACTAAGATAATGCGTAATAAATTATCAATAGTCTTCAATAATGTTAAACCGATAAAATACAATAGACAACCAGTTTAATCTGCAATGAATATCGCAATCCATTAAAAGAGTCAGTAGAAAATAAAGTCTACTATCTTTTAGGTTTTAAAAGGTTTTCATCATTGTTTATATTTGAGACTCAAACTTTAATAAATATTTCACATCATCGAATCACCCCTCGCACTACTGGCCAAGGATATTCTTTAATATCACGACCACAATTATTCATGCACTACTGGCCAAGAATATTTGTGTATTCATTAATGGTCATGATCATGCCAACAATTTGTCCATCAATGCACTAAGGGCCATCGAGGATTTTTATCACATCATTTGTAATATTATGGTCATGATTACACCGAATAGTCTCTCGGTCATAATCATACCAAGTCCATCTATGCACCATGTGCTGAATACAGATGACTTTCAAAAAAAATATAAACATGAGGATGATGACAATGATATAAGAATTCAATAAAACAAGCTCAAGAATTATTTTATCCGGGAATTATTAACGTCAAATTGTCAACATGATACTTGTTTTGTAGAGTAAAATTCAAGAATGATCGAAGAATATTTCCATGAAAAGATATTGATGAAACGCAAATATCAAGGATATTCTACTAATTTCATGGAGTATATAAGTCAAAGTTTTAACCAATTGGGTATAATAAAGAATGGAATAACAAAAAAAAATCACCATGCATGCGATAATCGCATGCAGGCGGTTATTCCAATGTAATAATAAATAACGGAACTGTGTCGGTGAAATTCACACCGCAATGGATGTTCCAAATGTAATAATAAAGATGAAACCAGATCCGGTGTAAAACACACAGATAGGATATTCCAACGAGAATAATAAAAGGCGGAACCAGTCCTGTAAAACACATGCATGTGATGTTCCAACAGTAATAATAAAGAGCGGAACCAGTCCGGTGTAAAACACACGCACGAGGATGTTCCAATGTAATAATAATAAAGAGGCGGAAACCAGTCCGTGTAAAAACACATGCATGAGGATGTTCCAATGAATAATAGAAGAATGTCACCAAGTATAGGGTAAACCACTTATACAAAGTTATTCCAATGTAATAATAAGCAATGGAATAACAACAGTTCTCTTCATGAATAAGAAAGAATAACACCCCTTACATTTGGTAGGAGATTGAATCTTTGCGAAAGAAGGTAGTAACAAAATACTCTTCTTCTTCTTCTCTCTTATTCTCTCTATACTTTCTCTCTATATAAGCTGAATGAATTCGTGAAAAATAATGAAGCCCTAGGCCTCTATTTATAGAAGATTTCTAGCTTAAAGCACCGCCGTGTGAAAAGGCAAAGTGGCTCGTATTCGGTTTGGACCTACTGTAATGTGAAACGACAAGTGGTTCGACGCTTTGTAATGTGAAACGACAAGTGGTTCGACGTCCGGTAAAGGTAATTACTATTAACGGAAGGTAAATACTATCGACGAAGGTAAATACTATTCACAAGGGTAATTCTTATCGATGAAGGTAATTACTATCGATTGAAGGTAAATACTATTCACAAGGGTAATTACTATTGATTGAAGGTAATTACTATTGACGAAGGTAAATACTATTGTGAAGAGACTCTTAGATGATGACATATATGAGCCCCCCATAAAATAATCAAACTTACCACAAATCATTTTTTTTTCATCAACACATATTTAATCTTTCAACAATTATTAATCATTTATAACTTGTCGTCTCAATTATTGATTTAATACTATAACATATTATATGATGATCTTTGTGACAATAATTGAATCAATAATATAAGAGATATGATGCAAACCAATTCAGAAGCAATAATTGAGCATAACCGAGTGACTTCTTACGTAAGCATCAATAATCAATACCGTGTGCTACTATGCAACTACGCCAGACATCGCATTTCTTTTACCACCGGGTAGTTCAACAGTTTTAACGGTAACACCTCCGCCGTTATTTTTATAAAATATTTTTGTCGTTTTCTCAATCCGACAATAATTCTGTTGTGGGGTCCACCAATGATTGAGCATTTGTACGAATATTCCCTAACAAAAAGAATATTCCCCGACCAAACGAATATTTTATAACAACTTGCATACTTTGTAAAATTTATAAATATTACCCACAACTATAACATTATATCAAATTTATTCCATAATATTCAAAAATAATATTTATAGAAAAAATTCATCTTTATTAAAAAGTCTGGGTCTTATAATCAAGATATACAAAGTTATTCCAATGTAATAATAAGAAATGGAATAACAACAGTTCTCTTCATGAATAAAAAAGAATAACACCCTTTACCGTAAAAGAAACTGGATATAGGAAAAGAAAGTTAGCAGACTTCTCTTCTTATTTCTCTCTATAACTTTCTCTCTCTAGAGTTCAGTGAGTTCGTAAGAAAATAATGAAGGAATGAGCTTCTATTTATAGAAAAATGGACTGCATAGTAACTAACTCATGAACGGTCCAGATTGATTTACTTTAATCTGACGGTCCATATTTAAAGCAAAATCTTTTAAATAAAATATAATATATAATATATACATATTATATCAATATAACACATGCTAAAAAACATTCACGGGTGAATGAAAATTCTCACGGATGAGTTTTTCTTTGGATGACATGCCAAACTTCAACTCAACACCAAGAAAAACAAAATAAGTATAATAATGTATATATAATAATAATATTAGCAAAACTCCCTCCTGACATGTTTGTAAAACTCCCCCGTGACTTAAAGTCACACTCCCCACCCATCTTTATCATATATATATATATATATATATATATATATATACACACACACACACATATATATATATATATAACAAAACTGAAATAACGTCTACCGACAATTTTGAAAAATGAATAAGTGAGAGTCCAAATAATACGCCAAAATTTACAACAAACACTGTAGCAATAATTGAATAAAACTGAGTGACTTCTCACGTAAGCATTAATAATCAATATCGTGTGCTACTTATGCAACCACGCAGACATCTTTGTACTTTTACTAATGAAAGTAGTTTCAACAAGTATTAACGGTAAAACTTCCGTCGTTATTTTCATAAAATATTTTTGTCGTTTTCTCAATCCGACAATAATTCTGTTGTGGGGTCCACCAATGATTGTACCGTTGTACGAATATTCCCTGCTAAAACGAATATTCCCCGACCAATCGAATATAATATGACAACTTGCATACTTTGCAAAATTTATAAATATTACCCACAACTATAACATTATATCAAATTCATTCCATAATATTTAAAAATGAAATTTATAGAAAAATCATCTTTATTAAAAAGTTGGGGTCTTACAATCTCCCCTTCTTATGAAATTTCACCCTCGAAATTAGGGTACATACCTAGTATATCGAAGAGGTAAGGATACCTTGACCTCATTTCAGATTCTAACTCCCAGGTCATTTCCTCAACATCGTGGTTTCTCCACAAAACTTTGACTTGAGGTATAACCTTGGAGCGTAGAATATGTTCCTTCTTATCCAAGATTTGAACAGGAATGTGAGACCCCAGATTTTATCAATAAAGATTTAAATTTTGTCGAAATAATTTTTTTAATATTATGGTGTGAATTTAAGATAATATTATAATTGTGGGTAGTATTTATAAATTTTGCAAAGTATGCAAGTTGTTATAAAATATTCGTTTGGTCGGGGAATATTCTTTTTGTTTGGAATATTAAATGACGACTGCTCAATCATTGGTGGACCCCACAACGAAAGTATTGTCGTAGTTAGAAAATGACAAAATTATCTTTCTATAAAAATAACGGCAGAGGTGTTACCGTTAAAACTGTTGAACTACCCGGTAGTAAAAGTACAAGAGTAATAAGCGTGGTTGCAGACCGCACACACTGTATTGATTATCGATCTTTACGTGAGAAGTCACTCACCATTATGCTCAATTATTGCTACAAGAATCACGCATCATATCTCTTATATTATTGATTCAATTATTGTCACAAGATCATCATCGTATAATATGTTATATTATTAATTGAGACGACAAGTTATAAATGATTAATAATTGTTGAAAGATAAAAAATGTGTTGATTAAAAATAAAATGATTTGTGGTAATATTTATTCAATCCTTAATGTATATAAAGAGTCTGTTATGAGACGTTTGTGGTAAGTTTGATTATTTTATGGGGGCCCATATGTCATTATCTAAGAGTCTCTTCATTCAATAGTAATTACCTTTGTGAATAGTAATTACCTTAAATCAATAGTATTTACCTTCGTCAATAGTATTTACCTTCGTCAATAGTAATTACCTTCGTCAATAGTAATTACCTTTGTGAATAGTAATTACCTTCGTCAATAGTATTTACCTTCGTCAATAGTAATTACCCTTGTGAATAGTAATTACCTTCGTCAATAGTAATTACCTTTACCAGACGTCAAACCACTTGCCGTTTCACATTACAGGCGTCAAACCACTTGCCGTTTCACATTACAAAGCGCCAAACCACTTGTCGCTTTTCACATTACAAAGTGCCGAACCACTTTTTTTTCACATCACATCACCGTCAAGCCACTTGCCTTTTCACATGGTAGGTGTCTAAGCTAGAAATCTTCTATAAATAGAGGCCTAGTGCTTCATTATTTTCACTTAATTCACTTTGAAACTCTGAGAGAGAAACTATAAAGAGAAAGAAGAAAAGTATTCTCGCTACTTCACCTCGCCAATATTCAGGTTCTTCTAAGGTAGGGAATATTATTTGTTGTGCCGTAAGGGTGTTATTCTTCTTATTCATGAAGAGAAGCGTTGTTATTCCATTGCTTATTATTCATTTGAATAACTCGTAAAAGTGGTATACCCTATACATAACTCGTATACGCAGATACCCTATACTTGGTGAAATCCTTATATTATTCCATTCTTATTTATTCATTGGAATAACTCGTATACGCGGAATCCCCTATACTTGGTGACCTCTTACGTTATTCCATTCTTTATTATTACATTGGAATATCCGCATCGTGTGTTTTACAGGACCGGGTTCCATTGTTTATTATTCCGCATTTATTATTACATTGGAATATCACGTCTCGTGTGTTTTACAATGGGACCTGGTTCCATTGTTTATTATTCAAAGATTTATTATTCTGTTGGATCATCCCGCTTGATTGTGAATTTCACGACTGGTTCCGTTATTATTATTACGTTGGAATAACTGTCAATGTGAATACCGCATTTACGGTGATTTCTTTTGTTATTCCATTCTTTATTATACTCGGTTGGTTAAATCTTTGACTTCTATACTCCATGAAATTAGTGGAATATCCTTGATATTTGCGCTTCATCCAAAGATCTTTTCATGGAAATATTCTTCCGATCATTCTTGAATTTTACTCTACAAAAATAAATTATCATTTTGACAATTTGGACGTTAATAATTCTCGGATAAAATAATTTTTGAACTTGTTTTATTGAATTATTATGTCATTGTCATCATCCTCATGTTATATTATGTTATCTTCTACTTACGTGTATAGATGAACTTAGTATGATTATGACCATGGATCATTCGGTATAATCACGTGGCTTGTTATAAATGATGTGATAAAAGTCCTCAAAGAGTCCGTAATGCAATGATGGATAATTTTGGTATGATTATGACCGGGGGTGATTCGGTATAGTCATGACCATTGATAATTTGATGAATATCCTCGTGGTAGTAGTGGGGGTGATTCGATGATGTGGATTATTTATTAAAGTTGAGACTCATTTATAACAATGATGAAAACCTTTTAAAACCTAAAAGATAGTAGACTTTATTCTCTACTTGACTCTTTTAATGGATCGCTTATTCCACGCAGATTAAACTTGTTGTCTATAGTATTTTATCGGTTTAACATCGTTGAAGGCTAATGATAAATTATTCGCATTATCTTAGTCATAATATTTCATCGGGCTAGTTGAGCTCAATTTTCTTTCACTTTGTTCTCTTGAAATGATGAATACATAGGGACGAGAATGAGTCGGAGAACGAGTAATGGTCGAGAGGATAGCATTAGTAGTCCTCACTATTCGTGAAATAGTGTGATAATAGTAGTAATGAGGACTCCTTTTGAGTTTGTATAATATCTAGTAGACAATATTTGTATTCAAACTCACAGTTTATGTCGTATTGTACACGACAGTTATATTAGTAAGTTGTATTTGAATTTATGTACCATGTAAGTGGCGACCCAAGATGGGTGACGTATACCTAATTTTGGGGGCGTCACATGGAACCTCTTCATACGTTAAATCTTCCGCTATTTCGTCCGATTCTAACTCAATAATGTGGTTCGGGTCTTCCACATATTTACGTAACATGGATATGTGAAAAACGTTATGAACACGAGACATACTTGGCGGTAAAGCGAGTCTATAGGCCACAGTTCCTACCCGGTCGAGGATTAAAAATGGGCCAATGAATCGAGGATTGAGCTTTCCTCTCTTTTTAAATCTCGTAACTCCTTTCCATGGAGCAACACGTAACAACACATGATCTCCTATATCGAATTCCATGTCCTTTCGATGAAGATCAGCATAACTCTTTTGTCGATCTTGTGAGATTTTTATACGTTGTCGGATCGTTTGAATCTTTTCCGTAGTCATTCGTATCAACTCCGATCCCAACAACGTTGCTTCACCCACCTCATCCCAAAGATCTTCGGAGAAACGACACTTTCTTCCGCATAACGCCTCGAATGGAGCCATGCCAATGCTTTGCTTGATAAGCTGTTGTTGTAGGAAAACTCCACCAACAGAAGAACTTGTCCCAACTTCCCTTGAAGTCAAGGGACACGTAGTCTTAATAAATCTTCCGAATTTGAATAGTCCTCTCGATTGTCCGTCCGATCGAGGATGATATGCGAACTAAATCGTAAATTCGCGCCCATAGCTTTTTGCAAACTAACCCAAAATCGTGAAGTGAATCTTGGGTCTCGATCAGAAACTATGGATACTGGCATACCATGCACTCTTACAATATCATTTATGTACATACGAGCAAGACGCGTTCAAGTGTATAAGTTTTCGTATTGGTAAGAAGTGAGCAGACTTGGTCAATCTATCAACAATGACCCAAATTGCATCAATGCCTTGAGAAACCTTGGGAAGACCAAAGAACGAAATCCATGGTAATGTGCTCCCACTTCCATTCTGGAATTTCAAGTGGTTGCAATGGACCTTTGGTACTTGATGCTCCGCCTTGACTCGTTGACAAGTTAGACACCTCGAGATAAAGCGGCGTTATCTCTCTCTTCATATTGCTTCACCAAAATGTATGACGAAGATCACGATACATTTTGGTACTCCCAGGATGGATTGCAAATGGTGTGTTGTGCGCCTCCATCATGATTTTATACTTTAACTCAGGATCGTTAGGAACATAAAGTCTGGAGTTGACTCGAAGTATTCCTTCATCATCGATTCTTGCTTCTGGTATAGCACCTTCTTGCACTTTCTTCCTCATAGGCATCAGCTCCAGGTCTGTAGTTTGAGCAGCTTTAACTTTATCAATTAAAGTCGGTTCTACTCGTATATTCGCCATCATCATGTGGGTCCCTGGAGTCTTTATCTCTATCTTCATCCTTTGCAAGTCATACAAAATGGGCCTTTGCGTTGACAATATTGCACTCGTGCCCGCATATGATCTTCTACTCAATGCGTCAGCTACCACGTTCGCTTTTTCAGGATGGTATTGGATGGTATGATCATAATCTTTCAATAGTTCAAGCCAACGTCGTTGTCGCATGTTGAGTTCCTTTTGAGTGAAGAAATATTTGAGGCTTTTATGATCCGTAAAGATCTCCACTTTCTCCCCATACAAGTAATGCCTCCAAATTTTTAGTGCGAAGACAACAACTGCCAACTCTAGATCATGAGTAGGATAATTCCTCTCATATTCTTTGAGTTGTCGTGAGGCATAGGCTATGACTTTCCCATGTTGCATGAGAACACATCCTAACCCTTTGCTCGAAGCATCACGTGTAGATGACAAATCCTCCGAACCGGATGGTATTGTCGTAACAGTCTTTGAAATGAGTCTCCTCTTGAGTTCTTGAAAACTCTTCTCACATTCCTCGCCCAATCGAACTTTCAGATCTTCCGAGTCATTTGAGTTAGTGGAGTAGCGATTCGAGAAAATCCTTCCACGAATCTCTCGATAATAACCATTAAACCGAGAAAGCAACGATTTTGGCCACCGATTTAGGTTGCTCCCGACTTTGAATAGCTTCAATCTTTCTTTGGGTCAGCAGATATTCTATGACTTGATACCACGTGCCCAAGGAATGCTACTTCCTTAAGCCGTAACTCGCATTTCTTCAACTTGGCATAAAGCTTATATTCTGAAGCTTTTGGAGTATCACCTCAAGTGTTGCTTCATGATCTTCACGGGTTTTGGAATATATGAGGATGTCATCAATAAAGACGACCACAAAGTGATCCAAATATTCTTTGAATGCTCGTTCATCATATCCATGGGCGCGGCAGGAGCATTAGTCAATCCAAAAGACATGACTAGAATTCATAATGCCCGCATGGGGAGTTCAAAGTCTTTGAAATGTCATCGGTTCTAATCTTCAACCTGGTGATATCCAGGAACTAAGATCAATCTTTGAAAAGAATTTGGCTCAGAATCGGGTCAAATAGGTCATCAATACGTGGCAATGGGTACCTATTTTTGATGGTGACATGATTCAACTCCCGATAATCAATACAAAGTCGCATACTCCCATCTTTCTTCTTCACGAATAAAACAGAGCACCCCGAGGAGAAGTACTAGGATTTAATAAAGCCAATGTCTAATAATTCCTGCGGTTGGGTCTTTAACTCACGAAGTTCAATAGAGCCATTCGATATGGGGCTTTGGAAATGGGCTTTGTATTAGGGTTCAAGGTCGATACAAAATTTAATTTCACGCCTGGGGTAGGGCGGAAGTTCTTGAGGAATACGTCAGAAATTCATTAACAATAGAAATATCATTCAAAATCGACGTATTTTTGTTTAGATCCGTGACATGAGCTAAGAAAGCTTGACATCTGTTTTTCAGTAAACGAATAGCTTTATGGCTTGAGATAACTGTGATTGATTTTAATGGTTTGGTTGCTTGAATTCGCATAATAGGTTGATTAGGAATATGAAAGCTAATAACTTTACGAAAACAATCAATTTTTGCATGATGCATAGTTAACCAATCAATCCCTAGAATCACATCAAATGCAAGTATTTTCAAAAAAATAAGATCGACAGGTAACGTGCAGGTACCGATTTGAATCAAACAAGACTTATAAACCATGGATGTAATGAAGGTTTCTCCCAACGGGGTTTCAACAGATAAATCAAAATCCAATTTCTCCGGAGTCAAATTTAAACGCGTTGGCGCAAGTAGGAGAAATGAAAGAGTGGGTAGAACCCCAGATCAAATAAAGTATAAACTTCGCTAGAGTTTATGATTAGCTTACCGTGATGACCTCGTCCGGGTTCCTTGCTTTCGGGAGGTCACAACAAACGCCTCCTCAGACCACCGACTTTGACTTTTCTGGAACGGCCTTTGGTGTTTCCATCCCAGCTGGATTTGTCTTCGGTGCACAACAAAATCGGGCCGGGTGACCTTCTCTTCCACAATTGTAACATGCCTAGGATGGCATCACACAGTTGGGACTTATGTGTCCCTCTCCTCCACACTTGAAGCATATGATAGGTGATCGTTCTCCTTCCTTAACGACAGGTGCTGATGTTGACGTCTTTCCATCATTATTGAATCTCCTCTTCTTGAAATGTCCATTCTTATTATTTTAGCCATGATTACCACCGAAGTGGTTACCATTTCTGGCCTGTTGATTCCCTCCACGCTTGTTGTCACCGCTTCGATGACTGTTCTCACTGGGATTATCATTTTGCCGGCTATTCTCTTTTGGTTAGATTGACTCATTATCACGCTCCAATAACTGAGCCCTATTAACAACATCCGAATACAAACACGGTTTATGAGAGATAAGATATTGACATATCTCGTGTTTCAAACCTCTTAAAACATTAGCGTCATTCTCTCCTCATTATCAACCAAATGGGACTTAAAACGGGACAACTCGACAAACTTGGCTTTCGATCTTGCGATACGGTCATGTTGTTTTGTTCCACTTGATGAACTTTACCTCTTTCATGTGACGAAATACTTTCGGAAAGTACTTGTCGTTGAACAGTTCTTGGAACTTCTCCCAAGACATCTTCAGTGTGGCAGGTTGAATACGCTTTACAGATTCTCACCAGTAATCTGCCTCTGCCCGCAACATGAAAGTGGCAAAGGGAACCTTTTGCTCCTCGGAGCATCCCCAAACATCAAATATATTGTTGATATGCTTAATCCACGTCTCCGCCTTAAGTGGTTTTGGCTCTCCAAAGAACTCCGGTGGTCCCAGTTCCTTAAACTGCTTGGCGGTGACCATCCGAGAGTTGCCAGTGTTTCCACCTGCATTATGGACAGGAGCCGCTCTTGCTTGATATTGCATGAATTACATAAAGCCTCTGAACATTCCATCATTCATCATCTGGTCCGTGTTGTTGTTTGCCTGAGGATTGTCACCTTCCTGATGCACATTATCCTGATTATTGATCTGTGGAGACTCAACGGTCTCCTGTGCTCCATTGATAATCTCAACATTTTCGGATGTCATTTTCAAATACTGCCACAAAACAAGAGTTAAATAACATATCACATATTAACCTTATACTCGAATGACCAATTAAATACCAAATAAACTTAGGTAGGTCATACTAGCGAAAAGAATTCCGCCTCTCTCCCTCCTAGTTTCTTGTCTCACATCTTAGCAGGATCATATCCCAAGCTTTGATACCAACTGTGACGCCCCCAAAATAGGTATACATCACCCATCTTGAGTTGCCAAATACATGGTACAAAATTCAAATACAAACTAATAATACATCAGTCGTGTAAATTACGACAAAACATATACTGTGAGTTTAAATACAAATATTGTCTTCTAAACAATATCCACTCTCAGAATAAGTCCTCATTTTATTTATTGTCACACTATTTAACAGAATAGTGAGGACTACTAGCTAACACTATCATCCGGACCATTACTCCGTTCCCCGACTCGTCCCAGCTACTTTCTCATTTCCTGAAGAGAATAGTGAAAGAAAGGGTGAGCTCAACTAGCCCAGTAAGAAATATTATGACTAAGATAATGCAGGATAAAAATATCATTAGTCTTCAACAATGTTAAACTGATAAAATACAATAGACATCAAGTTTAACTGTAGCGGACAAGCAATCCATTAAAAGAGTCAAGTAGAGAATAAAATCTACTATCTTTTATGATTTAAAAGGTTTTTCATCACTTTTATCACGAGACTCACTTAAATAAATAATCCACATCATCCCCCGCACTACTACCAAGGATATTCATTAGGTCACGACCACAAATTCCATGCACTACAGCCAATGATATTTGTGTATTCATCAATGGTCATGATCATGCCAACAATCGTCCACCAATGCACTACTACAGGCCAATGATGACTTTTATCACATCATTTGTAACATTACTACCATGATTATACCGAATAATCCGGTCATAATCATACCAAGTCCATCTATGCACACAAAGCCACGAGATGACTTTCAAAAAAATATAAACATGAGGATGATGACAATGATATAAGAATTCAATAAAACAAGTTCAAGAATTAATTTGTCCAGAACCAATAACATCCAAATTTTCAACACGATACTTTCTTTGTAGAGTAAAATTCAAGAATGCTTAGAAGAATATTTCCATGAAAAGATATTGGATGAAGCTTAAATATCAAGGATATTCTACTAATTTCATGGAGTATAGAAGTCAAAACTTTAACCAATCTGAGTATAATAAAGAATGGAATAACAAAAGAAATCACCATGCACGCCGTACATCGCATGTATAAAGTTATTCCAACGTAATAATAAATAATCGAACCAGTCGCAAAATTCGCACCGACAGGATGTTCCAATGTAATAATAAATAATGGAATAACAATGTAAATCACCATGCATGCAGTACTTCACATGTAAAAGTTATTCCAATGTAATAATAAAGGCGGAACCAGTCCGGTGTAAAACACACATGCATGTGATATTCCAAATGTAATAATAAAAGCAGTAATAATAAAGACGGAACCAGTCAGGTGTAAAAAACACATGCATGTGATATTCCAAATGTAATAATAAAGGCGGAATAATAAAGACGAAACCAGTCCTGTAAAACACACGCATGTGATATTCCAAATGTAATAATAAAAAAGATGAAATATAGAAGAATGTCACCAAGTATAGGGTGGCAATAGACGTATAAAAGTTATTCCAACATAATAATAAAGAAATGGAATAATGTAAGAATTTCACCAAGTATAGGGTAGATCACAGATACAAAAGTTATTCCAATGTAATAATAAGAAATGGAATAACAATGCCTTCTCTTCATGAATAAAAAGAATAACACCCTTTACCGTAAAAAGAAGCTGGATATAGGAAAAGAAAGTTAGTAGAGACTTCTTCTTATTTCTCTCTATAACTTTCTCTCTCAGAGTTCAAATTGAATTCGTAAGAAAATAATGAAGGAATGAGCTTTATTTATAGAAAAATGGACTGCATAAGAATTAACACATGAACGGTCCAGATTGATTTACTTTAATCTGACGGTCCATATTTAAAGCAAAATCTTTTAAATAAAATATAATATATAATATATATATATTATATCAATATAACACATGCTAAAAAACATTCACGGGTGAATGAAAATTCTCACGGATGAGTTTTTCTTTGGATGACATGCCAAACTTCAACTCAACACCAAGAAAAACAAAATAAGTATAATAATGTATATATAATAATAATATTAGCAAAACTCCCTCCTGACATGTTTGTAAAACTCCCCCGTGACTTAAAGTCACACTCCCCACCCATCTTTATCATATATACACACACACACATACATATATATATACATATATATAATTATATAACAAAACTGAAATAACGTCTACCAACAATTTTGAAAAATGAGTAAGTGAGAGTCCAAATAACACGCCAAAATTTACAACAAACACTGTAGCAATAATTAAACAAAACTGAGTGACTTCTCACGTAAGCATTAATAATCAATACCGTGTGCTATTATGCAACCACGTGATTAATTAGTGTACTTTACTACTGAAAGTAGTTCAATAAGATAACTGTAAAACTTTCGCCGTTATTTTTATAAAATATTTTTGTCGTTTTCTCAATCGAAACAATAATTACGTTAATGGGGTCCACCAATGATTGTATCATTTGTATTTAATATTCCTCGCTAAAACGAATATTCCCAACCAATCGAATATAATATGACAACTTCAGATACTTTGTAAAATTTATAAATATTACCCACAACTATAACATTATATCAAATTCATTCCATAATATTTAAAATGAAATTTATAGTAAAATCATCTTTATTAAAAAGTTGGGGTCTTACAATTATTAATATAAAATTAAATATCATTCTTTAATAAAATATAAAGTGATCATTATAAATCTTGCATTATTATTATTAGTAATTTTATTATTAAGCAATAATTATTAGTAATGATTTTATATATTAAGTAATGATTTTATTATTAATAAAATTAGTTCAATTAGTCTAATAAGTAATGATGATAATTTTTCAAGATTTTCAGAAATTAATTTACTTATCGAATTTATAAAAGTAGTGAAGTATTATTATCAATATTAGAAGTACAGATTATACCAATACTAGATCGCATAACATTAAGAGGAATAAGTACATATTACATGTTCATTTTCATAAAATACAAAAACATAGCATGATTAATACAACCGACGCCTATTTTTTTGGCTCAGAATCCAAAGACTCGATAGTGATTTCGCTTTATCGTGGTCGATTTCAAAGCCATAAATTGCACATTTTCGATGAGGCTTAGAAGGAATGATTTTTCGAGTGCACTCTTGAATCTAGATTATTTTTTGCATGCCCTTTGTTTGAGAAATAATAATTGGCGAAGAAAAACTCTTCTTCCGCTTCCACCTCTGCGTGATCTTCATCGTCATTATCGTATCCCATATCATGATTTAGATCTCCAACTATGCAATCAATGTCGCCATCTCGCCAGATTCAAGAATATTCTCATCCTGGATCATCTTCGGGTCAACCAACTCTTTTCTCTCGTGCATTCGGTTTAAGAAACGGCTTTTGTAACCTCAGATCGAAAGCAAAGCCGCTTTGCTCGCTAACCTCGGTCGGGTTCAAAATATTTTTTTATTATTTCCTTATATAAGCCGGTACAAGCTGTAACGATCGAAAAAAAAAATTTTAAAGGATAAACCGGTACAAGCTCTTCCGATCGGATTATTTTAATAATAAATATTCATATTGTATAACTATACTGACAAGAATATTTTACATGGACCTCTCTTATTAAAATAGAAGCCGGCATAAGTAAATATTTGGGCACAACAACCTGTGCTGGCTGATCAATTACAACTTCTAATCTCAGCCTTCAAATCAATTTATCAACGGTACAAAAAAAAATTATTGCACAGTTCCTATGGCAACCGGTTGACATGGATGAGTTCTCTTTCTCTCTCTCTCTCTCTCTCTCTCTCTATATATATATATATATATATATATATACACACACACACACGATGGATTTGATGGCAAAAGAATTTATATTATTTTACTCTCTTTTTTTTTGGAAAAAAAAAACAGAGCATTAATTACATGTAAATGATATGATACTTTAAAATTTTGTTACCATGAAGTTAACTACTCTCTCCGTTCCTTAATATAAGTCGTTTTAGAGAAATGTTTAGTAAGCATTAATTGCTTAGTTTCCGATTTAACCCAAGTATTAAATGTAACTTTGGTTCTCTCACTATTTTTTGTCCAATAAATAACAAACTCTTCTTTCAATACAAGGATAATATAGACAATTGATATTATAGTTAATGCTATAAAATCATTATCATAATACTTGTGCACAACCTTAAAACAACCTATATTAAAAAACCGAGGAAGTATATGATAAATTGATCATATTCGACTTGCGTGTCGACCAATACTTTCCCAAAATTAAATAATCACCAATACTTTCCCAATTTAGGAGCGGTAAATTGATTTCTATATATAAAAAGAGATTTGGATATGATTAACATTCAAAGCCTAGTTTATTACCAAGACTGTTTAGATTTCGTGACAGTAATCCATCAAATTACACCAAAAGTCCATATTACCCCTCAAAAGAATATGATTTATTATGTGTTTGTAAGTTTGATCAAGGACTGCCCGTGTTATTTTGCAGCCATCCGTGGAGTTGGTTACACTTTAACATCCCAAAGGTCCTTCACTTCCATTTCCATATATGCATGCCTCTAGCCTCTAGCCTCTAGCCTCTAGCCTGTAGCCTGTAGCCTGTAGCCTCTAGCCTAGAGAGAGTTTTTCCCCAAGGCTTATTAGCAAAAGTCTCTATTATTCGGAGTAAAATATTATTGTATACAATTGGGAATAGGATTTCAATATCGCAAGACCGAGAACAGAGGAGAGAGAAAGGGGAACTAAATTACTATATGATTGGTTGTATTTGTTGGGTTGAAGCTATTCTATTCAGTATTCACTCTGTTCTGGCCATCACCATCATTGTCAATATTCACTTCCTATAGGTCCTTATCTGTCTCTGTGCACAGTCTCTTGATCCCACTCGAATCTTTAATAAATTATTCCCTTTCTTATGCCTTTTGTTTTTTTTTTTTGAAAAAGTTGTAAGAGACTGCAATTTAGTGGTTAAAGCCCAATTTTTTTCCCCTGTGATCTCTGTTTGTGTGTTGATTTCTTATTTGGGGTCTTTGGTTTTTGGTTCTAAGGATGACTATTGAGAAAATTAGAGGAAGTTATGGGGATGAAATTGATGATTTTCCAAAGGGTATGCGTGTTCTTGCTGTTGATGATGACCCCACATGTTTGAAGCTATTGGATGGCCTGCTACGGAAGTGCCAGTATCATGGTTAGATTCTCCAATGTTTTACAGTTTCTTGCTTATATTCAATTTATGTTTGATGACTCTAAATTGGGTTTTGTTAGATTTTAGGCCTGATTTGCGTTTTTCTCGAAGGGGTTTGAAAATCTTATTATTGCTTGCTTGATAATTTAGGTGTTCTGTGTCATGATTTCATTGACTACAAAAGGCTCAATTGATATAATTTTTTACATTGTTGTTAGTATTTTGTCACAAATTACAGTCGATCAGTTAAGTTTGATGGTTCAATTTTTGTGTTTTAAAGAAATTCTTGAAAGATTTGAAAATGTGTTTTTTTCCTTTCTGTTATCCAAAAAATTGTCATAAAATATAACTCAAGCACGGTTTAGAATTCGTGTTGACCCAACTTCATAAGGGTGATTAGTCATTTAACTTGATGAATTCTAGTCGTGTATATGGTTTAGTCAATGTATACATGTATTCCAAATATTTTTACACTATAAAATTCTGATCAAGTTTGAGTACAGGTCACGTAGTGCTAGTAATATGTGTTCAAAAGGGTGTTCAATTATTTCCAATGCACCAGGGATTTTTGTTTTTGTTTTATACTTTTATTGATACTTGGTTCAATCTCTAGTTCAAATTATGTTCATTCAATCCGTATTTTAGTGTCTTTAACTTTTGTTGTATTTGTAGAATAATGAATAAGGAGGGTGACAGTTCCTGTCTCCAAGATCATGTTTTTGTTTCTAGGGTAGCGCTTATACAATCTTTGTTTGTTTTAATTCTGGCTTTTGCTCTCCCTTTTCTTATTTTTTTGTTTTGTTGTTGTTTATGATGAGATTGTCTTTCTTAAGTTATGGCTTTCACTTTGCAGTTACAACCACAAGTCACGCAAGAGCAGCATTGAACATGTTGAGAGAAAACAGAAACAGATTTGACTTGATCATCAGTGATGTGCATATGCCAGACATGGATGGTTTTAAGCTGCTGGAGCTTGTTGGACTTGAAATGGACCTACCTGTCATCAGTATGCAAGAAGCACTTTCGTTATCCCTGATATAGACTTATCCTTTATATGTTCTCTTTCTTCCTATCCCTTGTTTCTTGAAATTTAGTAGTATTTAAGTTTGAAAATTGCATGAAAAATAAGATTATTTCAGTAATAACATATTTTACAGTACTGATCAGTATATCAATTCTTTGGCATTTATGGTATGATTTCCTTATTTAAAAAATATTTACTGACTTTGAGATGGCCTCAGTGTTGTCCGCAAACAGTGATCCGAAACTTGTAATGAAGGGGATTACTCACGGTGCTTGTGACTATCTGGTAAAACCTGTTCGAATTGAGGAGCTCAGGAACATATGGCAACATGTAATCCGGAGGAAGAAGGTGGACTTCAAGTTGCATGACAAATCAAACTCTCAAGACGGGGATCAGCAGGGAAGTGAAGGTGGACAAGGACCTGCATTGACTGGTAATGCAGATCAGAATGGGAAGATAAATAGAAAAAGAAAGGATGAGGAGGAAGAGGGTGAAGAGAACGAACATGATGACGATGACCCATCAACACAGAAGAAGCCTCGGGTTGTTTGGTCTATAGAGCTTCACAGGAAGTTTGTTGCAGCTGTTAATCAGTTGGGCCTTGAAAGTGAGTTCTTTAATGCCAAATAATCAAGTCCTTATTATTTCAAATATGGAACTTCTCACGATTGATAGTCTTGATTCCTCATTTTCTTGTTTATAATGCAGAAGCTGTTCCTAAAAGGATTCTTGATCTGATGAATGTCGAAGGGCTTACAAGGGAAAATGTGGCAAGCCATCTACAGGCACAAACCTAACCTTATGCCTCTGTTAATTAAAGTGTACCTTTTAGAAATTTGTGCCTTAATAGTTAATAGCGATTCATTGAATTTTGACATAGTTTGCCTACTTTAGTAACTTGTTCTTTCTGTAAATTCAAGATTTGTTCTTGACGATAGGAGGATGCACCTAGACAGATGCTTCCTGTCCTTCTTGCAGCTAATTTGGAAACCCTTGCCACCTAACCAATCTGGCTAGAGAAGGACCCAAGGATCGAAAAGGAAAACTTAATTTGATGAAGATCACATCCTTTATTAACCTGACGTAGGCGCGATGGATTAATTTAAGTATGATTCTCTTATTTTTTACGACACACTATGGGCTGGGAAAAAAAGAGGATAGGTGACTTGCTGAGATTATTAAAATTATTGTCCAAAATACCGAGGGGGAGGAGTGTCACCTCAAACTAACCTCCAGAAAAAAACAGAATTTCTGTAATATTTTTTCAGGGAATAGGCAAGGTTGGCCCATTAGGGTAAGGAATTTGTGATCTTGAGGTTGTACAAACTAAACTGATTTCCCTTTAATTTGTTGTTGTTTTTTGTAAAGTCTAGCTTAACTTGCTTGAATTGTGTTACAGAAATATCGACTCTACCTGAAAAGGATTAATTCTGTGGCATCCCAGCAAGCTAACACGGTTGCTGCATTAGGGGGTAAGGATGCCTCTTATATGCGCATGGGAACACTAGATGAACTTGGAGATTTTCGAACATTGGCTGGATCAGGAAGGCTTTCAAACACTGGGCTATCATCATATTCACCTTCTGGAATGCTTGGAAGGCTGAATAGGCCAGTTGGTGTGAGCCTCTGTGGCAGCCTTACTTCTTCAGCTGTAATCCAACCAAGCCATGCCCAAAACCTAAGCAACTCTATAAATGCTCTTGGGAAATTCCAGTCATTTGTTTCACCAGCACAGCAAAATCCAAATTTGTTTCAAGAAATTCCATCATCCTTGGAGCTTGATCAGTTCCAGCAGAGTAAGAGTACTGCCCGTGATGTGGACTTCAATCCTGCAGATAACCACATAAATTTTGCAGTTTCTAATACTTTTACAGATACAAGGGTTAGAGGTGGTACCTTAAACAACGTACTAACTGCTGGACAGAGCAATTCTTTGGTGTTACAAGGGAATACACAGCGAACTCAAAATGGGATTGGATTCATCAATCAGTCTTCTATCAACATGGCTTCTTTCAACTCGGATTCTTTTAATATTGGTGCCAGTGGTTCTTCTAATACCCTGGAAGATGGTAGATGTCATGAAACCTGGCAGAATGACTTTCAGTTATCAAAGTTTCCGTCAAACCCTTTGACATTAACTGAACCTTACAATAATGCTCAGTTGCCTCCTAATAGTTTGATGTACAATAATTCTTTTCCAAGTGCTCATATTCAGAACTCCCCAATCCATTTCTCGTCTAATTCTACAGTTTCTGCACCTCTTGAAGATTCAAGAGGAGAATGCCAAGACAGTTTGTACGGTAACATTGTTCAGAATGTGAACCAAGAACCAAATCAAAGATTGAGGCAACATAAACAGGATTGCATTCGCAACTCAAATAATACTTTCAGCACCTTAAACTCTGTGGCTCATGCCAATGGTGGTGTGGCTCCCTTTAGCCAGAGCGTGGACCATAATAATGGAGACTACAATCAAAGGATGGAAGTCTCTCTGTCTGGCATATCAAATGCTAGTGCTTCAAGTCTTGTACAGCAAAGTGAGACTGACAAATCAACCATGAACTTGAAACTGAGGTCCAATGAAGGCTATCTTTTCGAGCAAACAAATTCACAGGGTCGTTTAGTTCCTAATAATTACGATTCCTTGGATGATCTAATGAATGCAGTAATGAAACGGGTACGATATGTTTCAACCTCATCTGATTCAGTTTCTTTTATGCCTCCTACTATGCTCAAGTAATCAAAATAATAAAATACCATGATTAATCAAAAGTATTACATGCCAGATTCTGACTTGTGAAATAATTTCGGATTTTGAGGTAGCATCATAGTTTGCATAATTTGGCTGTTGATTTGACCGTTTAGTACCTCTAATTACATATTTCATTCAGCGTACCCGAGTGTACAGTGGCAGTTGTTGCTTTTCAATTAAAATCTGTTTGATGACCCTCAACGAGTGTGTTTTGCTAAATCGAACATGTAAGAGACAATATATCACCATAATATAGCATCCAACTGTAAAAGTGCCTTGGAAGGGCCAACCTTGGGGATCTTACTGTATAACACCTTCACTGTATAGACGGTATAGGTTTATTACAAGGATCGTAAAAGGTCTTAATAAGAAAAATAGGGGTTTCTTGCACATTTTTTCGAAAATATTATTGGTCCATTTTCTCACAGTTACAGTAGTCAAACCTCTTATAGGCGGTGGTACCACCCCACTGCCCAGTCGGTTGCCCATTTTTTCCCCTAGTTTATTTGAACTAAAAAAGGGAAATTATTTGTATAATATGCTATTTTGATACAAAATACCTACATTTGATCAATGTCAAAAACAAAATAAAAAATCAAATATTTGTAAAAGGTTATCCCACTGTTTAAAGTAGTGTTGCATAGCTAAACTTTGAACAAAATAAAGAAAATCTCAATTTATGCTACAAAACAATGAGACAGAAAGATTACTTATATTTTTTAACTTCCTTTCCAGTGATTGGTGAAACCAAAAGGAAAACTAAGTCTGGCGCTATAAATGTCTCGGCCAGATTCAGAACCATGCTAAACTTGTCATTATGTAGTTCAATAAAATCCTATTTCATTCAAATAATGACATTTTGTTCTTATATGTTACGGATGTACAAAGTTTAGTACATTCTATACTCTTGTTTTTCTTTCGTCCATGACATTTTTGTAATGCTTCTATTAAGATTTATATGGAAAATTCATATTTGTGTTGTGCAGGATAAGGATGGAACTATGTTAATGGGTGGAGAATTTGGATTTGATGCCTACTCTTTCGGAACATGTATTTGATTCTTTTTGTTGCTGATTTATAGAACATTGTTTACTCCCTTTTGGAGTTTGAACCGATTTGTGTTTTTTATTTCCTTTCTTTTTGGCTAGTCTTTGTAGTTTATTAGTTTCCAAAATTCAGTTTTATGGTAGCACTTACAAACACAAAAATAGTTTGCCCTTAATCACAAGTTCGTGTGTATGCTCCTCTCTAGTAGTAAAATAATTGGTACCATGTTGGTCTGGTATTGTTTTTCATTCCAAGCCTTCAATTCTATCCTATTGGATGAGACACTTCATAATATAGGTATTGGTTTCCCATGTTTTTTGTTTTGTTCTGTCTTTTTTGGGAATATTGGTTTCCCGTGTTAAACTTGTGGTCGATATTCACCTAGTTTTTTGTTTTTTGTTCTGTTTTTTTTTTGGGAATATTGGTTTTCCATGATATTCTTTTTGGGAATATTGGTCTCTCATAGGAGTATTAAACTTGAAACTTGTGGAAGTTGAGTGAAACATAATGAAAGTCTGTTCTGGTGGGGAAGTAGAATTAGATGATACCCTCAACTGTTTCTGGTCCCGAATCAAAACTTCTATATACTAATCAATAATCATGGAACCGATGGCTGGAGACGAGACCAGCCGAGTAGAGGCGGGCATGATCATCTTTTATGATCTAGAAAGTGTTGTTAGTACCTCTAGTAATAGATTTGAAATCTTTACACTCTTTGTTTTTTTTAATTAATGTTTTTGGAGAAAACATTTAGATCTAGAAATGTAAAAAATAGAGATAATACAAATGACAATAAAAAGAAACTAACTTCTAACTCGAAAAACAGATGAAAAGAAAATGAGGGAGTACATTTAAAGACCACATTCAATAGGAATATTAAGTTTGAACCCAGCAAACTAGTTCTAATGTCAAACAATTCAAATTCAATAACGTTGGACTGTTGCCATTGCTTGTCATGTATTCCTGTTAATTTATGGTCGGACATATTCAGATCACATAGGGATCAAAAAGTCACAAATAGAGAGAGAATCTGATATAGTGGATTAAAACTCGATCAACTTTGCTGTGTGCTACTATAAATACCGCAGGTAGATCAACTCAAAAGTTCAACATTAAGTGAAAAATATTTGTAATATTCATTTTGCTACCCAACCCATCTGAAGAGCTCTTCGCTCCCACAAGGAAGTCATCTTCCTTTCCTTGATCAACAATGCCTCGGCATGCTCTCTGGCGGCCTCGCAAGTTTCTGTGGCGGTGTTGCATTTTTCAGCCTCCCTCTGGTACTGGGTTGCTACCCTTCTTGTTTCTCCAAATGTGATATTCATATGGTGGAGTTGTTCCGCATCAACAGTCTCTTGCAATTTCAACTCCTCCGTCAATAGGTCCACAAACTGCTTCTCCATCTCTTCCTTGAGATCCGGTTCATCTTTTCCACAGCCTGTATAATTGCCACTAAACATTATTAACATATATTCATCATAATTTTACAGAAACAGAAATGTCGTATTCATCAGAAACAAGAACTTAGAAGAGAGCAAAACAAATGCAGGAAACAAATACCAATTCTGCTTAACCTTTAATCTACTATTTGGGATATTTAGTCACAATAACAATACAATCATATTGACAAGCTCAATGATAAACCATATTAGAGGAATGCTTCTGACATTATTCGTTTCCATATGACTTCTGTAAATCATTTTGTCATGTTTCTATATGTTTTTACTTAGGTAACGTAGAGACTAGCCTCTCCATCACTTTTCCTTTGAAATGTGTTTGCTACTCTTTTATACAACCACCAACCAAGCACATTGGTCTAGACTGTAGTCAAAACACTTGATCTCGAGCATCTTTAACCTGTTCCGGCCTTGCTTTGAGATAACTCCTAATCTGAATTTTTGCGTTAGTCACTACGAGTTTCTCAATTCTCGTCTTTGAGGTAAAGTTGCTCCAATATTGTCGTGGCTTTGTGGCAAAGCATTTGCATCTGATATACAATGGTGGAGAATCACTGATGAGCTAGATTTTCTTAATCTATAAAAAACTCACTAGTAGGTATCGCAAGCATTACAGAGAAGATGATACAGCAATAACAATGCTTTTGGCCAAACAGCTTTTCTAACAGAAACTTGCTTCCTATCTGGACTGCAGATGATAGCCTTAAATGTTTAAGGTTCAGATGCATGCTTAAAGGACCAGAGCTAATTGCCTAATTCATAATGCAACTACAAAAGCTTTATGGGTGAATTTGAAAATACTAAAGTACAAAGACTCTGCAGCACTGCCGTGCATACTGGTAAACACTAAAAGAAAATTGAGATAAAAAGGTTATGAGCATAAATTTGTTGGTGTTACATCCTTATATAAATTTTTTTTTAAAAATGAAGCTTCTCATACACAAATTAGACAACAAAGAAAATGGGATCCGCCATATAATGTAATAATGTTTCTAATTTGGTGATATGCGTACTGTTAATTTACTATTACATTGCTTCATAGATAGATGCCACATTGAGTACTTATATGTATTGACTATTACCAACTTCTACTTTAAAAAAAGTTGCTTTTTCATTTTGGGCTTTTTCAGGGAGCAGGAGGGAAAGGAAAGGAGGAAAAGAAAGAGGAAAGTATTCAATCTCTGACTGACTAATAACAGAGACAGAAAATGAAGCACCAGATAATTCAACCTGGATATCTATCTTAGTTGACTGCATAATTCAATAAAATAAATGCATGATAAGACAAATTAAAAACCTTTTCCATATTGAGTTTGTGAAACAAAATCTAACCTGTAACAGAAAGATTGGCTAAGCCTGCAAAGAAGACATCAAAAGTGGACAAATGTTAGTACAAGTGAAATGCCATGAGTGAGCCAAATAATTTACAGGAGGAGTGAAAACTGAGGAAGAATATCACAATTATCGATGATGGATAGATCAAATGTTGAGGGGGAAAAAATACCCCAAAGGGTTTTCATCCAAACCTAAAAAAAATGAGTTATATGTGGATCCACAGCAATCAGTACACAATTAAACCTAAAGAAAGAGTGGCTGCTTGAAAAATCATAATTTACAACATCAAAAACCCAATCACTAAATTTATTTATTTTTAGTTGTTTTTTTTATCTAATAAGTCAAATTCCCAGATTAAAAATAAATGATCATCTAGTCAAAACCGAAAGAGGAATAAAAAGCATGAAAAACATCTTAAAACCTCAAAATAATGAAATGGGTATCCTTCAATTCTACTCTAAACAACACAGAATCAAACCCAAAAAAAAAAAAAAAAGAAGCAAGCAAGCGATTATCGCAAGGCAGAGAAATTATAAGTAAGAAATGCAAAGGAACATGCATACCAGGAGCAATCTTGAGAAGGGACAGCGGAGGTGGGCAGTCACAAATACAAGGACTGCAAGAAGGTGAAGAGGTTGTGAATTTGAACCCCTTGTTGAACTTCCAGTAGAGAGCAGGCCCAGAGACGCATAAAGCAGAGACTACTGCAAATATCACCAAACAATACCTTAAACACCTCCCAGATCGCCTTGGCATCTTTCTACCTCTTCTAACTCGGTTGGACAAAGACAAGATCTAATGTTATTGATGATACTAGTTCGGAGTCTATCATGCAGGAACTGGGAAGGAAGAAATAATAAGTGACTTCGGATCTGCAAAGGTCGTCTGTCTGTCTGTCTTTAATCGTTTCCTTCTCTCTTTTTTTTTTTTTTTATTTGCATATAAAAAGCTTAGACATACTTTCCCAAAAATTACTTTATTAATTTGATATTTAACTCTCTTTTTTTTATATTATGACTCAATAAAATAGTAAAAAATTATATTTCCATCCAAAACAAAAATATAAGAAAGTTTAGATATCGAGCCAGACACTTCTTTAAACGCGAATGACATTACTCAATTATATTTACGTAAAAATACAATAAGGGTAAAAAAGAATTTCAACTTTTAATTGGAAAGTGTAGTTTACTTTGACTTCTTTATTTCTGTCCTCTGTTTTTGAGCTCACGTTTTGTTATTAATAGAGGGTCACATCAAAACAAAAGATTTGAGAATGACAAATAATATTATCCAAAAAAAAAAAAACTACTTTTACAGTGGTTTGATCGGTCTGAATAATTTCTCTGTATCACCTAATACTTTTTAGTTTGTGAAAAAAAATAAAAAATCCTTGATATAATCAGAGACGAAATCGATACTTTTGTGGCAAATGGGTTGATATAATATGAAAGTTGAAGTTAATTTAATTCATTGATCAGTATCGACACGTAAGTAGGAAGACGATCGCTTTTTGTATATCAGCAGTGATCAGTATGGGGCTCCAAATAGGCAGATATATATGGACAATAGGCAAATATATATCAGCAGTTTTTGTTTCAAGACAATTTATATGGACTGCTAATTTTAATTCCAAAACATAAGCTTCTTGAAACACTTGTCCAAATCGAACATAAAAGCAATTTTTACATGTTTAAAATATTAAGCAAATTAATCAAAAATAACACAGGCAGGCAAGGCACAGCTATCCACTCATATGGATCATCACCATTTCTCCATGTTTAGTATTCATCTATCCACTTACGAATAATCTCTACTTCTTGCCTCCTCTGCAATTTGAGCCACTCCGGATCTTCTTTTGTTGCAGATCGAAAATCCACATGGTGAGCTCCTAATAATTTATTATTTTTTTTTACAATAATAACTATTATATTAAGTAATATTAAATAAATTTCAGGTTGAATAATTTTGAATTTTTAGAGAGAAAATAATAAAAAATTTTATTTTTTAGATATGCTATTATATTAAGTAATATTAAATAAATTACAACAAAACAATTTTTTTTAAAATAATAAAGATTGTTATTTTTTTCAACAAATCAATTATCTAAACAACTTTTTTCACGAGAGGTTTTTATCCAATGTACATAAACCATGAGAAAATAAACGTGCAAAATGACGTACCTTTGTCAGTTACCAGTGCTATAATGCTGCTTGATATATTTTTCAGCACACTAGATACATGATAGAAACAGATATTGAGTCACACAAGGAATTAACATTTTACATTTATTTCAAATAGACATGATTTTCAAGTAAGGAAAGGAAAGAATATACGAGTTGATAAGGATTTACATAATGGCTGCATAAGCTTATTGAAAAAGAAATTTTGGAACACTCTAAAATCATTACTAATACTGTAATACAATTATGCAGAAAAATGATTAAGTTAGTTTACTTAGGAGGATTAAATTAATCTGACCTGCCTCTGCTCCATGGGTCTTGCATTCCATTAGAAAATATGATGTTGCTAGCTGATCTCTTGAGCACACGGTCAATCCTCTGCACCACGATAAACATTGATGGAAACACATGAATTTGCTATTTCCAATTTATTTTTTTTAAAAAAATAGGTATTGTGCTTTCTTTCTTTTTCTTTTTTTCCTCAAAGTTTTCCATAAACAAATAGGACACAAGTTAATATATAGAAAAGACCAAACTTACACTTCCACCAAATTCGGTAGTGATCCAGTGTGGTCTGGGCTTAACTCCATAGTTTTTCAAGCAATTCTCTTCAAAGTCCTTGTAACTGAAAGAGAATGGAGGAAACATGCTCTCCTTGGAACTAGTCATGGGCATGACCATCTCTGTACATGCCTGGAAATGGTTCCGGGCAATACAGTCTATTAGTAAACGCTAAAATTGCAAAATGAATTTCTGAAAATGCTCTCATTGGAACAAGTTATTGCTAAAGCCTGACTTTCATTTTATATTAAACAAAACAGTACATATTTACGTCTGAATTTACTTTGATAAGATCATCATTGTCTTTTAATTTGTAATCTATATTTATATTGTCAACTCTCTTCACTGTAAGCTAAATAAGCTTTAGCCTTTTTCAGTTTTAAAATTTACATCCAGATTCAGACAGTGATGGTTTAATAAAATATACTTAATTAAGTAAGATGGTGGTTTTCTATGGCTAGAAAATATAATACTGGAGTTCATACCTGCCAGTCCCAGCCATGGAGACCATGAGCATCAGTGCCATTTTCTATGTTGAAACATTTTTCTGTGTGTGAATAATTGTAATATAAGCTTGCACCAGCAAAAACCCTGTTAAGCTTGGTGGTTCCAGTTGGTAATCCATCTATAAGTTTGCACATCTGCATCCCAAAAGAAATACAATAAAATTCTAAGACAATAATCTTGGACAACATTGAAAATATTCTAAAATTTGCTTCATCAGTGCCTCAATGTGTTTAAATGCATCGGTTTTAATGAAAAGGAAAATACCTCTTGCACAGGGTAAGCAGGTAGTGGCATCATAAAATTGGCTTCAGTCGGGTAATTCACCATGGATGTGTAAGTAAAAGCTGTCCATAGCCAATTCCTAGCAGAATAAACAGATTCAAGATTCCTGAAATTCGAGCAAAGTTTTAGTTTAAAAGAAAAGAATGAAAGATAATACAAGTAATTTCATTTTCTGACTAGACTACCAATATGTTTCCCATTTGATCAGAATTCAGAACATGCTTTGACCCATCCTAATAGACATTAAAACACAAACTCACTTTGTTTTCTGGTAAAAGTGTTGGAAGTTTTTTGTTTGCGTCCCAATAAAGTCCAAAAGCACTTTTTACATGGTTTTAGTTTTTCTTATGTGAGAGTCTAAACTTACTTGCAAGTTCTAAAAGATTTGCTGAGTTCAGGGAGACTTTGTTCATGAGTTAACAGTTCTGCCCAGCTGCCCTTAATAACCTCATAGCAACTCAAACTTGCATCCTAATTACAACCATCAAATTTCTCAGAACAGTAAAGAAAACAGGAGGAGAGAAAAAAAGTTAACTCATCTGTCTTGTACACTCACCTTGTAATCCTTGGAGACAGCATCATAGAAGCTAGACCATGGAATTATGTTATCAAACTGCAAAATTGGAGCTGAAGATGCCAGTGCCCCAATAGCTATATGTGGGTATTTCAGTCTAAACCAGGCAGCCAGCACTGTGTGTAAAAGAGAGAACAAAAGAGCACAAAGTTAATTCTACTGTATCAACACTACAAGGGCATTAATTGCTGTTCAAAAAATGACAATCATTTTCTCAGTGACTCCCATCTACTAGGAGAAACCTCAAATTTCAATCAGTTGAAATTGAAGGTGAGAAATCTATAGTCATGCCAGATCATTTCATTTGATTAAAAAGATAGAATCTAAGTGGGTAATCCATGGACTTACTTCCTCCATAAGACCCACCAAAGACCACAACAGGAGATGCCTCAGAGGAAAGATTTTGTTTCAAACTCCTTATTAGAACAGCAAAATCAGCCAATGCTTGCTGTGAAGTCAAATACCCCAAGGTTTTAGCTGACTTGTAGGAGTCCTTACCGAATGGCATTGATTTCCCATAAAACCTGTGCTGCAAATTCATATACAAACAGAACCCATATGATTAAATACGGAGTTTTTTTATGGGACATACCAAAGTTTGAAGAAGATGAAGGATCTGGGCTGGGGATATGTACGGACTTCAATGAAGACTAAAAGAGCTTGAAATTTGGGAGCAATGTCAAGCATGAAGCCAGTATTATTTGCAAACCATTCAATATTGCCTTCATTGCCGGTGTAGACAAATATGGGTGCTCCTTGGTGCCAGTACTTGCTGTTAATGAGGTATTTTTGGTAAAAGATCTTGGAGCTCTGGGGTTGGAATGTAAAGTGGTCTAAAATCTGAGGAAAATAATGGGTTTTGTAGGGTATCTTTGATTTTGAAATCTTGGTTTGTTTATGGAATGAAGACTGATATGTTGCTCTACTGGGAAAATATGCTGCTGGCCTTGATTCTATTGTTGTTGTTGTTGATGCAGATATGAGAAAGAAAATGAACAAGGGAGAGAATGAAGATGGAGCCATTTTCTCCTCTCCTCTTTCTCTGTGGTTCAGTTATCAAAAGTCTGAGTTTTGTTATTTTGCGGAGAAAGTGAATTATTATGGTGCTTTTGTAAGCTTTGTTAAGAAAAGGTTTGTTACAGAACAGGCTTGTGAATGATTCTGAATATCTGCTAACAGCTTTTTGGTATATTAGCTGCTGCAAGTGCCAGCTCAGTCAGTGAGTCAGATAATGTAGTAATCCTCCTCTGGGAGCAGATATTAAAGATAAATCATTAGCAATAAGTGTTTATTTGGACAAATTTATCCTTGATAGCTAGCTTTCTTACAAGTTAGTTTTTTGTTTCCCCTAAAACTTATACTACTATAACTTTACAAAGAAAAGGTAAAGACCAAGTTATCACATTTAATTTTGAGTTAACTTTGGTTTTAGTTATTGTGATTTAACACTGTTTCAATAACAAGGACATAATTATATTAAAAAAAAATAGAGGACTCAATATATGTCTCATCCTAAATCTATATTTATAATAAGATAGAATTCAATTTGAATCTTTGATTTAAATTCGATTTGAGAAAGCATAAAGACAATTTAGATTCATTCTAATTTTAATCCAATGACCTTCTCAATTCTTCCAACTTAATTTAGAGGCTCTCATTTCATCTCACACAAAAAAATTCCCGCCCAATCTCTCTCTTCCTCTACCTCATAATCATCTTCATTGTCTCCTCTTCAATCACTCCAATTTTTTCCCCTTCCCCACGAAATCGTTTCCCCTCACTTTTTCTTTTGTTCCGTATCTCTCCCTCCTCCCACAAGCATCCAAATCTCTTCTTCTCTATCTCTGATCTAACCTAAACGGACAAACAAATACGAATTCGATTTAGGGCTTTTTGGGTGGAGCAAATCAGAGATTACGAACTGTGGAGTTTTATGAATTTTTGTTCCCAGACCACGAGTATTGAACCTGGAAAGAAGGAATTAGGTTTCCCTCTCTCTCTTTCTATTTTTGTCTATATATATATAATAATATATTATATAGACAAAAAAATTCGCGCGTTTTACTTTATTTTGATAAGTCGCGCTCATATTTTCTGTAAGTTTTTTTTATTCAATTTTATGATTTTCATTTTCATAAAAAATCATTTGTTCTTTATGAGTTAACTTTCATAACTACTGTTGTTTTGATTTATTATTAACCTTTTTGTTGAAATTTTTGTTTTGTTTATTTGTTTATAGTAGTAAGTGATTTGTTGATTAGGTTCAATAAAAGTCAAGATTGAGCATGATTAAAGAAAGTGAATCTTTGTAAGTGGTATATATATATCCCCTTTAAGGTTTTTCAGCGAGTTTCAATTAATTAAAGATTGTTTACGCCATTATTGATTATGTCCTTATATATAAGAATAAATTTTATGCAATTAAGAAATTCTAAGTGTTGATTCTAATGTAAGATCCCTAATCAAGTATATGATCTGATGAATGTTTGTTTGTGTTGAAGGAATTGGGTGAGATTAAAAAAAGATTTAAAGAGATGGAAGATGAAGTTGTTGCTCTTCGATAAATGCAGGCCAATGTTGAGAAAGAAATGGGTGTTGTTCAAGGTTTAATTTTTCTTTTTTAAATTGAGTTTCAATATCTTCAATTCTTTTTTTTTTTCTAAGTATCTCTATAAATAGAATCTAAGGATGTAAATGAACCGAGTCGATCTGAGTATTGAGTTGCTCAGATTTGGTTCACAAAATTTATCGAGTATAAAATAAGGTTTGATTGAGATTTGTTTAGCTATTGAGTCGAACATGATTTCGAATCGAACCCGAACAGTTTGAACTTTTTGAACTAATATGATCTGGGTGTCAATTGAAAATTACAATTTGAGGAGGTTTGAGTAATATATCGAACTTTAAATTTTACTCATTTATATTTTGAGTTGAGCTCAAATCGAACTTTTAGTCTAATTAGTACGAATCGAATCTGAACTGTTTGCTCATTTTACAGCCTTAATAGAATCTCTGTTCTGGTGAACTGGTAATTAATTTTGAGGAAGTGTTATAAATACTCTTAATGTGCAAAGGAGTTAATTTGATGTAGTTGTTATCTTCCAAAGAGGTGTTGCTAATTCATGATAAGTAATGAGTTCTTTCAAAGGTTTCAGTTCTTAAATTTTAGCTATATATCAAAATTCATCTCTCGGTTTGATGGATTTCTAATTAATTGTTAATTAGCTTCAATAATTGTTAGAAATAACATTTGTTTTAAGATTTTGAGTAAATTGCATATTGTGATATTTGAGCTTCATTTGGAACAAGAAAAGGAAATAAAAAGGGGGGCTTAAGGTTGTTAAGAGGGGAGATGAACCTCATTTTCCTTATATTATACTCTCTCTGTTCCTAAAACATTGACGTTTTAGGGAGGAATTTTTGTTCCTAAAAAATTGACGTTTTGAGAGTCTCAATACAAATTAACTCTTTTTTCCTACTTTACCCTTATTTAAAGTTTTCTCCTTCTTACTCTTTTTCCTCAAAAAACAAAAAACCCTTCTTGATCATACAAATAACCTTCTAACTTCCTTCCCTTCCCAATGTTTCTAATTCATATAACCATGGCGTCTTTTTTATTTCCTTTCAAAAGCTTATACAATAACTGTGACGCCCCCAAAATTAGGTATACGTCACCCATCTTGGGTCGCCACTTACATGGTACATAAATTCAAATACAAACTTACTAATATAATCGCTGTAGTAATAATACGACATAAACCGTGAGTTTGAATACAAATATTGTCTACTAGATATTATACAAACTCAAAAGGAGTCCTCATTACAACTATTATCACACTATTTCACGTAATAGTGAGGACTACTAATGCTATCCTCTCGACCATTACTCTGCTCCCCGACTCGTCTCCAATTTATATTCTCATTTTCAAGAGAATAAAGGAAAGAAAGGGTGAGCTCAACTAGCCCAAGAAGAAATATTATGACTAAGATAATGCGTAATAAATTATCATTAGCCTTCAACAAATGTTAAACCGATAAAATAAAATAGACAAACAGTTTTAATCGGCAGCTTGAATACGCAATCCATTAAAAGAGTCAAGTAGAGAATAAAATCTACTATCTTTTAGGTTTTAAAAGGTTTTCATCAATTTTTTATCACGAGACTCAAATTTTAATAAATAAACCACCACATCTAATCATCCCTCGCACTCACTGGCCAAGGATTTTCATCAAATTATCAATGGTCATGACTATACCGAATCACCCCCGGTCATAATCATACCAAAACTATCCATCATCGCATTACACGTGCCACCGAGGACTTTTATCACATCATTTATAACAAGCCATGATTATACCGAATGATCCTCGGTCATAATCATACTAAGTTCATCTACGCACGTAAGCCAAAGATAACATAATATATCATGAGGATGATGACAATGACATAATAATTCAATAAAACAAGTTCAAGAATTATTTTATCCAGAATTAGTAACGCCCAAATTGTCAACAAGATATGCTTTTTGTAGAGTAAAATTCAAGAATGATCGTAAGAATATTTCCATGAAAAGATATGGATGAAACGCAAATATCAAGGATATTCTACTAATTTCATGGAGTATATAAGTCAAAGTTTTAACCAACTGGGTATAATAAAGAATGGAATAACAAAAGAAATCACCACATACACGCAGATTTCAGATGTATAAAAGTTATTCCAATGTAATAATAATAACGGAACCAGTCGTGAAATTCACATCCCATGTGATGATCCAATGTAATAATAAATGCTTTAATAATAAACAATGGAACCAGTCCTGTAAAACACACGCATGTGATATTCCAATGTAATAATAAATGCGAATAATAAACAATGGAACCAGTGTCCGTGTAAAACACATGCATGTGATATTCCAATGTAATAATAAAGAATGGAATAATGTAAGAAGATCACCAAGTATAGGGGATTCACAGAGACAAAAGTTATTCCAAATGTAATAAATAAGGATGGAATAACATAAGGATTTCACCAAGTATAGGGGTACACAGATATACAAAGTTATGTATAGGGTATACCACTTTTTACACAAAGTTATTCCAATGTAATAATAATGAATGGAATAATGTAAGTTCTCTTCATGAATAAGAAAGAATAACACCCTACTTACAGCACAACAAATAATATCCCTTACCGTAAAAAGACACCGGATATCAAAGTAGTGAAGTACCGTAATACTCTTCTTCTTTCTCTCTATAGATTTTCTCTATAGCTTCTCTCTATAATTCTCTCTAGTAGTTTCAAAGTGAATTCGTAAGAAAATAATGAAGGAATGAGCTTCATATTTATAGGAAAATAGAATGCATAGTAATTAATCCATGAACTATTCCAAATTGATTTACTTTAATCTGATTCATCCATATTTAAAGCAAAATCTTTTAAATAAAATATCATATATTCTATTTATATAAAAACATTTTACTATGCAAACACTATGCAATACTATGCAAAACACTATGCAAAAACACTATGCAACACTATGCATAATAAAATATAATATATTCTATTTATGTAATAACTTTAATAAAGTATTCTATTTTATATAAAGATGTTTCGCTTTTATTACGTTAATAATATGTAATAAAACAAAACGTCATTATCGCTATAATAATTCATATTATTAATCGACAATAATGGAATCAAACCGAGTGACTTCTCACATAAGATCAATAATCAATACCGTAAAGTGCTACTACGCAACCACACACGACATCGTATTTTTTTACTACCGAGTAGTTCAACAAGATCAACCAGAAAACTTCCGCCGTTATTTCAATAAAATATTTTTGTCGTTTTCTCAATCCGACAATAATTACGCGCTGGGTCCACCAATGATTGAGCCGTTGCATTTAATATTCCCTCGCTAAACCGAATATTCCCCACCAATCTAATATAATATAACCACTGTGCATACTTTACAAAATTTATAAATACTACCCACAACTATAATATTATCTCAAATTCACACCATAATATTAAAAATTATTTCGACAAAATTTAAATCTTTATCGATAAAAACTGGGTCTCACAATCTCCCTCCTTATGGAATTTCGCCTCGAAATTAGGGTACGACACGGTATGATAAAGAGGTGAGGATACTCAATACCTTTATCTTTATCATTTAAATTCATCTTCGCAATCCTACCAAAGATATTCATTAACAATTCATCTTTGCACTCACATGTGCCAAGATATACAAATCAGAAACCAATAATGCCGAGACGCAAACTTAATAGTATCACGACCATTAATTATCCATTCACCATCGGCCAATGATATTCGTGTTTTTAATTACTACCATGATTATACCGAATAATCCGTGGTCATAATCATACCAAGTCTATCAATGCACTACTACCAAAGATGACTTTTACCACATCCATGAATTAATATTTCATTCACGAGACTCATTTCAATAATTAATCCATATCATCGAATCATCCCGCACTACTGTGCCAAGGATATTCATTAAGTATCACGACCACGAATTATCCATGCACTACTACCAAAGATAATTGTGTATTCATTAAGATCACGACCACAAATTATCCATGCACTACTACCAAAGATAATCGTGGTATTCATTAAGATCACGACCACAAATTATCCATGCACTACTACAAAGATAATCGGTATTCATTAAGTATCACGACCACAAATTATCCATGCACTACGGCCAAAGATAATCGTGGTATTCATTAAGATCACGACCACAAATTATCCATGCACTACTACCAAAGATAATCGTATTCATTAAGATCACGACCACTTAATTATCCATGCACTACTACCAAAGATAATCGTGGTATTCATTAGTATCACGACCACAAATTATCCATGCACTACTACCAAAGATAATCGTGTATTCATTAAGATCACGACCACAAATTATCCATGCACTACTACCAAAGATAATCGGTATTCATTAGTATCACGACCACAAATTATGCACTACGGCCAAAGATAATCGTATTCATTAGTATCACGACCACAAATTATCCATGCACTACTACCAAAGATAATTGTGTATTCATTAGTATCACGACCACAAATTATCCATGCACTACTACCAAAGATAATTGTGTATTCATTAGTATCACGACCACAAATTATCCATGCACTACTATAAAGATAATTGTGTTTTCAATTACTGATTATGATTATACCGAACAATCCTCGGTCATAATCATACCAAGTCCATCTATGCACCATGTGCCATGTAGATGACTTTCAACATAATATAAGCATGAGGATAATGATATAAAGAATCAATCAAATGAGATAAAGGATAAATATTAAACATTTATAATATAATTTATCCAGATTCAAGAATATCCCCATGTTATCAATCACTTAATAATCTCATAATCTAATATCCTTAATATTATAACAATATTTTAATCACTTTAAATTTATAAACAATTTATCTTAATTGTTTACGCTTTTACCATATAATGCATTTAATCATTCAAAATGCCATACTCATAAGATATCATCACCAATTATCAAATCTCTCAAAAAATATGCATATACTCTATATAGGATTCTCTAGCCATAAAATCTTATTTTCAACTTTGTTACTTCACATAACATATTTAACTCATATGTTCGTAACTAAACTATTTTCATGAAATAAAATACCAAATCAGTCCCAAAAATATTTCTTTTCTGGGATTTAGCATAATATAGTCCCATAATGAAAATATATTTTTCTCAGAATTTTTAAAATTCATTTACTATTTTTCAAAAATCAATTTCTAATTAATTCCTTAAGAAATTTGTTACCTCAAGTTTAACTCCAAAAATTTCCAAATCTTGGCAGGTCTTTACACATGTTAATATGAGCCTCCAGTTTAAATTTCATGGTCATCGGAGTTATAGAACTCCGGTTATAGCGTTTTTCGTCGGAAAAACCTAAATATTGAAATAGTCATAACTTGCTCATTTTAAGTCAGAATGAGCTCATTTTTGGACAGGAGGTACTTTATACCATATACCTTCATGTCCCAAAAGGCCAGAATTTTTCTCATAATTTAAGTTGCCGAAACAGCCCCTCTAAAATTGTGGCAGCAACTTTTTCGGTTTTTGCAGCTTTGCACTCCTTTGCTAAAATCAGTCCACACAAAAATCTACAACACCTTTTCCAGTAATTCCACTTGGATTAGTTAGGTAACTCATAGATCTAACTCTAGGACTTGACCACACTCAAAAATTCAAAATATAATAAGAGATTTGGTCAATTGAATTTCATGTTACGTTTTTCACAAAAATTTGATTTTCAACTCTTTGTGATTTCTAAGAAACTTTCATGTTTTCACATACTAACCAACATAACTCATCATAACACTTACTAATACCATGAATACCCATGATTTTCATTAGTCCAATGCTTTTATTATGACTTTCATCATAAACCACGAAACTGCTCATTTTAGTTGAAGAAATATTTGAGGGTTTAAGAAATGGGTTTTCAGATCGGGGTCAATACAAAATTCGATTTCACGCTCTAAGTAGGCTAAGAAGTCTTCAAGAATACGCCAGAAATTTATTAATAATAGAAATATCATTCAAAATTGTGACTCTCCTCCAAGACTTGGATAGTATGTCACATTGATACCAAACTGTGACTTCTATCCCTTAACCTAGATAACACCTCACAATGATACCTATAAACTTGCCATCTTCATTCACGATGTCGCTTACTGAAAAGTCCGGGCCGGTGCATTCCACACAAGGAAGTCAACAACGAAAGGTTCGGGGCTCTTTACTTATGGCTTGATATGACAATAATTGACTTTAGTAGTTTGGTTACTTGAATTCGCACAATAAGTTGGTTATGAATATAAAGCTAACAACCTTCATTTAAAAAAGCATGATGAGTAGTTAACCAATTGATTTCTAAAATCACATCAAAGGCAAGTATTTTCAAAAAGATAAGATCGACAGTAACGTGAAAGTGTTTATTTGAATCAAACAAGATTTAAAAATAGTAGAATGTAACGAAGGCTCCTACTAATCTAAGTTTCAACCAATAAGTCAAAGTCTAACTTCTCCTGAGTCAAATTTAAACGTTGAACGCAAAGCAAGAGAGATAAAATAATGGGTAGAACCCAGATATCTTATAAGGTATAGACTTTAATTTATAATTAACTAACCCGTGCTAACTTCGCTCGGTTTACTCGCTTTTGAGAAGTCATGAAAAATGCACTTCCTAAAACCAACGACTTTGTTTTGTCCATATCCACCTTTGGTGCCACCGCCCCGTCCCATTTAGACTTGACTTTGGTGCACAACAAAATTGGGCTAAATGACCTTCTCTTCTTGCAATTTCCACTTCTATTATCTTTGCCATGATTACCACAATCAAGTGGTTACCATTCTTAGCATGATAATTTCCCCACGATGGTTATCATTGTTCGATAGTCGTTGCCACCAAAGATGATTATTATCGTGTTGTTGGTCGTTACTTTTTTGTTTGTGAATCAACACTCTCATGTGCTTTATTGCTTATCTCAAAGATTTCGGATGTCATTTTCAAACACCGCCACAAAACAAGGGTTAATTAACATATCACATATTATCCCTATACTCGATCGACCAATTAAATACCAAATAAACTTAGGTAGGTCATACTAGCGAAGGAATTCCTCTATCTCTCCCTCCTAGTTCTTATCTCACATCTTAGCCAGGATCATATCCCTAAGCTCGATACCAACCGTGACGCCCCAAAATTAGGTATATACGCCACCCATCTTGGGTCGCCACTTACATGGTACATAAATTCAAATACAAACTTATTAATATAACTGCCGGTACAATACGACATAAATCGTGAGTTTGAATACAAATATTGTCTACTAGATATTATACAAACTCAAAAGGAGTCCTCATTACAACTATTATCACACTATTTCACGTAATAGTGAGGACTACTAATGCTATCCTCTGGACCATTACTCCGCTCCCCGACTCGTCCCAAATTTATATTCTCATTTCTCAAGAGAATAAAAGGAAAGAAAGGGTGAGCTCAACTAGCCCAAGAAGAAATATTATGACTAAGATAATGCGTAATAAATTATCATTAGCCTTCACAAGTGTTAAACCGATAAAATACAATAGACAACCAGTTTAATCTGCAATGAAATACGTAATCCATTAAAAGAGTCAAGTAGAGAATAAAATCTACTATCTTTTAGGTTTTAAAAGGTTTTCATCAATTTTTTTATCACCGAGACTCATTTTAATAAATAAACCACCACATCTAATCATCCTCGCACTCACTTGGCCAAGGATTTTCATCAAATTATCAATGGTCATGACTATACCGAATCACCCTCGGTCATAATCATACCAAAAAACTATCCATCATCGCATTATGTGCCACCGAGGACTTTTATCACATCATTTATAACAAGCCATGATTATACCGAAATGATCCTCGGTCATAATCATACTAAGTTCATCTATGCACGTAAGCCAAAGATAACATAATATATCATGAGGATGATGACAATGACATAATAATTCAATAAAACAAGTTCAAGAATTATTTTATCCAGAATTAGTAACGCCCAAATTGTCAACAAGATATCTGCTTTTGTAGAGTAAAATTCAAGAATGATCAAGAATATTTCCATGAAAAGATATCGATGAAACGCAAATATCAAGGATATTCTACTAATTTCATGGAGTATAGAAGTCAAAGTTTTAACCAACTGGGTATAATAAAGAATGGAATAACAAAAGAAATCACCATGCATGCGCAGATTCAGATAGACAAAAGTTATTCCAATGTAATAATAATAACGGAACCGTGTCGTGAAATTCACATCGATGTGATGATCCAACAAAATAATAAATGTCAATAATAAACAATGGAACCAGTCCTGTAAAAAACATACGCATGTGATATTCCAATGTAATAATAAATGCGAATAATAAACATGGAACTGTGTCCGTGTAAAACACACGCATGTGATATTCCAAATGTAATAATAAAGAATGGAATAATGTAAGAAGATCACCAAGTATAGGGGATTCGCAGATACAAAGTTATTCCAATGTAATAAATAAGGATGGAATAACATAAGGATTTCACCAAGTATAGGTATGCTGGCGAGATACAAAGTTATGTATAGGTATGCCACTTTTTACAAAAGTTATTCCAATGTAATAACAATGAATGGAATAATGTAAGTTCTCTTCATGAATAAGAAAGAATAACACCCCCTTACGGGTACAACAAATAATATCCTTACCGTAAAAAAGAATCGAATATCAAAGTAGTGAAGTACCGTAGAATACTCTTCTTCTTTCTCTCTATAGATTTTCTCTCTATAGCTTTCTCTATAATTTCTCTCTGTAGTTTCAGGTGAATTCGTAAGAAAATAATGAAGGAATGAGCTCTATTTATAGGAAAATAGAATGCATAGTAATTAATCCATGAACTATCCAGTATTGATTTACTTTAACTCGACGGTCCATATTTAAAGCAAAATCTTTTAAATAAAATATCATATATTTTATTTATATAAAAAAAACATTTTACTATGCAAACACTATGCAACACTATGCAAAACACTATGCAACGCAACTATGCATAATAAAATATAATATATTCTATTTATGTAATAACTTTAATAAAGTATTCATTTTATATAAAAGATGTTTCGCTTTTATTACGTTAATAATACGTAATAAAACAAAACGTCATTATCGCTATAATAATTCATATTATTATTAATCGACAATAATGGAATCAAACCTGAGTGACTTTCACATAAGCATCAATAATCAATACCGCGCTACTATGCAACCACACGACATCGTATTTTTTTACTACCGAGTAGTTCAACAAGATCAACCAGTAAAACTTTCGCCGTTATTTCAATAAAATATTTTTGTCGCTTTTCAATCCGACAATAATTTCATTAGGGTCCACCAATGATTGAGTAGTTGTATGAATATTCCCTCGCTAAACCGAATATTCCCAACCAATCGAATATAATATAACCACTGTGATACTTTTGCAAAATTTATAAATACTACCCACAACTATAATATTATCTCAAATTCACACCATAATATTAAAAATTATTTCGACAAAATTTAAATCTTTATTGATAAAATCTGGGGTCTCACAATAACCATAAACTTCTGATAAACAATGGATATAGATGAAGAAGATACGAAGAAAATTGTCTCGAAGAAGAAGAAAATTGTTCATGATTTTGATTTGAATTTACCTGCAGATCGTAATTTTGATTTGAATAAATTTCCTGAAGAAGCATATCAAGTTTTTGAGAAAGAAGAACTTCAAGCAGTATTTCGATTCATGTTGAAAAATTATTTTCCCAAGTTCTATTAAGTGGGAGGCATGAGAGTCTTTACTTGGAAGTTCTCATGAGGTTAGTTTTTTTTGTTTGGCAGAGTGTGTAGGGATAGAACAGAGAGATGGGTGGGTTGGTTTCTTTTTTTGTTTGGCAGAAAGTGTCGGATAGAACAGAGAGATGGGTGGCTTATTACTGGTTTGATGCTCATTTGTGTGTTCTTCTAATTGATCTGGGGAAGTTTGTCTTTGGGTTTATTTCTTGTGTTTCTGTGTGGATCTATTTTTAGATTTTGTCATGGTTGAATATATATCGAAGAATTAAGCTCCTTCATATGGATCTAATTTAGCTGATGTGCGATGTACAGATTTTGTTTTACTCCATTATTACTTCAAGATGATAACTAAAAGGCGAAAATCCCCTTCAAACTAAACCTTGATCCTCGATGCTATAATTTTTTTAAAGAAATTATTCATACCACTTGTGTTCTATACAGAGAGATGTCAAACATAGGTACTAAGAGATGTTAAACACAGGTACAGAGTATTTCTTAGCTTATACTTGACCCTTGTGTTCTGTACAGAGAGTTGTCAAACACAGGTATAAATTTTAAATTTTTTAAAACTTGATATGGGTATGGTTCTGACTTTTCATTGCAAAGCATGCTGGTGATAAGAGAGTTGCTTTCATTCCTCAACAAGCATATTGGTAAATAAACCATATCTTCTGGACAGAGCATGAATGGCATGGGAAAAAACATAAGAGAGTTACTTTAATCATCCTTTCTGCAAAGCATGCTGGTGAACTCAGTGTTCAAAAACAAGTTTACCCATGTTCAAAAACAAGCTTAGTGTTCAAAAATAAGTTTATCCATATGTTCAATTGCAAAACAAATAAGAGAATTTAGAGAGTAGAACACTGGAATATTGGGTAACATTAATTAATCTATTTAGAGAAGTTCTTGAACTCGGTGTTGTCACTATCTGAAGTCATAGTCTGGAGTACAATGCCTTGCAATTAGCCTTCATTGTTGCAACATCCTCCTATATTCAAAAGCTAATCGGACAAAAAAACTCCTGTTCAACAAATGGAATACATACGCAACATTTATACAGTTATTCCAAAATCAATAAACTAAGCCAAAGTCAGCCTTATTCCTGTTCAACTAAATTCCTTGCTCTAAATAACAGAGAACTTGTTGTACCAATTCACCATCGCATTTTATTTGAGAAGGGAGTTCACCTTTACTTTGCAACACTGATTTCTTGATATGTGGAATTTTGTACTGTTGGGAACCCTTAGCTTTCATGATCTCTAACATGCGCATTCTGAGGTTAAAAAATATAATCGAGACTTTACGGTAGAAAAAGCTTCAAACGAATTCACAATGGCATTAATCGGCTCCTCAACATTTTTTTGGTGATTCTTTATCATCTTTGCAAGGATTGAATAAGAAACAAAAATCCAAGATCTAACACATTCAAATCAAGAGAATTTGCAGGCTGACACATCAAACGTATATCAAATCCATCTTGTGTGGCTGCTCGGCGAAAATCTTCATCATCGGGACTGATGTGTGTTTTGGCATTATCTTGTTGTATAAATATCGGATAATACAACTCCTCTCTTGGCCATTTTTCCTTGATGGCAAGTATTACTTTTTCAATAAAATACCTCTTTATAACATCCCTGTTAACTGAAGTTATTGGCTTTGTTTCCATGACTCTGTGACTCTATTAATACTACTTTTTTTAGCGGGCTCTACACTAACAAAAGGAAACACTCCAATTTTTCGAAAAGATCTCATTTCTTTCACAAGATCAAACCTTGGACGAGCTAAAGCTACTAAAAACATGACTTTTCCAATGAAATTTTTGCTTTTACAAGTACGCAATAGATCATCTTCATTGGGTAACAAGTAGTATTTTTCAGTTTTTTTTTGTCATGTAAAATCATTTTTCATCAATGTGAACCATATTATACATACTTGTGAAAATTGGATCATAGGGCATGCTACTTGCATCAAGCATTGATAGGCAATATTGCAGTCGCAATTTTTTGTTTTCTTCTTTTAGAAAAGGGTTGATAGCATTCGAATGTCGCCAGATATCTCCGGATTGGATATGTCTAAACAATGTGGTCATGCTTATGTTTGTAGAAGAAGATAAACTTCGAAGAGTTGTCCGTTTTTGTAAAGGGACTTCTCGAATTCTATCGATATCAATTTGAATTCTCTTACGACCACAATTCTTTGTCCTCTTAGAGACATCAGCAGTTTCACTATCTCTTGCTTGTTTCCAAATTCGCTGAACAGTACGTATCGGAACAAAAAATGATGAAGCCACCTCCGTTGTTGCCCCTTTTCTTAGTTTTCCATCAACACTTTTTTGTTGTAGCACATTATAAATGGCTTTGCGCTTTTCATCACTTAAAATCGCATATTGTTTGCGATTATGTGTTGATGTTGACTCTAAATCTTCATTGCATTTCTCGACAAATTCATCTATTTGAAAAAAAAAATATTCCATGAAACTTGTGATGTTTGATTAATATAAATAGGAAATAAAGGGATAAATGGTACCAATATTGAAGTTCAATTTACCTGTAGATGTTTGCAATCCTTCTTCCTCATCCACATCATAATCTGCCATTGGCGAGTTTAGATTGATATTGAGATCCTGTATTGGTGAGTTTGGATTGATATTAAGATCCGGCAAATTAACTCGAGACCTATCCGTTCTTGGTGAGTTTGGAGTAACTTCTAATTCCTTATCTTGCCCAATATCACTGGAATTTATGATTTCCACATTAAAATCTATTTCTCCAAGAGGCCTTCGATGACTTTGGCAATATTTGGAGTTTGAATTTGTGTATCTTTCTCCCATTGCTTTGCTTGATCTAGATGAGAAATCAAGCTTTGGAAAAAAATTCGATTTGTCATACAGAATTTGTGTATCTTTCCCCCATTGCTTTGCTTAATAGAATAGCAAACGTTAGGAAGTACTTCTATAGTATTTGGCAAAAAAACTTGGTCTGTCTATTGTACATAATTTTTTTGGCTCATATAGTACTCCTATAAGTTTTAGGCGAGAAAAAAGTACTCCTATAAGTTTTGGCATTAATTGCCTTCATAATCGATGTCATTCTCCTATTAAATCTACAATGACTCATGTAGTACTTCTATAAGTTTTGGCATTAATTGATGTATATTCCTTTTTGAAATCTACAAAGGTAATAATTGATTCAAATGTACTCCTAAGGGTAGTATAGTATTTTTCATAGGTATTAATTGTATTTGTAACGACCCCAAAATAGGTACATTCCATCCAACCCATTCTGAGTCGCCAAATATATGGTACGAAAAATAACTACAACTTTATTACAACAATTGTCGTGCAAAATACAACAACACATATCTTTGTGAGTTTGGATACAAATATATACCAACTGTAAGACGTCACATGATGACACCTTACATAAAGGTATAGTCAAAACCATTTTAGAAATTAGAATCTTTGGGAAGTGCTCAAGAAACCTTAAATACATGGGAGGCCATGCTTTTAGGTTATGGTAGATATCATATGGCCACGTAATTATCCTTGGTTGACCTAATAGACCCCCAAAGAAAAACAAGAAGATTACTATCGTATTCTTCCCAATGGTGAGTCTTCTCTTGACATATCATTATCTCCACATGTCTCTAATTGGGTATTATACTCCAAACAAACACCAAGATTATATAAGTAGTGCTTGTAAATATACTCAAAGAAAGTGGATGAGCACAACCGTGTCTTATGATAACACGAGTTTGTATGTCATTTAGACATCTTGTATGATAGTGACAAAATGACCTTCCAAAGTTGGGTTCGCTTTCACCCTATTTAATTCACCAAAATAACTATTAAATGATGTATAAAATACAACACACTAAAGCCCTCAATAAAATTATTTTCATACTCTTTAGGGAGAACCTCAACAACTATAGACCACCGATTCTATTCCTTGTTATCCCCATTTCAACCCAAAAACTACACTTTTATTACACGAAGGAATTGTGAAACAAAAGGGTGAAACACAACTAGCTCGATAAAGAATATTATGACTAAAGATAAATAAATTATCAATAGTCTTCATCGGTAATGAATCGGAGATTTAGAACATATGGTAGATGATAAAACTTTTCAACCATAGTTGCGGTGAACGCAAGCAATCCATTAAAAGAGTCAAATAGACTATAAAGTACATTGTCTTCTCCACGTTAAAAGTCCACCAACAATATTTTATCCTCGTAACATCAATCAACAGTTCCTTTCCACAATCATATGAATAACTCATAATCATAATTGTGATTCTAAATTCTCTTCTCATCCGGAACGAAGATAATTTTCATCACTTTGTCTTTACCCGAAACATCAAATATCATGGTTATACCAAATCACGTTTCTCATTCATAATCATACTAATAAATTCATCTTTGCACCACGGGCCAAAGATATTCATCAACAGTACTACAGGCTAAAGATATTCAACAACAGTCATCTTTGCATTACGAGCCAAAGATATTCATCAATAATTCATCTTTGCACTACTGGCTAAAGATATTCATCAACAAGCCATCTTTGCACTACGGGCCAAAGATATTCATCAATAATTCATCTTTGCACTACAGGCTAAAGATATTCAACAACAGGTCATCTTTGCATTACGAGCAAAAGATATTCATCAATAATTCATCTTTGCACTACAGGCTAAAGATATTCAACAACAGGTCATCTTTGCATTACGAGGCAAAGATATTCATCAATAATTCATCTTTGCACTACAGGCTAAAGATATTCAACAACAGGTCATCTTTGCATTACGAGCAAAAGATATTCATCAATAATTCATCTTTTTGCACTACAAAGCAAAGATATTCAACAACAGTCATCTTTGCATTACGAGCCAAAGATATTCATCAATAATTCATCTTTGCACTACAAAGCCAAAGATATTCAACAACAGTCATCTTTCTGCACAACGAGCCAAAGATATTCATATATCAAAGAATTACATAATCATTTCGGAAGTTATATAACAATAATTATAACCATGTTGATCAATTCACCTTTTGACTTAAGCTTAAAAATATTCAATTGTAAATTCAGTAATGGTCATGATCATACCGGTCAACAATTCAACTTTTCAGACCATCGTTAAAAGAGAACCTATGGTCACGATCATACCAATAATCTACCCATCTTTGTGAGACCCCAGATTTTATCAATAAAGATTTAAATTTTGTCGAAATAATTTTTTTATATTATGGTGTGAATTTAAGATAATATTATAGTTGTGGGTATTATTTATAAATTTTGTAAAGTATCGCAAGTGGTTATATTATATTAGATTGGTGGGGAATATTCGGTTTAGCGGGGAATATTAAATACAACTACTCAATCATTGGTGGACCCCCAATGTAATTATTGTTCGGATTGAGAAAGCGACAAAAATATTTTATTGAAATAACGGCGGAAGTTTTACTAGTGTTTCTTTGTTGAACTACTCGGTAGTAAAAGTACGAGAATACGTGTGGTTGCGTAATAGTAGCGCGGTATTGATTATTGATGCTTATGTGAGAAGTCACTCGGTTTGATTCCATTATTATTCGATTAATAATATGAATTATTATAAGCGATAATGACGTTTTGTTTTATTCAGTATTATTAACGTAATAAAAAGCGAAACATCTTTTATATAAAATAGAATACTTTATTAAAGTTATTACATAAATAGAATATATTATATTTTATTATGCATAGTGTTGCATAGTGTTTTGCATAGTGTTTGCATAGTAAAATGTTTTTATATAAATAGAATATATTATATTTTATTTAAAAGATTTTTTTTTAAATATGGAATAAAAGTCCGATTAAAGTAAATCAATACGGGACCGTTCATGGATTAATTCTTATGCATTCCATTTTCCTATAAATAGAAGCTCATTCCTTCATTATTTTCTTACGAATTCATTGAAACTCTAGAGAGAGAAATTATAGAGAGAAGGTTTATATAGAGAAAGTTATAGAAAGAAGAAGAGTATTCTCGCTACTTCACTACTTCTATATTCAGTTCTTTTTACGGTAAAGGGTGTTATTCTTTCTTCTTGAAGAGAACTTCATTATTCCATTCATTATTATTTACATTGGAATAACTTTGTAAAAGTGGCATACCCTATACATAACTTTTGTATACGCGGCAGATACCCTATACTTGGTGAAATCCTTATGTTATTCCATTCTTATTTGTTACTGTTGGAATAACTTTATATCTGTGATTTACCTTATACTTGGTGACATTCTTCTATTATTACATTGGAATATCCATGCTCGTGTGTTTTACAGGACTGGTTCCGCTTTTTTTATTGATACATTGGAACATCCATGCATGTGTTTTTTACAGGACTGGTTAAAATCTTTATCATTACATTGGAATATCCTATCGTGTGTTTTACACCGGATCCGGTTCCATCTTTATTATTCTTGGAATATCCCGCTTGTGTGAATTTCACGACGTTCCGTTAAGATTATTATTATTCTGTTGGAATAACTTTAATCATCTGCAATCACCGCATGCATGGTGATTTCTTTTGTTATTCCATTCTTTATTATACCCGGTTGGTTAAAATTTTGACTTCTATACTCCATGAAATTAGTAGAATATCCTTGATATTTGCGTTTCATCGAGATCTTTCATGGAAATATTCTTACGATCATTCTTGAATTTTACTCTCGAAAGCGATGATCGTGTTGACAATTTGGACGTTAATAATTCATGGATTAAATAATTCTTGAACTTGTTTTATTGAATTATTATGTCATTGTCATCATCCTCATGTTATATTATGTTATCTTTGGCTTACGTGCGTAGATGAACTTAGTATGATTATGACCGAGGATCATTCGGTATAATCATGACTTGATATAAATGATGTGACAAAAGTCCTCGGTGGCTGTAATGCGATGATGGATAGTTTTTGGTATGATTATGACCGGGGGTGATTCGGTATAGTCATGACCATTGATAATTTGATGAAAATTCTTGGACAGTAGTACGAGGGATGATTAGATGTGGTGGTTTATTTATTAAGTGAGTCTCGGTGATAAAAATTGATGAAAACCTTTTAAAACCTAAAAGATAGTAGACTTTATTCTCTACTTGACTCTTTTAATGGATCGCTTATTCCAGCTGCAGATTAAACCTGGTTTATCTGTTGTATTTTATCGGTTTAACATCTTGTTGAAGGCTAATGATAATTTATTCTACATTATCTTAGTCATAATATTTCTTCTTGGGCTAGTTGAGCTCACCCTTTCTTTTCTTTGTTCTCTTCTTGAAATGAGAGAACATATTTGGGACAGTCGGGGAGCGAAGTAATGGTCCGGAGGATAGCATTAGTAGTCCTCACTATTTCGTGAAATAGTGTGATAATAGTTGTAATGAGGACTCCTTTTGAGTTTGTATAATATCTAGTAGACAATATTTGTATTCAAACTCACGGTTTATGTCGATATTATACCACGCAGTTACATTAGTAAGTTGTATTTGAATTTATGTACCATGTAAGTGGCGACCCAAGATGGGTGGCGTATACCTAATTTTGGGGTCGTCACGGTTGGTATCGAGCTTAGGATATGATCCTGGCTAAGATGTGAGACAAGAACTAGGAGGGAGAGGCGGGGAATTCCTTCGCTAGTATGACCTACCTAAGTTTATATGGTATTTATTTGGTCTGATCCGAGTATAGGGATAATATGTGATATGTTATTTAACCCATGTTTGGTGGCGGTATTTGAAAATGACATCGAAAATATTGAGATAAGCAATGAAGCACATGAGACAGTTGAGTCATTTCAACCAAAAGGTAATGAGCAACAACACGATAATAATCATAATCTGGGTGGCAATTCCAATACCGAACAATGATAACCATCGTGGAAGAAATTATCATGTCAAGAATGGTAACCATTTCGGTGGTAATCATGGCAAGATAATAAGAATGGACATTTCAAGAAAAGAGGGTTCAACAATGGCGTGAAGGCGTCGGCAGAAGATTTTTGTTTCAAAGGAAGAAGAACGACCACCGGTCAGTATGTTTCAAATGCTTGAGACGGGAGGGACACATCCGTCAAACTTTACGTGACAATCAAAGCGTGTTTTAATTGCGGAAGAGAAGGTCACTTAGCTCGATTTTGTCGTATGGTGAAGTCAAGTCCATTGAGATAGTGATGCCAAAGGATGTCCCAGACAAGCCAAAGCCATTAGTTTAAGAGAGCGTTTTTTTCTCGTGACGAGGAACTTTGAATAAAATTATCACGGGTAAGTTAATCATAAGCTCTTGCGAAGTCTATATCGTATTCGATCTGGGTTCTACCTATTATTTTATCTCTCTTGCTTGCGTTCAACGTTTAAATTTGACTCAGGAGAAATTGGACTTTGATTTATCTGTTTAAACTTAGTTGGGAGAAACCTTCGTTACTCTCCTTTGTTTATAAATCTTGTTGATTCAAATCGAAACTTTCACGTTACTGTCAATCTTATCTCTTTGAAAATACTTGCCTTTGATGTGATTTTAGGAATCAATTGGTTAACTACTCATTATTCTTTTTGTAAGGTTGTTAGCTTTCATATTCTAACCAACTGTTATACGAATTCAAAGCAACCAAACCACTAAAGTCAATCATTGTCATATCAAGCCATAAGTAAAGAGCCCCGATCCTTTCGTTGTTGACTTCTTGTGTGTGTAGAATGCAAAGCCGGACTTTACGTAGGGCGACGTCGTGATGAAGATGGCAAGTTGATAGGTATCATTGTGAGGTGTTATCGAGGTTAAGGGATAGAAGTCACATTGGTATTAATGTGACGTCTTATCCAAGTCTTGGACGAAAGTAATGATTTTGAATGATATTTCTATCATTAATAAATTTCTTGGCGTATTCTTGAAGACTTCTTAGCCTACCCTAGGCGTGAAATCGAATTTTGTATTGAATTTCAAGACAAAACCCATTTCTTAAACCCTCAAATATTTCTTCAACTAAAAGGATCTGTTTACGAGGATTATGATGAAAGTCATAATAAAAGTATAGAACTGATGAAAATCATGGTTATATGAAGTATTAGTAAGTTTTATGATGAGTTATGTTGGTTAGTATGTAAAAACATGAAAGTTTCTTAGAAATCACAAAGAGTTGAAAATCAGATTTTGGTGAAAAACGTAACATGAAATTCAATAGACCATATCTCCTATTATATTTTGAATTTTTGAGTGTGGTCAAGTCCTAGAGTTAGATCTATGAGTTACCTAACTAATCCAAGTGGAATTACTGGAAAAGGTGTTGTAGATTTTGTGTGGACTGATTTTAGCAAAGGAGTGCAAAGCTGCAAAAACCGAAAAGGCTGCACTGCCATGATTTTAGAGGGCTGTTTCGACCACTTAAATTATGAGAAAAATTCTGGCCTTTTGGGACATGAAAGTATATGGTATAAAGTACCTCCTGTCCAAAAATGAGCTCATTATGACTTAAAATGAGCAAGTTATGACTATTTCAATATTTAGGTTTTTCCGAAAAAACGCTATAACCGGAGTTCTATAACTCCGATGACCCTGAAATTTAAACTGGAAGCTCACGATAACATGTGTAAGGTCCTGCCAAGATTTGGGAATTTTGGAGTTAAACTTGAGGTAGCTAATTTCTTAAGGAATTAATTAGAAATTGATTTTGAAAAATAGTAAATGAATTTTAAAAATTCGAGAAAATATATTTTCATTATGAGACTATATTATGCTAAATCCCAGAAAAGAAATATTTTTGGGACTGATTTGGTATTTTTCATGAAAATAGTTTAATTACTGAACATATGAGTTAAATATGTTATGTGAAGTAACAAAGTTGAAAATAGGATTTTATGGCTGAGAATCCTATATATAGAGTATATGCATATTTTTTGATGAGGATTTGATAATTGGTGATGATATTTTATGAGTATGACATTTTGAATGATTAAATGCATTATATGGTAAAGCGTAAACAATTGAGATAAATTGTTTATAAATTTAAGAAGTGATTAAAATATTGTTATAATATTAATGATATTAGATTATTAAGTGATTGATAACATGTGGATATTCTTGAATCTGGATAAATTATATTATAAATGTTTAATATTTATCCTTTATCTCATTTGATTGATTCTTTATATCATTATCCTCATGCTTATATTATATTGAAAGTCATACGTGGCTTTTGTAGTGCATAGATGGACTTGGTATGATTATGACTGAGGATTGTTTCGGTATAATCATAACAGTAATTGAAAACACAATTATCTTTTCTTAGTAGTGCATGGATAATTTGTGGTCGTGATCTTAATGAATACACAATTATCTTTGGTAGTAGTCGTGGATAATTTGTGGTCGTGATCTTAATGAATACACAATTATCTTTGGTAGTAGTGCATGGATAATTTGTGGTCGTGATACTAATGAATACACAATTATCTTTGGCCATAGTGCATGGATAATTTGTGGTCGTGATACTAATGAATACACAATTATCTTTGGTAGTAGTGCATGGATAATTTGTGGTCGTGATCTTAATGAATACACAATTATCTTTGGTAGTAGTGCATGGATAATTTGTGGTCGTGATCTTAATGAATACACAATTATCTTTGGTAGTAGTGCATGGATAATTTGTGGTCGTCATCTTAATGAATACACAATTATCTTTTGGTAGTAGTGCGTGGATAATTTGTGGTCGTGATACTTAATGAATACACAATTATCTTTGGTAGTAGTGCATGGATAATTCGTGGTCGTGATACTAATGAATATCCTTGGCACGTAGTGCGAGGGGATGATTCGATGATATGGATTAATTATTGAAATGAGTCTCAAAGAATGAAATATTAATTCATGGATGTGGTAAAAGTCATCTTTGGTAGTAGTGCATTGATAGACTTGGTATGATTATGACCACGGATTATTCGGTATAATCATGGTAGTAATTGAAAACACGAATATCCTTAGCTAGTAGTGCATGGATAATTCATGGTTGTGATACTATTATTGTCGAGAGTCTCAAAGATATTATTGGTTTTACAGTTGTATATCTTTGGCCTGTAGTGCAAAGATGAATTATTAATGAATATCTTTGGCCGGATTGCAAAAATGAATTTAATGTTTTCAATGATAAAGGTATTCAAGGTATTCTCACCTCTTTATCATACCAGGTACGTACCCTAATTTCGAGGGCGAAATTCCATAAGGAGGGGAGATTGTGAGACCCCAAATTTTATCAATAAAGATTTAAATTTTGTCGAAATAATTTTTTTATATTATGGTGTGAATTTAAGATAATATTATAGTTGTGGGTATTATTTATAAATTTTGTAAAGTATGCAAAGTGGTTTATATTATATTCGATTGGTGGGGAATATTCGGTTTAGCGAGGGAATATTAAATACAACTACTCAATCATTGGTGGACCCCCAAATGTAATTATTTGTCGGATTGAGAAAAAGCATAAAAATATTTTATTGAAATAACGGCGGAAGTTTTACTGGTAGTTCTTGTTGAACTACTTTCGTAGTAAAAAAATACGAATACGTGTGGTTGCATAAAAGACTTGCAGTATTGATTATTGATGCTTATGTGAGAAGTCACCGGTTTGATTCCATTATTGTCGATTAATAATATGAATTATTATAAGCGATAATGACGTTTTGTTTTATTCAGTATTATTAACGTAATAAAAGCGAAACATCTTTTATATAAAATAGAATACTTTATTAAAGTTATTCTATAAATAGAATATTATATTTTTTATTATGCGTAGTGTTGCGTAGTGTTTTGCATAGTGTTTGCATAGTAAAATATTTTTATATAAATAGAATATATTATATTTTATTTAAAAGATTTTTCTTTAAATATGGACCGTCAGATTAAAGTAAATCAATCTGGACCGTTCATGGATTAATTCTTATGCATTCCATTTTCCTATAAATAGAAGCTCATTCCTTCATTATTTTCTTACGAATTCATTGAAACTCTGAGAGAGAATTATATAGAGAGTTATAGAGAGAAAGTTATAGAAAGAAGAAGAGTATTCCGCTACTTCACTACTTCTATATTAGGTTCTTTTTACGGTGAGGGTGTTATTCTTTCTTCTTGAAGAGAACTTACATTATTCCATTCATTATTATTCGCATTGGAATAACTTTGTAAAAAGTGGCATACCCTATACATAACTTTGTGTCTGTGGCATACCCTATACTTGGTGAAATCCTTATGTTATTCCATTCTTATTTGTTACATTGGAATAACTTTGTATCGCATGTTTACCCTATACTTGGTGACATTCTTCTATTATTACATTGGAATATCACATGCGTGTGTTTTACAGGACACGGGTTAATTTTTTATTATTCATTTGAACATCACATGCATGTGTTTTACAGGACTGGTTAAAATCTTTATCATTCTGTTGGAATATCCTATCTGTGTTTTTTACAGGATGCAGTTCCATCTTTATTATTACATTGGAATATATCCGCTTGGTGTGAATTTCACCGACCGTTCCGTTATTATTATTATTCATTGGAATAACTCCGCATACATGCTCAAATCGCATGCATGGTGATTTCTTTTGTTATTCCATTCTTTATTATACCCGGTTGGTTAAAATTTTGACTTTATACTCCATGAAATTAGTAGAATATCCTTGATATTTGCGTTTCATCCGAAGATCTTTTCATGGAAATATTCTTACGATCATTCTTGAATTTTACTCTCTCAAAAGCAAGATCATGTTGACAATTTGGGACGTTAATAATTCATGGATTAAATAATTCTTGAACTTGTTTTATTGAATTATTATGTCATTGTCATCATCCTCATGTTATATTATGTTATCTTTGGCTTACGTGCATAGATGAACTTAGTATGATTATGACCGAGGATCATTCGGTATAATCATGACTTGATATAAATGATGTGACAAAAGTCCTCGATTGGCTTGTGTAATGCGATGATGGATAGTTTTGGTATGATTATGACCGAGGGGTGATTCGGTATAGTCATGACCATTGATAATTTGATGAAAATTCTTGGACCAGGTAGTACGAGGGATGATTAGATGTGGTGGTTTATTTATTAAAATTTGAGTCTCAAATGATAAAATTGATGAAAACCTTTTAAAACCTAAAAGATAGTAGACTTTATTCTCTACTTGACTCTTTTAATGGATCGCTTATTCATTTGCGATTAAACTGGTTTCGTCATTGTATTTTATCGGTTTAACAACTTTGTTGAAGGCTAATGATAATTTATTACGCATTATCTTAGTCATAATATTTCTTCTTTGGGCTAGTTGAGCTCACCCTTTTCTTTCTTTGTTCTCTTCAGGAAATGAGAACAACATTTGGGACAGTCGGGGAACGTAAGTAATGGTCCAGAGGATAGCATTAGTAGTCCTCACTATTCTGTGAAATAGTGTGATAATAGTTGTAATGAGGACTCCTTTTGAGTTTGTATAATATCTAGTAGACAATATTTGTATTCAAACTCATAGTTTATGTCGTATTGTATACCTAGAGTTACATTAGTAAGTTGTATTTGAATTTATGTACCATGTAAGTGGCGACCCAAGATGTGTGACGTATACCTAATTTTGGGGTCGTCACATCTTTACACTCAAGTCAAAGAGAAATATCATCATTAGGGTTATAAGAATGTTATATAAAAATAATATAATCAAAATATGGTTTTAATTTCAAGAGTAAGATTCATAAATCAACGATAATTTGGTCGGAGAAGAAACCAATTTGTTGTGAATAAGTACCCGTATTAAATACATAGTCCCGTATCGATGCATAAGTAACCTCGACACTAAAAGATAAAGTTTCATAATAAAATTCATATCCATATTTATAACACGTTAATCCAAATGTTATAAATCACTTAGAAATCTCATAATCTAATATTATTAATATTATAATAATATTTTAATCATTTCTCAAACTTATAAACAATTTAATTAAATTGTTTACACTTTACTAATTAATGCATTTAATCATCATAAAATGCCAAACTCATAAAATTTCATCACCAATAACTAAAATCCTCATCAAAAAATGCAGATATACCTCATATATGATTCTCAAACCATAAAATCATATTTTCTAATTTTCTTACTTCACATAACATATTTAATTCATTTGCTCATAACTAGAACATTTTCATGAAAATACCAAATTAGTTCTAAAAATATTTCTTTTTACGGGATTTAGCATAAAATAGTCCCATATTGAACATATATTTTTCTCGAAATTTTAAAAATTCATTTACTATTTTTCATATGGCCAAAACCAATAGAATATTTAAACATTTATCATAAATTGTACTTTTATCCAAAAATTTTGAAATTCACGAAGTACACCGATATTATATAGATGTACTCTCAATAAAAATTTCATCAATTTTGGAGTTAACCGCAAGGAGTTATAAATAGTTACTTTTAAAATAGTCTTTTCTCATAAAATCCATAACTCCTAATCTATACATCCAAAAAATACCTCAAAATAATCATAGTGGTGTAAAATTCAAGAATGATCAAAACATGGATACAATCAAAGCTAGTATCCGAATAGATATTTTAGACGAAAAGAAAATTTTTTTTTTTTAGGTGAATAGTCTGAAAGATTCGTGAATAGTGTCAGAGATATCGTGAATAAGTCAGATACATGAATAGAAACTCAAACACCAAAAGATAGAAATTCCTGAAAAAAACATCTTCACGCTTCATGAATAGTACTCGTGAATAGTAACTCGTGTGAATAATAACTCGTGAATAGTAATCGTGAATAGTAACTCGTGAATAGTAACCCATGAATAGTAAACCCGAGCATGAAAAAGTTCTAAATTTGATAAAACTTCAGATCAACATTTCAAAGATAATGATATTGAAGAAATAATATCATTACAAAAAAAAAATATCCCTTACCTCAAAGAATCGATTTTGATTGGAATAACTCATTTGAAACGAACTTACCGTATAGCAATACTCAAAGTATACTCAAAATACTCACAAGAATACGCTCAAAATATCGAGAGAGAAATAGAGAAAACTTTGTTTACGGTGTGATTTTCAATTCTAACTTAGCCTCTCTATTTATAGGAAAATGTTAATTACCAAAGCAGACTTGACCTTTACCGATGGCTTTACTCGCTTTACTATTGCCACCCACCACATTTGAAATAAAATTCACCAACCACAAGTGGGGCCCACTCAATTCTAGAATTTTCCACCAAAATGCTAAATTCGGATACTTCAACAATTTATGAACCATTCACCTCTTAAAATTCATAACAAATCATACGTTCATTTTTAACGGTTCAAAATTTGTGGACATATACTCAACTTATATATGTATAACATATCCAAAAATTACAACGATCCAACGGTCGGATTAAAATTATAACTAACATAATATATCTAAAAAAACACCGGTTTAATTTTTTTAATACCTTCATTCCAGACAAAATACTAATAAAATACCTCAACATTAATTCCTTCATTTATAACCATATAAATAAATCCATCATTTATATTCACATCAAATAAATATTTCCTTATCATATAAATTAATAATTAATTATTCACAAATAATATTACGAGAATCACAATAATGACAACGAGTGCAGGTTCCCAGAAGAGGGGCTTTCAATAAGGATCTCTCCATCGGGCGCGCAATTAGGTGACCAAACCTCTCCTTAGATGCAGAACTTTCTAGACATTGCCAATAATGTTATCTAATAATATTATTCAAATAATATGAATTATTGATCCGATAATGAGAAATCTTTGTGCGGTGACAATTATTGAAACAATAATAATATAAACTATCAACGCAAAGAATTATTGAATCAATAAAATAAAATATTGAGCAGTAATTACTTTAACAATTATTGAGTAGTGCCTTCTTATGTAAGGATCAATAACTCAAAAATACTTGTAAACCGCAGGTATCTTCTTGTGCGAACGCCAGACATTCGTATTTTAACCCGGGTATTCCAACAAAGTGTTACTTGATAACGATTACGCCTAGTTATTTATAAAAACTTAATTTTGTCGCTTTTCTTCATCCCACGCGGTTATTACATTATGGGGCCCAAAATGGTCGCTACTGTCGCATACGAATATTCCAGAAGCGAAAGAATATTCCACGACCAAACGAATATTCGACAACAATGAATATTTTATAACCACTTGTGTATTTTGAAAAAATTCATATATCACCCTTAACTTTAACTTTTATCAATTTAACCATTTCTTGAATAGTAATTATAAGAAAAATTGAATACTTTTATTTCATAAAATTCGGTCTTACAATCTCCCTCCTTATGAAATTTCGTCCCCGAAATTTACGTACTGGTATTTCAAAGAGTTGAGAATACCTTGCTTTCATTTCGATTTCATCTTTCCCCGTCATCATGATTTCTCCATTGCTTTCATCTCGTATTTGAGATATCATTCTAGAATATAGCTTCAAAACAAGGGTTAATTTAACAAATTAATATATCACCTAATATCCCGATATTATAGTGACCAACAAATAAGCTTAGGTAGGACACTTTAGCGAAGGATTTACTCATCTCTCCCCTCCTAGTTCTAATCCCGATCTCCGCCAGAGATCATATCCCTAAGCTCTGATACCAAATGTAACGACCCCAAAATAGGTACATTCCATCCAACCCATTTTGAGTCGCCAAATATATGGTACGAAAAATAACTACAACTTTATTACAACAATTGTCGTGCAAAATACAACAACACATATCTTTGTGAGTTTGGATACAAATATATACCAAGCAGTAAGTATCGTCCACAATGACACCTTACATAAAGGTATAGTCAAAAAGCTGCTTTTAGATATTAGAATCTTTGGGAAGTGCTCAAGAAACCTTTGATATGGGAGGCCATGCTTTTAGGTTATGGTAGATATCATATGGCCACGAATTATCCTTGGTTGACCCAATAGACCCCTAAAGAAAAACGAGAAGATTACTATCGTATTCTTCCCAATGGTGAGTCTTCTCTTGACATATCATTATCTCCACCTTTGTCTCTAATTGGGTATTATACTCCAAACAAACACCAAGATTATATAAGTAGTGCTTGTAAATATACTTTCGGCAAGTGGATGAGCACAACCATGTCTTATGATAACACGAGTTTGTATGTCATTAGACATCTTGTATGATAGTGACAAAACACCCTTCCAAAGTTGGGTTCGCTCACCCTATTTAATTCACCAAAATAACTATTAAATGATGTATAAAATCTGACACACTAAAGCCCTCAATAAAATTATTTTCATACTCTTTTGGGAGAACCTCAACAACTATAGACCACCGATTCTATTCCTTGTTATCCCCCGCTTCAATTGACTTCACTTTTATTACCCGAAAGGAATTGTGAAACAAAAGGGTGAGCACAACTAGCTTCGATAAAGAATATTATGACTAAAGATAAATAAATTATCAATAGTCTTCATCAGTAATGAATCGAGAGATTTAGAACATATGGTAGATGATAAAACTTTTCAACCATAGTTTGCGTGAACGAAGCAATCCATTAAAAGAGTCAAATAGACTATAAAGTCTATTGTCTTCTCCACGTTAAAAGTCCACCAACAATATTTTATCCTCGTAACATCAATCAACAGTTCCTTTCCACAATCATATGAATAACTCATAATCATAATTGTGATTCTAAATTCTCTTCTCATCCGGAATGAATATAATTTTCATCACCTGTCTTTACGAAACATCAAATATCATGGTTATACCAAATCACGGTTCTGTTCATAATCATACTAATAAATTCATCTTTGCACCGGGCCAAAGATATTCATCAATGATTACTAAAAGCTAAAGATATTCAACAACGGTCATCTTTGCATTAAGAGCCAAAGATATTCATCAATAATTCATCTTTGCACTACAAAGTAAAGATATTCATTCTTTGCACTACTGGGCCAAAGATATTCATCAATAATTCATCTTTGTACTACTGGCTAAAGATATTCAACAACAGGTCATCTTTGCATTACGAGCAAAAGATATTCATCAATAATTCATCTTGCACTACTACTGGGTAAAGATATTCAACAACAGTCATCTTTGCATTACGAGCCAAAGATATTCATCAATAATTCATCTTTGCACTACAAAGCAAAGATATTCAACAACAGTCATCTTTGCATTACGAGCAAAAGATATTCATCAATAATTCATCTTTGCACTACAAAGCAAAGATATTCAACAACAACAGTCATCTTTGCATTACGAGCCAAAGATATTCATCAATAATTCATTTGCACTACACAAAGCAAAGATATTCAACAATGTGTCATCTTTGCACAACGAGCCAAAGATATTCATATATCAAAGAATTACATAATCATTTGAAGTTATATAACAATAATTATAACCATGTTGATCAATTCACCTTTGCACTTAAGCTAAAAATATTCAATTGTAATTCAATGGTCATGATCATACCAAATCAACAATTCAACTTTTTGCACTTCTTGGCCAAAGAGAACCTATGGTCACGATCATACCAATAATCTACCCATCTTTACACTCAAGTCAAAGAGAAATATCATCATTAGGGTTATAAGAATGTTATATAAAAATAATATAATCAAAACATGGTTTTAATTTCAAGAGTAAGATTCATAAATCAACGATAATTTGGTCAGAGAAGAAACCAATTTGTTGTGAATAGTACCCCGTATTCGTACATAGTCCCGTATGTGAGACCCCAGATTTTGTTAATAAAGATTTAAATTTGGTCGAAATAATTTTTTAATATTATGGTGTGAATTTGAGATAATATTATAGTTGTGGGTAGTATTTATAAATTTTGCAAAGTATGCAAGTGGTTATATTATATTCGATTGGTGGGGAATATTCTTGGTTTAGCGGGGAATATTAATACAACTACTCAATCATTGGTGGACCCCTCACAATGTAATTATTGTCGGATTGAGAAAGCGACAAAAATATTTTATTAAAATAACGGCGGAAGTTTTACCGGTTGATCTTGTTGAACTACTCGGTAGTAAAAAATACGATGAATACGTGTGGTTGCATAAGTAGCACACCGGTATTGATTATTGATGCTTATGTGAGAAGTCACTCGGTTTGATTCCATTATTGTCGATTAATAATATGAATTATTATTGCGATAATGACGTTTTTGTTTATATTCGTATTATTAACGTAATAAAAATGAAACATCTTTTTATATAAAATAGAATACTTTATTAAAGTTATTCTATAAATAGAATATATTATATTTTATTATGCATAGTGTTGCGTAGTGTTTTGCATAGTTTTGTAGTATTGCATAGTGTTTGCATAGTAAAATGTTTTTATATAAATAGAATATATTATATTTTATTTAAAAGATTTTTCTTTAAATATGGACCGTCAGATTAAAGTAAATCAATCTGGACCGTTTCATGGATTAATTCTTATGCATTCCATTTTCCTATAAATGAAGCTCATTCCTTCATTATTTTCTTACGAATTCATTGAAAACTAGAGAGAGAAATTATAGAGAAAAGTTTATAGAGAGAAAATTATAGAAAGAAGAAGAGTATTCTGCTTTATTTCACTACTTCTATATTAGGTTCTTTTTACGGTAAGGGGTTATATTTTCTTCTTGAAGAGAACACATTATTCCATTCATTATTATTACATTGGAATAACTTTCGTAAAAGTGGCATACCCTATACATAACTTTGTATCGTGGCATACCCTATACTTGGTGAAATCCTTATGTTATTCCATTCTTAATTATTACATTGGAATAACTTTGTATATCATGAATTTACCTATACTTGGTGACATTCTTCTATTATTACATTTGGAACATCACATGCGTGTGTTTTTTACTGGGACCGGTTCCGATTTTATTATTACATTGGAACATCCACATGCATGTGTTTTACACAGGACTGGTTAAAATCTTTATCATTCTATTGGAATATCCTATCGTGTGTTTTACACCGGATTTGGTTCCATCTTTATTATTCTGTTGGAACATCACAGCCGATTGTGAATTTCACGACACGGTTCCGTTATTATTATTACATTGGAATAACTTTATACATCTGCAAGTATCGCATGCGTGGTGATTTCTTTTGTTATTCCATTCTTTATTATACCCAGTTGATTAAAACTTGAACTTCTATACTCCATGAAATTAGTAGAATATCCTTGATATTTGCGTTTCATCCAAATATCTTTTCATGGAAATATTCTTCCGATCATTCTTGAATTTTACTCTTCTAAAGCGATGATCATATTGATAATTTGGACGTTAATAATTCATGGATTAAATAATTCTTGAACTTGTTTTATTGAATTATTATGTCATTGTCATCATCCTCATGTTATATTATGTTATCTTTGGCTTACGATGCATAGATGAACTTAGTATGATTATGAATTGGGATCATTCGGTATAATCATGACTTGATATAAATGATGTGACAAAAGTCCTCGGTGCTTTTGTAATGCGATGATGGATAGTTTTTGGTATGATTATGACCGGGGTGATTCGGTATAGTCACGACCATTGATAATTTGATGAAAATCCTTGGTAGTAATGCAGGAGGGATGATTAGATGTGGTGGTTTATTTATTAAGAGTCTCGTGATAAAAATTGATGAAAACCTTTTAAAACCTAAAAGATAGTAGACTTTATTCTCTACTTGACTCTTTTAATGGATTGCTTATTCTCACTATGATTAAACTGGTTGTCTATTGTATTTTATCGGTTTAACATTTGTTGAAGGCTAATGATAATTTATTATGCATTATCTTAGTCATAATATTTCTTCTTTGGGCTAGTTGAGCTCACCCTTTCTTTCACTTTATTCTCTTGAGGAAATGAGAACATAAATTGGGACGAGTCGAGGGGCGTAAGTAATGGTCGAGAGGATAGCATTAGTAGTCCTCACTATTCGTGAAATAGTGTGATAATAGTTGTAATGAGGACTCCTTTTGAGTTTGTATAATATCTAGTAGACAATATTTCAGATTCAAACTCAAAGTTTATGTCGAATTATACTACCATGAGTTATATTAGTAAGTTGTATTTGAATTAATGTACCATGTAAGTGGCGACCCAAAAGATGGGTGGCGTAAGATTATACCTAATTTGGTGGGAAGAAGAAACCAATTTATTGTGAATAGTATCGTATTCGTCGTGTAGTAACCTCGATAACCTCGAAAAGATAAAGTTTCATAATAAAATTCATATCCATATTTATAACACCTTAATCCAAATGTTATAAATCACTTAGAAATCTCATAATCTAATATTATTAATATTATAATAATATTTTAATCATTTCTCAAACTTATAAATAATTTAATTAAATTGTTTACACTTTACTAATTAATGCATTTAATCATCATAAAATGCCAAACTCATAAAATTTCATCACCAATAACTAAAACCCTCATCAAAAATCAGATATACCTCATATATGATTCTCAAACCATAAAATCATATTTTCTAATTTTCTTACTTCACATAACATATTTAATTCATTTGCTCATAACTAGAACATTTTCATGAAAAATACCAAATCGGTTCTAAAAATATTTCTTTTACGGGATTTAGCATAAAATAGTCCCATATTGAACATATATATTTTCTCGAAATTTTAAAAATTCATTTACTATTTTCATATGGCCAAAACCACCGAATATTTAAACATTTATCATAAATTGTACTTTTATCCAAAAATTTGAAATTCACAGTACAGCGATATTATATAGATGTACTCTCAATAAAAATTTCATCAATTTTGGAGTTAACCACAAGGAGTTATAAATAGTTACTTTTAAAATAGTCTTTTCTCATAAAATCCATAACTCCTAATCTATACATCCAAAAATACCTCAAAATAATCATAGTGGTGTAAAATTCAAGAATGATCAAAACATGGATACAATCAAAGCTAGTATCCGAATAGATATTTTAGACGAAAAGAAATTTTTTATTTTTCGATTGAATAGTCTGCAAGTGATTCGTGAATAGTGTCAGATATCGTGAATAGTCTTAGTATACATGAATAGTAACTCAAACACCAAAAGATAGAAATTCCACAAAAAAACATCTTCACGCTTCATGAATAGTACTCGTGAATAGTAACTCGTGAATAGTAACTTCATGAATAGTAACTTCGTGAATAAGTAACTTCGTGAATAGTAACCCATGAATAGTAAACCCGAGCATGAAAAAGTTCTAAATTTGATAAAAACTTCGGATCAACATTTCAAAGATAATGATATTGAAGAAATAATATCATTACAAAAAAAATATCCCTTACCTCAAAGAATCAAGATTACTTGGATGGAATAACAATTGAAACGAACTTGCATGCAGTATAGCAATACTCAAAGTATACTCAAAATACTCACAAGAATACGCTCAAAATATCGAGAGAGAAATAGAGAAAACTTTGTTTTTACGGTGTGATTTTCAATTCTAACTTAGCCCTCTATTTATAAGAAAATGTTAGCCACCAAAGAAGCAGACTTGACTACTGCCACCGATGGCTTTACTCTTGCTACTATTGCCACCCACCACATTTGAAATAAAATTCACCAACCACAAGTGGGGCCCACTCAATTCTAGAATTTTCCACCAAAATGCTAAATTCGGATACTTCAACAATTTATGAATCATTCACCTCTTAAAATTCATAACAAATCATACGTTCATTTTTAACGGTTCAAAATTTGTGGACATATACTCAACTTATATATGTATAACATATCCAAAAATTACAACGATCCAACGGTCGGATTAAAAATTATAACTAACATAATATATCTCAAAAAACACCTTTGGTTTAATTTTTAATACCTTCATTCCGACAAAATACTAATAAAATACCTCAACATTAATTCCTTCATTTATAACCATATAAATAAATCCATCATTTATATTCACATCAAATAAATATTTCCTTATCATATAAATTAATAATTAATTATTCACAAATAATATTACGTAATCACAATAATGACAATGACGAGCGGTTCAGGAAAGAGGGGCTTTCCAATAAGGATCTCTCTCATCGCGCAATTAGGTAACCAAACCTCTCCTTAGATGTAACTTTCTAGACATTGCCAATAATGTTATCTAATAATATTATTCAAATAATATGAATTATTGATCCGATAATGAGAATCTTTGTGCGTTGACAATTATTGAAACAATAATAATATAAACTATCAACGCAAACAATTATTGAATCAATAAAATAAAATATTGAATAAAGAATTACTTTAACAATTATTGAGTAGTGCCTTTTATGTAAGGATCAATAACTCAAAAATACGTGTAAAACCGCAATGCTCTTTGTGCGAAACACGCCAGTACATCGTATATTTAACCAACGGGTATTCCAACATTGTTAATTCAGAACGATTACGCCGTTATTTATAAAAACTTAATTTTGTCGTTTTCTTCATCCGACGCAGTTATTACATTATGGGGCCCAAAAAATGGTCATTGCGCCGTAAATGCGAATATTCCACGACGAAAAGAATATTCCACGACCAAACGAATATTCCCCAACAACAATGAATATTTTATAACCACTTGTGTATTTTGAAAAAAATTCATATATCACCCTTAACTTTAACTTTTATCAATTTAACCATTTCTTGAATAGTAATTATAAGAAAAATTGAATACTTTTATTTCATAAAATTCGGGTCTTACAATCTCCCTCCTTATGAAATTTCGTCCCAAAATTTACGTGCATTCGGTATTTCAAAGAGTTGAGAATACCTTGCTTTCATTTCAGATTTCATCTTTCCGTCATCATGATTTCTCCATTGCTCATCTCCCGTATTTCGGATATCATTCTAGAATATAGCTTCAAAACAAGGTTAATTTAACAAATTAATATATCACCTAATATCCCGATATTATGGTCGACCAACAAATAAGCTTAGGTAGGACACACTTAGCGAAGGATTTACTCATCTCTCCCTCCTAGTTCTAATCCCGATCTCCGCTTGGAGATCATATCCCTAAGCTCGATGCAAATGTAACGACCCCAAAATAGGTACATTCCATCCAACCCATTCGAGTCGCCAAATATATGGTACGAAAAATAACTACAACTTTATTACAACAATTGTCGTGTGCAAAATACAACAACACATATCTTTGTGAGTTTGGATACAAATATATACCAACCGTAAGACGTCACAATGACACCTTACATAAAGGTATAGTCAAAAGCTGTTTTAGAAATTAGAATCTTTGGGAAGTGCTCAAGAAACCTTCGTATACATGGGAGGCCATGCTTTTAGGTTATGGTAGATATCATATGGCCACGTAATTATCCTTGGTTGACCTAATAGACCCTAAAGAAAAACGAGAAGATTACTATCGTATTCTTCCCGATGGTGAGTCTTCTCTTGACATATCATTATCTCCTTTGTCTCTAATTGGGTATTATACTCCAAACAAACACCAAGATTATATAAGTAGTGCTTTTAAATATACTCGGCAAGTGGATGAAAGACAACCATGTCTTATGATAACACGAGTTTGTATGTCATTAGACATCTTGTATGATAGTGACAAAACACCCTTCCAAAGTTGGGTTCGCTTTCACCCTATTTAATTCACCAAAAATAACTATTAAATGATGTATAAAATACAACACACTAAAGCCCTCAATAAAATTATTTTCATACTCTTTAGGGAGAACCTCAACAACTATAGACCACCGTTTCTATTCCTTGTTATCCCATTTCAACCCAAATTTACACTTTTATTACACGAAAGGAATTGTGAAACAAAAGGGTGAGCACAACTAGTTCAATAAAGAATATTATGACTAAAGATAAATAAATTATCAATAGTCTTCATCGGTAATGAATCGTAGATTTAGAACATATGGTAGATGATAAAACTTTTCAACCATAGTTGCGGTGAACGAAAGCAATCCATTAAAAGAGTCGAATAGACTATAAAGTCTATTATCTTTCCACGTTAAAAGTCCACCAACAATATTTTATCCCCCGTAACATCAATCAGCAGTTCCTTTCCACAATCATATGAATAACTCATAATCATAATTGTGATTCTAAATTCTCTTCTCATCCGGGACGAATATAATTTTTCATCTTTCTTTACGAAACATCAAATATCATGGTTATACCAAATCACAGTTCTGTTCATAATCATACTAATAAATTCATCTTCGCACCACGGGCCAAAGATATTCATCAACAAAGATCTACAAAGCTAAAGATATTCAACAATGAAGTCATCTTTGCATTAAGAGCCAAAGATATTCATCAATAATTCATCTTTGCACCTAAAGCTAAAGATATTCATCAACAAGCCATCTTTGCAGACTACGGGCCAAAGATATTCATCAATAATTCATCTTTGTACTACAAAGCAAAGATATTCAACAACAGTCATCTTTGCATTACGAGCAAAAGATATTCATCAATAATTCATCTTTGCACTACAAAGCTAAAGATATTCAACAACAGTCATCTTTGCATTACTGAGCCAAAGATATTCATCAATAATTCATCTTTGCACTACAATGCTAAAGATATTCAACAACAGTCATCTTTGCATTACGAGCAAAAAGATATTCATCGATAATTCATCTTTGCACTACAAATTTAAAGATATTCAACAACAGTCATCTTTGCATTACGAGCCAAAGATATTCATCAATAATTCATCTTTGCACTACAAATTTAAAGATATTCAACAATGGTCATCTTTGCACAACGAGCCAAAGATATTCATATATCAAAGAATTACATAATCATTTCGGAAGTTATATAACAATAATTATAACCGTGTTGATCAATTCACCTTTGCACTTAAGCTAAAAATATTCAATTGTAAATTCAATGGTCATGATCATACCGATCAACAATTCAACTTTTGCACTTTCGCCAAAGAGAACCTATGGTCACGATCATACCAATAATCTACCCATCTTTACACTCAAGTCAAAGAGAAATATCATCATTAGGGTTATAAGAATGTTATATAAAAATAATATAATCAAAACATGGTTTTAATTTCAAGAGTAAGATTCATAAATCAGCGATAATTTGGTCGGAGAAAACCAATTTGTTGTGAATAGTACCCGTATTTGTTAAGACATAGTCCCGGTATACGCGTATAGTAACTCTCGACACTAAAAGATAAAGTTTCATAATAAAATTCATATCCATATTTATAACACCTTAATCCAAATGTTATAAATCACTTAGAAATCTCATAATCTAATATTATTAATATTATAATAATATTTTAATCATTTCTCAAACTTATAAATAATTTAATTAAATTGTTTACACTTTACTAATTAATGCATTTAATCATCATAAAATGCCAAACTCATAAAATTTCATCACCAATAACTAAAACCCTCATCAAAAATCAAGATATACCTCATATATATGATTCTCAAACCATAAAATCATATTTTCTAATTTTCTTACTTCACATAACATATTTAATTCATTTGCTCATAACTAGAACATTTTCATGAAAAATACCAAATCGAGTTCTAAAAATATTTCTTTTTACGGGATTTAGCATAAAATAGTCCCATATTGAACATATATTTTTCTCGAAATTTTAAAAATTCATTTACTATTTTTCATATGGCCAAAACCACCGAATATTTAAACATTTATCATAAATTGTACTTTTATCCAAAAATTTCGAAATTCACAGAGTACACTGATATTATATAGATGTACCCTCAATAAAAATTTCATCAATTTTGGAGTTAACCACAAGGAGTTATAAATAGTTACTTTTAAAATAGTCTTTTTTTCATAAAATCCATAACTCCTAATCTATACATCCAAAAATACCTCAAAATAATCATAGTGGTGTAAAATTCAAGAATGATCAAAACATGGTACAATCAAAGCTAGTTATCCGAATAGATATTTTAGATTTAAAAGAAATTTTTATTTTTTCGATTGAATAGTCATTGATTCGTGAATAGTCAGATATCGTGAATAGTCTTGAGTATCATGAATAAGTAATCGACACCAAAAGATAGAAATTCCACAAAAAACATCTTCACGCTTCATGAATAGTACTTCGTGAATAGTAATCGTGAATAGTAACTCATGAATAAGTAACTCGTGAATAGTAACTCGTGAATAGTAACCCATGAATAGTAAACCCGACATGAAAAAGTTCTAAATTTGATAAAAACTTCAGATCAACATTTCAGCATAATGATATTGAAGAAATAATATCATTACAAAAAAAAAATATCCCTTACCTCAAAGAATCGATGCCTTGATTTGGAATAATAATGAAACGAACTTGCACCGTAGTATAGCAATACTCAAAGTATACTCAAAATACTCACAAGAATACGCTCAAAATATCGAGAGAGAAATAGAGAAAACTTTGTTTACGGTGTGATTTTCAATTCTAACTTAGCCCTCTATTTATAAGAAAATGTTAGCTCGTAGAAAGCAGACTTGACAACGCTACACGATGGCTTTTACTCGCTACTATTGCCACCCACCACATTTGAAATAAAATTCACCAACCACAAGTGGGGCCCACTCAATTCTAGAATTTTCCACCAAAATGCTAAATTCGGATACTTCAACAATTTATGAATCATTCACCTCTTAAAATTCATAACAAATCATACGTTCATTTTTAACGGTTCAAAATTTGTGGACATATACTCAACTTATATATGTATAACATATCCAAAAATTACAACGATCCAACGGTCGGATTAAAAATTATAACTAACGCAATATATCTCAAAAACCTTTGGTTTAATTTTTTAATACCTTCATTCCAAACAAAATACTAATAAAATACCTCAACATTAATTCCTTCATTTATAACCATATAAATAAATCCATCATTTATATTCACATCAAATAAATATTTCCTTATCATATAAATTAATAATTAATTATTCACAAATAATATTACGTAATCACAATAACGACAATGAGAGGCAGGTTCCAGAAAGAGGGCTTTCCAATAAGGATCTCTCGCTTCTTGGCGTAGCAATTAGGTGACCAAACCTCTCTCTTGACGAGAACTTTCTAGACATTGCCAATAATGTTATCTAATAATATTATTCAAATAATATGAATTATTGATCTGATAATGAGAAATACTGTGCAGTGACAATTATTGAAACAATAATAATATAAACTATCAACGCAGCAATTATTGAATCAATAAAATAAAATATTGAACAGTAATTACTTTAACAATTATTGAGTAGTGCCTTCTTATGTAAGGATCAATAATTCAAAATACCGTGTAAAAGCGGTGCTCTTCTTTGTGCAAACAGCGTAGACATCGTATTTTAACCATAAGTATTCAACAGTGTTAATTGAGAACGATTACTGTAGTTATTTATAAAAACTTAATTTTGTCATTTTCTTCATCCAAGCGCTTTATTACATTATGGGCCCCAAAATGGTCTGCGGCAGTCATCATACGAATATTCCCCGACGTAGAAAGAATATTTCATTTACCAAAAACGAATATTCCCCACAACAATGAATATTTTATAACCACTTGTGTATTTTGAAAAAATTCATATATCACCCTTAACTTTAACTTTTATCAATTTAACCATTTACTGAATAGTAATTATAAGAAAAATTAAATACTTTTATTTTATAAAATTCGGGGTTTTACAGTATTTATTAATCTGTGTGCATTAACCTTAAACGACAATGTTTTAGGAACAGAGGGAGTATACAATTTAAAGTGAAGGGAGGGAAGACGAGGAGATAAATTTAAATAATATATTTATTTATTTAGTATTATCCCCATAACATCACTTTCTCATAAGTGATAACAAGATTTATCATGAGTTATTATGTTAAAGCACGAGTCCAACTCTCTTTTGCCTCAATTACGCAGGTACATGTAATTTATCTCTTTTTTTTTTAATTAAAATTTTTATATAATTTTTTTAGTTAGATCAAAATTACTGTTGAGTTAAAGTAGATAAATTTATCACAATACATTATCGATACTCATATTAATTTCCTCTTCATATATCACAAAAAGTCATGTTATGCATTACAAAAAATTTCTACCGAATTACGATTACGAGACACGTGAGATTGGATAATATCACTTTTTTATTATAAATTCGCAACAATAGTGTACAAATTAGTACCAAAAATGAACGGAGGATATTTTGTTAAATTTGAATTATATATTTTCTTATTAATTTAATTTTCTAACTTAAGTAAAATTTATTCATCTGTATGTAGCTTAATATAATAATTTTAACATAAATTTTCATACTAAATTAATCTCTTAACTAAATTAATATTCATTAGAATTTTAAATCTTTATCAAATTATTAATATTAGGCATGAATTTAGTTGACTAGTAACAATGGATTTCTTACTAAATAAAAACTCATTAGAATTTAAATTAACCCTCTTTTAGATTGATATTTGATGTAAGATATTTGTTTAGATTACTAATACAATTAAATATAAAATTCAATTATTTACTTAAATAAAATTAATAATATTCTATCTATTTTAAAATTATAATATGATTTTTTGAAGGCCAAACGATAACATATTAAATTTTAAAATTAGTATGTTTATAAAAATTTAAAATAAAATAAAATTTATGATTAATATTTTTATTATATATTATATAATTATAATAATTATATTAACTAAAATTAAATTAAATACTTGGAAGAATGTTTTTTCAGCGATTTCAGAAATTGAGTTTCAATTTCGTATTGAAAGAAAAACAATCAAATAGCTCATGTTTTAGTTCTTGGATGAGGACATTTATTTTCAAAAAAAAACAAAATAAAAAATAAATTCAAATTAATTTATTTGGTTTTTCGTTACCTTCGCGAAAAGAAAAAGAAAATACAGACTGTATTTATATTTGTAAGATTAACGCAACGATCGAATCAATTTCATATTTATTTATTTATTTTTTGTGAACAAAAGAACCTTCTTCTGTGTTCTGGTTCCTGGATCTTTAGATAAGAAAAAAAAAGAGTGATGAAGATCACGGCGTTACTGGTACTTAAATGCGAACCGGCGGGTTCGGATCCGGTGATCCTATCCAACGCCATGGATGTGAGCCATTTCGGCTACTTTCAGAGGTCTAGCGTTAAGGAATTCATCGTCTTCGTCGGTAGAACCGTTGCCAGTCGGACCCCGCCCAGCCAACGCCAATCCGTTCAACACGAAGGTCTCAAACCTTTTACTATTGCCATCGATAGGATTTTTCAAGTTGTTTACGTTCTTTTTATTTATTTATTTTTTTTGCTACATTCAACTAGGTTTAACATATGTCTGAAAATTTTTCATTAGCGAATGTTTGATTGGATCTGGTTTTGGAATTGCTTAGAGCAAAATTAAATTGACATATTAAGAAAAGTAATTGCTGATAGATATGGAGATGAGTTAACTAGGATCTTACTAGATTTTTCGAGGCAGTTTTTTAAGTAAATTAGAGGATTGAATTAAGTTATATAGCGAATTCCCAGATTTTTGGGCCATAGAATGATGTAGACCTTTTAAATCCAACTCACTTTGCAGTGACTTGTTATTGAGGGAAGTTCCCCTCTTTTCTTTTGTTGTTCGTGTAAGTAGGGTCTTGATCATTTAATGTTAGTTGTCTGTATGTTGCAATGGATCTTGAGCTGTGAATCATGGAGCCCTAGATTGGGTTGCTTGTGAGTATGAATTCTGTATGTGAGATGTGCGAACTTGGACCTTATTAGAGATTTGGCATGTTATGTTTGAGATGTTATTAATCCTTTGATCTCGTTAGAGATTTGGCATGTTCTGTTTGAGATGTTATTAATCCAGTTAAAGTTAAATCCCCTATGTTTATCTGTTTTTTGTTGGTTGATAGAGTACAAGGTGCATTCTTATAATAGAAATGGTCTTTGTGCCTTGGGATTTATGGATGATCATTACCCAGTTCGAAGTGCATTTTCTTTGCTCAATCAGGTTAGTCCGTATCTTCATCTTTTTACTATATTATTGGAGCTAATTGTATTTTAACACCAGTCTACATGTGCATTTTAGTTGGCTTTCCAATTTTTGTTTGTTTTGTGGTGTACATTTCTGCAAGAATACATTTATCTGTTTAAAATACACATTTTTCACCTATGGTCCTCCAGTTTCTTGATCCCACTATCTATCATGATCTTTAAAGGTTGCCATGTTACTCGACACTTGTGACTGTGTCTACATATAATAGATTCTGAGTAAATTTTGTATGTTAGAGTATTTTCATATTTTTGTAAGTACTGCTGATAATAAGTTTGTGGTCTATATTTATGAATAGAAATCAAGTTATTATTTTAAATGAATGACAGGAGACTTAAGGAAGGATGCGGTTTCATTCTATATAAGAAAGTAAAAAGTATTTAAAATATAGATGATCCTTGAAAACATTTCTCCACTCTGTGCTGGTTTAGGTGTTTGGAGGGTTGTTGACCTCTTTTATCGTCTTAAAATTATAAGCATAGAGATGTGTCAGGCAATTAAACCTTATGACCTGATCACATATCAAATGTTTGTCAGGTAATAGATGAGTACCAAAAGAATTTTGGTGAGTCATGGAGAACTGTGCAAGCAGATAACACAGAACCACCATGGCCCTACCTCAATGAAGCTTTGACCAAATTTCAGGTAATTATTAAGTTTCTTTATTGCTGTTATGAATAATAATGATAAAAACCATAGTGGTATTGTTCTCCATTGTTGTCATCTCTAAAATTAGTTTTTGAACTTATGCTGCAGATGAACTGAATCACTTTTCCTTTCATTTTACTTGTCAACTATTTAGGATCCTGCTGAGGCGGACAAGCTTTTGAAGATTCAAAGGGAACTAGATGAAACAAAAATTATACTTGTAAGTCTTAATATCTAACTACATTTGTTGCCTGGTCCTTTAGGTTTCCAATTGGTCGTATGCTCATTTTGTTCTTGCTGGGGCATTATTGCTAATCCGCTACATTTTGGTCTCTTCTTATACTTTTGGCTTCTAGAAAGGCTTTTTAACCTTGGATAAAAATTAAGAATTATGGTCAGCGGTTATATGTCTATCTTTTCTCACATATTATCTCATATCATAAAAGAGAAAGGGTGTGCAAAACTGAATCATAACATTTACAGCACCTACAGTATAACGCTATGTGGAGCCACTCGAAAGAGTGGATATATCTGACTTCCCAAAGAAAATCCTCAAAAGAAACTACTGACAAATAATTTAATACTGGAACATTCCCTGCCATTCAAGTATCTTTCTCTTCCTGTTTCTCTATGTATTTGTATGCCATCCAATCCCCATACTTTGGGGCTAAATTTACGAACACAAAATAAGTAAGAAAACCTAAGAGATGCAAGACCTTTTTTTTGTTTTCAATCTTAGCACAAGGTACTTTTTGTTAAATATGCTGAAATAATGTATTATTAGATTGCGGCATTGTGTTCAGAATTCAAAACGAAGAAGGCAACTCACCTAGTTAATGTGATCATATGTGAATTAACAAAAGTACTTGCTGGGTCAACCTTGCGAATCTTGGATTCCATGGAGTTGACTTTTTGATATAAGTCTTAGACATGGAGCAATTTTCATGGGTTCCTTTCCCTAACTTGGACATACTGCTGTTCCATGGATTGTTGGGGTAGTTTCTGTATGTTGCAACTTGAAATAAGATGAGATGATCAATTTGTTGTTTGCTTGAGATGGATTTGGAGTTTCAAAATGCTTACTACCACTATCATGTATTGGAGACTGACTAGAGTTGATCTATTCCTATGTTGATGTTATGGATGTATGCATGCTATTATTTGCTGCAGCACAAGACCATTGATAGTGTTCTTGCTCGTGGAGAGAAGCTGGACAGTTTAGTTGAGAAAAGTTCAGATCTCAGTGCAGCTTCACAGGTACATTTGATCTGGGTCCTCCCAGTAACACCCACCAAATTTCATACAAACAACCTGTATATACTACATATGCACCAGTCAAAGTTTGTATGTGATCATCACTTTCTATCATGCTGTTAGAACAAAGATACTGCCATTAGGGCGTATATAACTCGGTTTTGAAGAACTTACATGAGTTTATAGATTACCACATGCATTACAACTATTTGCTGTAGAAACCACATGATGATTTTAACATATTAATATGGCTTTATTGTTGAGTATCTTCTAAGTTCTTTCAAACTGCAATTAGAAATACATCCAGGGGTCATGCCATCATTTTTCCAAATTGACCTGGGTTCTGATCAGGAGGACCATTTTTTATTTTGGAGGAGAGTTTCTTTCTTATTTGTAAGCATGTAAAACCAAAGACATTATAGAATTTACCTGACTTCCAACTAAAATATAGATGCTTCTGTTACTTCTGTCCACTGCTTTTGGTGTTTCTGTGGCTTGATTTGTTTGGTTTCATTTACAAGCATCGTGTCTTTGTAGAACATTTTCTAATGGTTTTGGTCTTCTCTAGTCAATAATTCAAGCATATTTTTCTTACAAGGGGCATGATTTTAACCATTTTCATTCCATTTTTGTCATTGGTCTTTTTTGTACTTCTTCCTATTTATGTTTCTTAAGGTCAGCCTCACTTCATATATACTAAAAACTCTATTTTCTATAAGAACTTTACTCAAATATATACTTTATCCAGTGATTTTTGATAAATTCTCAATTAAAATCTATATGATTTAAAAAGTTCAGCCATTTAGAACCAGCCGACCCCCAATAAGGCTCGCGTGGCTCCATCCCTGTATGTAACATAGCTTCATACCTTCTAAGCACATGAGAACTACATTATAAACAAACATTTGGGCTAGTTAGGTCCATTAGTTACATATAGATATGCTTACATTAAGCTGTTTTTTCTTGTTTGGATGGTTGGGGGAAAAAATTTACCGCAAGGTCCACAATGCTGGGATATCTGTGGTTAGTAAGTTCTACTCATGAATTGGAAGTGTATGCTATAATAGTTATTGTATTTTACAACTATGGTAGGAAAGGATAAACATTTAGATCATGATCATCCAACGTATGATAAACCTCTTAGCCTAGTGGAAAAGCCAAGTATGTTAGGCAGTTCTTTGTTTACGAACTGAGGGATAGTTCTTTAGATTGAACTTCGATTAGTTTTCACCATTATGCTCAAGGATATATTTGCAGTACTTTATTTGAGAGATATTAATGTTGTATTGCATTGATGATTTTGCATTACAAGAATATCTTTATATTTTCTGCAAGTATCGATGGTGTTATTGTTTGTAGCATATTCATTTGGGACCTTATTTCTCATCTCTTCAAGAAGCTCATCCCTCTGTATTTATGCCATGATTGTGGATTCTAAGATCTACATGTTTTTAATTGTTAATGTGGATCCCTATATTGATTATTTGCTACTATCCTTTGTTTTATTATTATGGAAATAAACTGCTGATAATAGAACCTGTTGGTGATTCTTAAAACAGATGTTCTACAAGCAGGCAAAGAAAACCAATCAATGCTGTACAATATTATAAAAGCTTCTGACTGGGGATTGGGGGCTGTCCAGCCATGGATTCTTTGTTATACTGTTGAATGTGATGGCACTTCCCGAATTATTGTCTATATATAGTTTATAATTTGTTGCAAGGTGGAACAGTGGTTCTTCCCTCTTGTATCCTGGTTTGTGAGAATGAAGAAAGCAATACTGAATAGTACTGGCATTGTTTTTCTTATTAAAGTGTATACTATTTGTAGGTTTTCTGTTTACATTAGCTCAGTTCCCTTAATTATGAAAATCTTGGTAATTCAATCTCATTTCTTTGTTATAACAAGATTCTTCTGTAACTTGGATGGATTTTGCACATTTCAGTGACCTGTCATTTTTTTGGGATCTTTTTTCCTGTGCATATGGCCATCAAATTAATGGGAATGATTAGCATATAGTTAATTTTATTGATAAATTGATTTACTATGAAGTTAATTTCATGAACTAATCTTAATATCAGACCTGCCAGAATTTTTTTGTTCATTGTTGTTTTCTAGACCATGTTTAGAATGGAAAGCGCAACTTCTTTATCTTCATTTAGTACTAAACGTGCTCAAGATTACTGTCACTACCAACTGTATCCACAGCAGCAGCTGAGAGATCTGAACTCGAGTAACTGCTGCATCTCACCACAAAGTGACATGAAGATAAGAAAAAGTAGAAGAAGATTGGTAGCTGGTTAACTCATTTTGCACATGCATACTCCCAGAATTGGAGTAATCTCTCCACCCAAGACAACAAGTTTCATATTTCATACAACTTATAATCAAATATCCAAAATCTTTACATATACAATTTACATATACGACGAATTGCAAAACATGGGTTGGTTTTTACCTAGGAGGGAAACAAAACGCGAACACTTTTAACATAAGCGGGTTTTACTATTTCATCTCTATTTTCCTAGAATGGATTTGATCCACCAAATGCCCTTGGTATCCTTTGGGGAGTCTTCACTCTCTGGTGGAGGATCAGTTTGTGTTGTCTTGTGAAGTTTGCTCACATCATAGCCTTCTTCTTTAGCCCTTTCAACAAGCTGATTGTAGATTCCTTCATCAAGATGAGGCTGCCTGCACAATATCTGAAAACAAAACACCTTTCAGAATGTTTTAAAAAACCAAATTTTATCCTTATTCATTATTTATTCTAGTAAATAATGCCCATTTAATTCTCCCCATGAGGGGAGACGGGCTTAGTTAAATTTGATGGGTCAAAACACAATTCTTCGACAAGCAAATCAAATACGAAATCATCCATTATTACCAAAGAAAAGTATCATCAACACCCAACTTGTGACAGGCAAATAAACACCATTATCAGTTCTTCATTCACACCATATTTTACTGGGAGAATACCCTTTCCTCTTCAACTACAGAGTAAAGTTAAATTAAACCCAATTTATTTTTGTAAATTTATCCCAATCCCAACTGAATTTGAGCTTTGAGTTATGTAATTAAGATATGATCAATATATATAATTGAATTAAGAATTGAACATACCCAGAGATATTTCCTGGTAGGCTGGTCAATCAGAGCATACTGATAATCATCATCAAGGTACAAAACCCAGTAATCCCCAAGAACAGGAATTATGGGGAGGAAGGGAGGAACATAGAATTTGACCTTGAGTTTGGCCTCATCACTACGAGGGTCAGCCTTATAAGCAGTTCCTTCAATAAAACCTCTTTTTCCATCAATCCAAGTCTCATTCAGAACATTAACAGTAGTACCATCATCTTTCAAAGTGTAAGTAGCCCTTGTGTTTATACCATTTTTGGGCTGATTTCTCGAAGGGAATGAAGCTATTTCGTACCACCTACCCATATACCTTTCTAGTTCTATTCCCTTTACTACTACCATATCTTTCTTAGCCATTTTTCACAATGTGTGTATGCGTTTTGGTGTGTGAGAGAGAAAGGTTTGAGGGCTTAATTTATAGGGTGAGATGTAAGTCGGTATAACTTGTAGGCCAAGTTCTTTTACTGATAAGGGAGTACAAACTACAAGGCGTGGTCCGCGTGGAGGATCAAGGATCTTACATTGTAGTGTGAATCTTCTAGAATATTGTATTTGAGATATAATTATTTAAAAAAAAATAATTTGACACATAATTTTGGCCAAGAATTCAAACTTTTAAAAATATCTTTTAATTTTGATAATGTAAATTTTTAAATAAGTTTTAATTCTTCTATACTAAAAATTATGTTATGATCCGCTAGAAAATGGTAATTTCAAATTTCGTTAGATTTTATTATTTAATACTCCTCTTTCTTAAATTAAATACTTAGTTTTGACTCTCTTTTTTTTTGTGTGTAAAATTGACCATTTTAAAAACTGACATCTGTATCATTTTCGCTAAAATATAGATAAAAAATTATAATCAAATTAAAAGTGTATACAATTTACTACAAACCCAATTCATATAATTTAAAAAATATATTTGTATATGCTTAATTATAAATCTTAAAATAGTTAATTTGATTTTAGACATTTAAAATCGAGCATTTAATTTTGGAAACCGAAGGAGTAATTCTTAAAGTGTATGTTAAATAAATTATTCGAATTGAATTTTTTTAAGTGAATTGCAAACATAGTAGCAGTCCTTCCGTTACGAACTAAAATATATATATATATATATATATATATATATATATATATATTACGTACTAGACCTATTTAGAGATGCCCGTCTCCCGCCAAATCCAGTAATATATATATATGTATGTATGCATCCACTGATACAGAGCTAAGCGGTCAATATTATGCCGAGTTAAATGAATTAATGACCAACAATTAATGCGAGAAATGTGTGGGAGCTAATTAATACTACTAAAACCTTAACAACATTCTCTCAAATCTTTTATTTACCGGAAAAAAAAAAACTCTTAAATCTGTCTCAATCTCCTTGTCTCCCCCTCCCCTCCCTCCCCTAAAACATATTTTGCATATCCTTTTTGTGTTTATATTTATTCAAAAACCACAGGGAATGATAGATTAAGGGAATGTTTTGAATTAACATTAATCAACTACTAAAAAAAGATAGATCATCAACACTAATCAAGTAAGTTTATTTGATTGATTTCTTTCCATATTCTTCTTATTATGTTATGTTATATCTGTTTTGAAATCATGGGTGGTGGCCGTATGATCCTTATGAATCTTAAAACCAAAATTTTAGATGTGAAATATATATACGTATGCTTTGAGATTTGGTTTTCTTTTCTCAAACTGCAGTTTGGATTTAATCTAACCCCAAATTAATAAAGAACTTGGGATAATTTTGTGTTTATGATATAGTAATATTTCGACAATTTAGGTAAATATTTTAGCCAATTTAGGATCCCTAGAAAGAAACAAGAGTTTCATTAATAATAATAATAACCATAATGATACTACTGTTTTTACCTGGAGATGGTGGTGATACATGACAAATTATTTGCAAGCTGTAAGATATATCTATCTATTTCTCCCCCCCTATGGGAATATAGGGGCACACCGTCAAAACTAAGATTATTATTCTTGTTATTGAGGTTGTAATGAATATTTACTCCGGTTATTTTTTTTAAGATGCATTAAATTGACTTTTACAAAGTTGTCATAAAGATAATTTCTAACAAAAAAAAATATATTCAATTTTGAAAATGGATTCAAAGATTTGGTGTTCAATCATTCTCTCACCTGATCTCTATCTTTGTTTTTTTTCTTCTGGATACATACATACATACATACAGTTACAGATGTGGAAGAAAATGTTCCGGCAGATATATTTGGTTTTCTTCTTGTTGTTGCTGTTGGTGGTGGATTCAATCCAAGCACAGAAAGCCCCACATCCACCTCATCGTAAAACCGCAAAAGGCCCCAAACAACCACCACCCCCTACCCTGGACAAGGAATTTAAAACTTTAAATGGTATGTAACGTTAACAAATAAGATGCCCAAAATTGATTCTATATTTTGAAATTGAAACGTGCATTTGTAAATGCAGGTGGTCCGCCAGATGTTATAGCAAACGGTGGATACTCGGGGCTTTTTCCAGATTCGAGTGAATTTGCATATAGTTTTGCCTTACAAACAAGTCTTCCGAATAGCATTATGTACTGCAATGTTCAGCTTACAAAGGACAACTTGGGAGTTTGCGCAGGCCAAATCCTCCTCGACAATTCAACAACAGCGGCCCTCGCCTACCCCAAGGGAGAGAAGACTTACAACGTTAACGGAAAGGATCTTAATGGCTGGTTCGCCATGGACTATACGTTGGATGATCTCAAAAACAATACATATTGTAAGTCCTAATCAATTACCAAACAAAATAATTTTAAGCTAGTGGAGTACTTAATTTGGTTTGTTCTTCTCCCACAGATATAGCAAGTACGTTGAGTCGACCAAGCGTGTTTGATGGCATGTTACCAATATTCACTCCTGATGATCTTTCAGGACTTAATAATGTTAAAAGAATGTGGCTAAATTTTGAGGTACCAACTTACTTTCCCTTGTACTCCATATTTTGCCTAAATGTTGGCGATCTTTATATTCCTTGTGTGCCTCATGCAGTATGATATGTTCTACAATCAATATAATTTAAATGTGGCAAAATATATAAAAGATTCGGCACAGTTTTGGGTACCAAGTCACATTTCATCACCAGAAATTAACTTCTTGGAGTTTATGAGTGGCCAAGTGGACAAAACCCGTACGAAGCTCATCTTCAAGTTCTTGAACAAAGACGAAGTTGAACCCACGACAAAGGAAAAATATGGTTCAATACTCAACAATCTAACCTCAATCAAGCCATTTGTATCGGGTATTCTTGTCCCAAAAGATTACATAGTTCCGATTACCAAGGACTTCTATTGTGAATCCCCAACTACACTCGTAGCTGATGCCCACAAACTAGGTCTTGAAGTATATACATACAAATTTGCAAACGATGTTTGGACAAGTTACAATTATAGTTATGATCCAGTTAACGAGTACCTCGAATTTATTGACAACTCCCAGTTTTCTGTTGATGGGATGCTTTCAGATTTCCCTTCCACTACGTCAATTGCCACAGGTACATGAACCCATTTTCTTCATTTGCTTTTGGCCAATCTTCTTCTCAACCGGCCTGCCTAAACTAACTTATAACCTCATGTGTTCTTCTTGGTGCAGCATGCTTTGCCCAGAGCCAGAACAATACCTCTAAGATTGTGAAAGGTGCATTATATTAATTGCTGTAGTATATCTATTCAACATCATGTGTATTAGTTGGTTAATTTGTGAAATGAAATGATCTTTAAGTATGCCTTTTCATGAATAGGTTTGATCATATCTCACAATGGAGCTAGTGGAGTCTACCCTGCCTGCACTGACCTTGCCTATCAGGAAGCCATACAGGACGGGGTGGATCTAATCGACTGCAATGTCCAAATGACAAAAGATGGAGTCCCCTTCTGCATGTCCAATGTTGATATCTCCACAATAACTACTGCACTGGTTGACTTTATGGACCGATCTTCAAACACACCTGAAATTCAACCACAGGATGGCATTTTCTCATTTGATCTCACTTGGACCGAAATTGAATCCCTCAAGCGTAAACTTTCAGAAAATTAAACCTTTTTCAATTTTACATTCCACGTGTTTAATACTGTATCCTTAAGCTGACTAAACTTTACCAATGCAGCTATAATTGAAGTTCCTTATAAGGATACTGCCTTGGTGAGAAACCCGAGATTCAAGAACCAGGGTAAGTTTGTGACTCTGGCCGACTTCTTACAACTTGCCAAGACGAACAAAACCGGAGGAGTTTTGATTAACATAGAGGTGAGCTGATTTTTTCCCTCTTTAGCAAAGCTCAAGATTCCTGTGAAAAAAGACTTGTAACAATTTCAGACCTTTGTTTTTGATAGAATGCTGCATATCTAGCGTCAAAAAAGGGTCTTGGTGTAGTAGATGCCGTCACAACTGCTTTGGCCAACGCTAGCTTCGACAGGGAATCCACTCAAAAGGTTATGATTCAGTCGGACGATAGCTCGGTCCTATCAAAATTCAGCAATTTCCCAAATTATGAAAGAGTGTTGTCGATTAAAGAGGCAATAAGCAATTCCCATAAGGATGTGGTGGCAGAAATCAAGAAAAATGCAAATGCTGTTGCTGTCGATAGAGAGTCAATCGTTCAACAAAACTCGGGCTTCTTTACCAAGGGAGTCACACAAGTTGTTGATGAAATGCATACTGAAAATATATCCGTATATGTCACACCTATTCGGAATGAATTTGTCTTCTTCAATTTTGATTACCTCTCAGATCCTTATCTGCAGCTTGCTACTTATGTTTCACTACATGTTGATGGTGTCATGACCGAATTTCCGGCGACTGCAAGTGCATACATGAGTAAGTTTGTTTAATTATAAGCGTTTACAGCGTTTATAGCTATACTGCTTGTTTGTGTACACCGGCGTTTGCTGCACTAGAACAATTTATTTAAAAGAGAACTTAATTAATTTATAAACGCAGCAGCATTTTGTTCAAGGATTTGGATTGGAATAAATTGTTTTTAGATGAACAAAAGTTTCAAGTACATTTAGACCGTTAAAACGCACCTCACCCTGCTAGACAAAACAAGCACTAACTAGTACATTTTTTATGGCGTAAAATTTGTACAATTTTTTTTTTTTTAATAACGTTTAGTTGTGATCAAAAAGTTGATCCCTTGGTTATGCAGGGAATCCATGTGCTGATCTTAAGAATCCCCAGAATGTACTTCCCATAAAGCCAATTCATGCTGGGGATCTGGCTCGTCAAATTGATCCAATGGCGATGCCACCTGCTTTACCACCCACCCCAGCACTGGAAAGTGCAGACGTGGTTGATCCGCCGCTACCTTCAGTAGCCAAGATCGCAGACCCGCCCACTTCCGCAGCTGCAAAACCTCCTCCGCCCAAAGAAGAAAAATCTAGTGGTCCAAGGAATGTAGGTGATTTGGGCAACATCTTATTAGCGGTCACCCTGCTGTTCGGTTTACTTTGTCATTCCTAAACCGGAGGTCACCAATTAGGTATGGACCTGATACTTCGTTCATTTTTCACAATGCTGAACTGTTGTTACAGAAATTGGCCTATTCTTGAAGATTAGGTCACAGTCACAGAGAACAACAGTTTTGATCACGGCATGGGCAATGTAAGTTCCATCCCGAAGAATGTGATTTTTAGACATGTTTAGATTAGCAACTTTTTTTATTTTTTATTTTGAGTAGTAGTAGTAGTAGTATGCATTTATCAGTTCCTTTCTTATGTAGTTAAAGATTATCTTTTTCTTGAAAATGAACATTTCATTGTGAATTATGTAGTTAAAATTAAATTTTAAAGAATATTTTTCCTACGCCTACGACCCATTCGATAATTTAACATAACCAAAAAACATTCTTTCACGTTTATAAATTAGAAAATTGTTAAATCCACTAAACAATTTTCATGATTTTTACGTATACATAAAAAAATTATAAATTTAACAATTCCCATAAATTAAGATATAAAGCTCGTAAAATAAAGGGTTGGACTACAAACCCAGAAATTACCCGTGCTTTTAAAAATATATTTAGTCATTTACACTAATTAAAAAAATTTGAAAGATGAATAGAAGGAGAGAGAGAGAGAGTGAGGCTCAGATCTGTGAAAAATCAGACATGAGATATGAATCCGCCATGGCTGCAACCCCCAGTTGCATATGAGAAAAAATGGATCGATTGTTGAATCTAATCAATCACATGCCCTCTGTGATGCCCAGCCAAGATACGGGTCAGATTCACCATGCCTGATCGGGTTTGCTCGGATTAGAAAAAATATCATCACAGCCTCTCATAATTAGTACCGTAATTAGACGGTTTCAGTACCACACACTACACCACCACCACCACCACCACCACCCACCACCAACAAGAAAAGGAGGAGGTGGAGTTACCCAGTTGGGTATATAATAATTATTTATTTATCTATATGTGTGTGTATGAATGCATGCACGCTCTCCCAAATCTTAATCTCAGAGAGAGAGATAAAGAGGGGAATAAGGGCTGTTGATTTGATTAAGGCGAAAGAAATCATGGGCTCAAATGCTTCTGAAAGAAGATTTTTTAGTAGAGAGGGGCAACCACCCTTAGAAACCTCCCATCTCTCTTGCTGAGCCTCATTCATGAGCAAACCCTGCGGTTAGATCCCTGCAAGACATGTTTTTTATACTAGCACTATTTTCCATTTCTGCCCTCTTCTTTCTCACCTGTTTACATGGTGTGGCATAATTTTTATTGTGGGAAAGGTAAGGGTAATTTCGTCTAACTATGCCTAAAATAATTATAAAAATGAGAAAAAACCAAAAATGAGGGAACCCTAGGGGTTAGTAATACTGGATATATAATGGATCAATTTTTTAATTTTATTCCTATTCAATTCGCAATCAATTTTGTTACATATTCCTATTAAAAAAACAATGAAGTAATATTGGTATAATAAAGTTAGAAGGACAAAAAAAGAAGGGTGAGGCTCAGATCTGGAAGGCAAAGAGTATGGCACCGCCATGGCTGCAACAACAGTTGCATGTGATAGAGAGATAAATCACATGTCATCTGAGTTGCCCCGCCAAGATACGGGTCATATCAACAATGCCCCGATTTGCTCAAGAATCAATTTATCATCACAGCCTCTCATTAATAAAACAACACTTCATCATCATCATCATCAACAGCAGCAAAATAAAATCGAAATTATGTAAGGTTTAGGGTTTAGGTTGCAAATCGTAATTCAGTCAACAATCCATCATCCATGTGTGTGTGTATATATATACACACATGTGATATATAAGGCTTCGTTTGGATAGATGGATGAATGAATGGAGGGATGAAGGGCTGTTGGTTTGAGGGAGCAGGTGAAATCATGGGCTCAGATGATCGGAGGAATCATCTTCCGGCAGAGAGGGGCAACCACCCTTAAGAAACTTCCCGTCTCTCTGCGACCCTCTTTCATTCTTGAGCTAATCCATTTGCAATGGCAGCCAAATCCCTTCATTTACTACCACTAACTTCCCATTTTGTCCTCTCCATTCGTCAATAGTTAATTAATTAATATATATAAAGATATAATAATTAATGTAAGTTCACATCAAATTAAAAATGTAATTGTAAATATATAGTGATAATAAAAATTATCGTTATAAATTAATTTATAACAATATTTTTATTATAAAAAATAACACTTCTCTTTAATGTAAACCATTTATGTGATGCGAGTGATTCACTGTTAAGATAAATAAAATATGATGTATGGTGAAAGATAAATTTGTTCGTAAAAAAATTGTCTAATTAACTTATTTACTTGTGTTTTTAAAGACAATTTTTTATCATTTAATTTATCTTTTTAAAGTCGAAAAGAGTAATCTATCTATACAAAATACAAATGATTTTGAAAAAACTTAGTTTCCCGCTCTCAACCTATTAACAGATCCGAACCATCCAAAAAATGGGATAAATCTGACCCTTCATTACTCAGGTTAACAAAAACACGGAGGAAAAAAACTCAACCCATCGACTGAAAAAAATTTCAACCCATCAGAAGCTTGCGCGAAAATGAACGAGGGCTTCCTTTGGATATTCCTGATCTATTTCTTCCTCTTCTACCTCAACCCACCACTGCCACCGATAAAGCCACCACTACCAGCGATAAACCACCACCAGCCAACGATAAAATCACCACTGCCACCGATTAACCACCACTGCCACCACGGTGCCAACAAAGCCATCACTGCCACCCATTAACCACCACCAGCCACCGCATAGCCACCGCATAAGGTTTAGGCAACTATAATTTCCATAAGATTTGGATATTCCTGATCTATTTCTTCCTCTTCTACCTAATCATCTGTCTAGGATATCTGTATCATTAGTACGATTTTATTTTAAATTAATAATTATAAAATAATATTTGTTATTGTGTTAATCAAATTAAAAAGTATATATTGATTTATATTAATAATTATAAAATAATATTTGTTATTGTGTTAATCAAATTAAAAAGTATATATTGATGTCCTTTATTCCAAATTGTTTGTTATTGAATTTTACCATCAATTATTGATGCCTAATTTTGTAGAAAAAATTGTGGAAAAGTGTTGACTTAATGATTTTAATATCAGTTGATAGTGTAACAAGTTTACTTGAGTTTAATGAGAGCTTAAATGAACCTGTATAGTTTGTCAGGGCTTTTGAGTAGCTCAATAAATGAGCTCTGTTATCTCACGAGGCTTGCTGATAGCCTAATGTTAAAAGAGCCGAGTTTGGCACTTTGAGTTTTAAATTTAACAAGCAGCTTGATACAATTTTAAATGAGCCAAGCATGGTAGGCCTCAACTAGCTAGAAGCATTAACAGCCTACCCCATAGCTTTGGAAGAAAATGTTACATGTGTTAATTTGATTTTTATACTGTAGAAAAAATCTTACAAAATCATCTCAGAAGCTGAAGTATCCTGAGAGATACAGAGAGGCAAGATAAACTGTTTGGAATTCCAAAAAGTTAATTATTGATGCCTAATTCACTGCGTATGCGTTATCAGATAAACCTCAATATTACATCGTCACCGCATGAAAGCCACCACTAACCAATGATTCTCTATGACAAGATCGTATGCATGAAGAAAACCCCAAGGCCAGAAGAAAGCGAAGCGGAAACATGGGTCGAAGAGACCAGAACTCTCATCATCACCACGGAAATCGACTCTCTCTTGACACTTCAAAATCCAACAAGCACTGTGGGACGATTTGACCAAAATGAGGGGAAAAAGGTTCGATCGTCACGAAGTATGTGTAATTGACAAGTGGAGGAATTTGTTGAAGGAGTTCAAAAAGTCTAGCAATGATTTAATGTGATCCCAAGATGTCTTATTACAAGGAAATTGAGGAGATTTCTATGGATGAAGCAAAACAACCCACTTCAACAGTTCGTCTCCTGCTTCTAAAGTTGATCCTTTTATGCAATTCTCTGATAAAGGTATCTCTTTGTGTTTGCATTTCTTTTTGGCATTTTCGGTCTTCAGTTATATATAATCATATGAATTAGGCATTTTCAGTTTTCAGTTATATATAATCATATAATCATATAAATATGTGACTTTTTATGTAAAAAATAAGAAGTCCCACTAAAGTAGAAACACTTGCCACCATTCTAAAGACTAGGGACTGTTAGATTATTTCATATCTAATACTCATGCATATTAAGTAACCGTACTTATTAGTTGTTATAACTTGGGACTGTTTGTATGTATCGTCAAAATTGTGCCTATATGTGAACTTATTAGTTGTTATAACTTAGGACTGTTTGTTGGTATCGTTAAAATTGTGCCTATATGTGAACTGTTATAGCAAAAAGTCACATTGCTTAAACCCCCTTTTTTAGCAACTCAAATCAATAAACAATCCCCTTTTTATGAGGTTGAATGTATTTTTATAAGTCAAAATGAAAAAGGAAAAGACAGAGATTTATTAACTCAATTAGACCCAACAACCAAAACACACTACTTGAATTTAGTTATAATCTCACAAATTCCGTATGGAGTATATGAAAATTATTAAGGTAGAATTGCTTCTAAAGTTTTGAATTGATAATATGATGATTTTTTTGAATGATAAGTTTATTTCAAATGATTTTTTATGGTAAAAGTAACTGTTATTGGCACAAGGAGATAGGTTGGTTGTGTGGGGTTATAAGGAGGCTAACATGGGTTTATAACACAAGTAAAAGGCTATGAAAAGGGTGAATTAAAACTGTGCACACCACATGTTTGTCAAAAGTTCCAAGTGGACTGTTTTGGCTAAAAAGAGAATTCTAGAGGGAATTAAAGTTGGGGTTATATATGTACATCCTATATAATATGAGGAGAGGAGTTTTGACATATTAAATGGAAACGAAAAAAAATTTTTAAGCTAAAACCAAAAGAGGGATTTTGATATGTCAAGCAATCTTTGGCCACTGTTTTGAGTAGCTTAGAGAATCTGAAATAGAGTGGTTATACCTTCTAACTACAGTCTTACATGTGATATACAACATATATAAAGTTTGTTGCAATTTGGTATATGAACTAAGACCTCAATGTGACCACGCGGGAGGAAAGAGTCTGCTCAAAGGGCAAAGAAAGCGTGGCGTGTACCAACAGACGATAATAGCTAATGCTATTGAGCTCTCAGTCGGAAGGGTTATAACTGTCCCAAATAAAGAAGCTAATGCTTTTCCACAGTAGGTTATGTGTCCTTTATTCAATATTCAAAATTTAACAACACATGGATCAAAGATGTTGGAATTAAAATTACTCAAGGCAAGGGGCAGGGAAAAATAGACTGCTGTCTTTCAATATTGCTTTTAAATTGTTGGTATCTGGAGTTTACAGAGAAAAGAATTGTTGCAGAGTATGCGGGTTTAATATGGAGTTTAATTTTTTTATAGATATCCTGACTTTTAAATTATTATAATATTTAGTTGTTTGACGCGTTTTTTATTGTATATATAGACTATAGTGAATTAGTGATACATGCATTCAATTAACGGTTCCATAGTTCAAATTGATCAGTTGCTACTTTTTAAGTTAATATCTTTGAATATGAAGTTGGAATCAAGGAAGAAAATTTGAAAATGTGTAATAATGTGCATGTACTTTCTTTTTCTTTTTTCTTCTTGGTATTATATTTTAAATTTTAATAACTAGATTGGTTTTAGTTCTGATTGATACAAAACTTTTTTTGCTGGAATATATCCTTTAATATCAAAGATAATCATGTACACATTTTAAATTATATTCTTGATCTTTTTTCCCCCTTTCTATAATGACTATTTATCAGGTTCAATCAAAAACATGAAAGAGTTCAGATATTTAGTTGGTTGCCTTGCACTAATGTGTTTGATTAACACACAATACACACATAATATGTCTACTCCATTAACTAATAATAGCATATGAATTCCGTCAAAAACAACTAATAATAAGTAGTAGAATTATTAACTATTTTACATGGAAAGAGGAAAATTTTAGTTCATTAAACACCAACTATTGAAATTAATTGATATTAGGGTTGAAATTAATTGATTTGACTGCTACGTTCTTTCCGATTCATTCGCTCAAGTGCTCAACTCTAGGGCTTTTCTTTTTTGCTCTTCTCCTTTCCATTCTGGTAATTAGTTCACCTTAATTTCTTAATTTTGATATGTTCTCTTTCAGTTGCATATGTTCGTATTCAGTTGTGATTGTGTACATGCTTTCCTTCCTAGATTCCCCGCTTTTTAAGTCATTCGTATCATATCTTTGTTGAGTTTTGTGTTTCCAGTTGTAAGTTTCCCGATTATGGTAATGTTTGGTTAAAATTTATTATTTAGATTATGATAGTATGAAAATTGGGTCCAAATTTTGTAGTGTGTAATATCCTTTTAAATTAATGTCTCTCATTTGCATAAGTACTTGATAAGTTTAATATCTAATACTCCTACATATTAAGTAACCGTACTTATTAGTTGTTATTATTACCTCCATTTAAAATGACAATTGTACCCAATTACTGAAAATTAACTTCTTCTTTTCACGACACATTTATTCTATTTTAAACAATCATTTAACCTTTTTTAAAACAATCAATTCATAGTTAAATATTGTGAATTAGTATTATTTTGAATGTGAAATATTGTTTTATTTGTGATAGATTTAATTATTATTTATTAATAAGAATATTCTTTCATCACTTAATCTGATTTGTTTCACACTAATACATTTTTTCAATAGCGAATGTGAATCATGAGGTCACCCTGCCCACGGGACTACCTTCTTATACTGTGTTTGGATATGTAAGTCCCTTTTTCAGACTTAATGAAAATTGAACAATTAATATTCCTTTTTTTAAATTTCTAACGTGTCTTTCAATTTGGGACAGGAGGATTATAATTTGCAATGCACGGTAAAATTATTTTCTTTTTTTATAGCAAACTTGCAATTTAATAGTTTTTTTTAATACTTTCTATATTTAACCTTCTTTTTTCCTTTCTTTAATAGAGAGAGCAATATCGAAAAAAGAATATTGGCATTATCATTCGAGAAGAATCTGAATTGAAGATGATGCGTAAGGCAAGATAAGATTACTTTTTCTTTTCTTAAGCTCATACTTTATTTTCCAAGACAAAACATCTTATATTTATACGCTGTCAGGAAAATCAAAGAAAACATCGAGCAAAGGAAAAAGGGAAGGAGTTTCAAAAAGGAAAAGAAAAAGAAAATCAACCACCCAATTTGAATGTGGTAAGTATACAATATTCCAGACATTTACGTTAGTAGTTACAAATATTTGTTACACAAAGTCATTTAAACAAAATATTTGAACCTAATTTATTAACGACACTGGTACTAGACTTATCATAGTCAAGTGTGGTGTTTTAGTACTTGAAGCAAAGATGCTTTAGTACTTGAAGCAAAGATGATGAAGCAAAAATGATAATTTATTAACGACACTATGCCTTCTTAGGTTTATAATTATACATCTTTTTAGGGTTTCAATAATAATATCCTTTACGAAAAGGCAATAAACATATTGCATAGCGCTTTTGTGTGAAATACAAAATCAAGCAAATTGAATATATGCACCCTAATTCGAATAAATAGAAAACATTATTTTTTCCTCAAAAAAACATTCGACTTCTTCTTTTTACACTTAGATATATATTGTTATTTGTAGGGATCCAATAAAAATATCTTTGACGAAGCTCCAATTCCTCGACGTAAAAAATGAGAAAGGGATAATGGTGATGTCGTCAATACATATTGCTCGGTAACTTTGCGTCGTGAAAGAGAAAAGCAAAAATAATACAATCTCAACCATATCCATTTCATTCAAGATTTTTCCCTGGTTTGATCCCTCAAAGCCATCCAAAACGCATGATTTTATGAACGAGATTGTATCGCGATCAAGAATCAGCATCCGTTGTTGTTAAAACCTGCGCCATCGGATTCTAATCGAATTCCTCCAGTTTTGATTTTACCACCTCAAGGGTCAACTAACTTAAATTCAATGGGTGATGAAATCCTCCTTCCACCAAATAATATAGAGCATGTACATGACTCCCGTAGCATTATATCTTCCATGCCTACATCACCAACTGAAGGGTTAGTTCAATGCAAATTATTTATAACTATATACCATAAGGAGTGTTACGATATATGTGAACTGTTTGAAACAAGTTCATTTATTTTCTAGGTTATTACCAATTATTCAGTCAATCATTGATGAAGCTTGCGTACAAAATGAGGCATTGCCTACAAATATAGCCCCTCTGCCGCATCCTATTTAGGAAGACACTACTCGATAAAATGAATATACAAAGTGTCCTCACCGCTTTCAAAGATTGCATTGGAAAGCCGAAAAGTTATCAAATTCATCTGTTGACCTCCCTTTCTTCGGAACATGTTGTTTGCAAGGAAAGATTTGACTTCCACGACTATTAACGCCTCCTCCAGAAATTCAATCATTATATGATGGCAATGATGATCAGTCAAAGTCCTTTCGAAGTTATACCCGACTGTACAATGCGTCTAATGCTTTTACGAGCTTAGGTGTACATATGGATGATAGAGTGGTTCCTGGTAGGGGTCCCAACGCATTTACAATCCGTGGGGAATTGCGACATCGGACAGGGTTACTACAACCTCCAGCCGGTCAAGATCCAAAGATATGCATGCAGTTTTTACATTCACGATGTCTGCGATTGCTTTAGAATATCGTTCTCGAAGAAACCCGAATCATGAGAGGATGTCCTAAGAACAATCCAGGATAGTCTTTTGAGATACAACTCATTTTTGGGTAAGTTTAGACATGCAGCTGCAATTTTAAGCAGGGAAGATTTGAACAATCGCGATATCCCAGCATACCTTCATTATAGTGCAAAGAAAAGACCGTCGAACTCATAATTTACCCACGCCGGAGGAGGTTCTTTGTCATATTACACGGAGATGGTTGAATTCTTCACGATGAGGGATATTATAAATATTTGTTAAGAGGGAGTGTGACGGTTGATGCGAGATAAATGAATGCCATCCAAATTTTATTTACCACTACATTACGTATTATTGTTTTTTGTATGGTGAGCTTGGATGGGAACCGATTTTAAGCGATGGGATGTCAATCAAGGTAAAGCTTAATCAAAAAGACTTACGCAGTTGCAATATTATGGGTATCGTTTGTTTGAAAGACCTACTGAGTATTCAACTATCTTGAGGGTGGAAGATTATTTCAAGAGTTTGTTGTAGATGCATGGTGCAACAGAAAGCGTAATCGATTGACATATTATAGGCTCAACCAACAAAATTATGATCCGATCTATACCAAGATCTCCGGTCGAGGTAGTTCTGATGGGTTAGAGGCTAATCAAGTTCAGTAAGCAAGTAGTTTTGCCTTCTTCTTTTTACGGGAGTCCAAGGCAAATGTTTGAAATCTTCCAAGATTCTATGGCCATAACTCTCGGTATAACCAACACCACGATATTTTCTTAACTATGACCGCAAATCCGAATTGGCCCGAGATAAAAGATGCAATCGTTACCACATCAAAGCGTCAATCGACCGCCTGGACTTGGTGGCCCGCGTATTTGATTTGAAGAGACGAGCTTTGATGATGGAAATTGATAAGAAGAAAGTATTTGGTGCAAAGGTGGCACATGTTTTCACGATTGAATTCCAAAAGCGTGGTTTATCGCATACGTCATTTGCTAATATTTCTTCAAGGGTCGATAAAATCTGAACACGTGAGCGAATGTAAATCGAAATGTGTGTGTGCGAATTCCCGATCCAATTTCTGATCCACTTCTATATGAAACAGTTAAAACTTGCATGGTACATGGACCATGTGGTGTTCGAAATCTTAAATCACCATGTATGGAAGATGGTAAATGCACTAAGAGATATCCTAAATATTGGGCAGAAGAAACTACAATGGGCGAAGATGGGTATCCGATATATCAAAGGCGCAATGACGGTCGAAAACATTGTCTAAGGTCTGGACATGAAGTTGATAATAGAGATGTTGTACCATATAATCCATACCTCTCTAGATTGTTTAGTTGCCATATAAATATAGAAGTTTGTGCAGGAGTAAGGTGCGTAAAGTATATCAATAAATACATCTACAAGGGTTACGATCGCACAACTTTGGTATCAAAGTAGTAGATGAGATTAAGCGATTAATATATTGACTCAAGGTACATTGGGCTACTGAGTGGCATGGCGGATATTTGGATATCCTATTCATCAAGAGTTCCTCCGGTTATCGTCTGGTAGTTCACCAGAGGAAAACATCACGTCTGCTATAACCCTTCCGAACCAATAGGCTTTAATATTGAATGAGAGAGAGGATCGGCCAGACAACTCTAATGAGATTTTTTGCATGCTGCTCTATTAATGATTTAGCTCGAACTCTCACATACCAATAATTTCCAAAGCATTTCGTTTGGCAAAAGAAAGAACAGCTCTGAACAGAGAGATAAAGGGGTTTTACAATCGGAAGAATGTATTTTGCCAGTCCAAATGAAGGTGAAAGGTTTTATCTGCGTCTTCTGTTGACGGTTGTAGAGGGACCTCAATCTTTTCAATGTTTAAGAAACGATTGATAATGTTGTGCACCTTACATATAAAAGGTGCATGTATTGTAAAAAGGCCTTTTGAAAGCGATGAAGAGTGGATTCAATGTCTAGAGAAGCATTAATAATGAGAACAGCTCTCAATTAAGAAGGTTGTTTTCTATTATCTTGACACAATGCTCTCCTTTAAATCCGTAAGCGTTGTGGAACCAATTTTCTATGCATATTTGTGATGATTTATCACACAAAATAAGTACATGTTATGGCATTGATGTTCCTACTAATGCTCAAATTTGTGATTATGGTTTATACCTTATTAATCTTTTGCTTCAAGAGTCGGGGAAGAGCTTATCGATTACCCACCAATGCCAACGCTTATATGTTAATTGGAGAATTATCGTTGGCAATCGACTTATATGGGAACATAAAGCGATTATAACTTGAAGTTGATCAAATAAATGTCCAACAAAACATTGATCTATTGAATGAAGGAAGGTGTATGGCTTATAATGCAATCATTTCATACATTTATGAAAATAGAGGAACAACCTTCTTTTACGAGTGGGGTGCAAGAGAGGCTGAAAGACTTTTTCTACAACAATGATTGGCAAAAAATGTCATTCTTATGCGATATAGTAATTATAGTAGCATCCTCTGGAATTGCTTCTGGGTTGTTACATGGGGGACGTACTGCACATTCAACATTCTGCATTCCACTTAACGTATTAGAAAATTCAGTTTGTGGATTCACGAAGCAATCATCACACTCGGAATTATTTCGTAAGGCTAGACTAATTATATGGGATGAGGTTCCAATGCAGCATCGTCATTGTGATGAAGCAGTTAATCGAACCTTACAAGACATTTGTGATAACTCCCAACCATTTGGAGGTGTTACTATTGTTCTTGGGGGAGATTTTAGGCAGATTCTTTCTGTTATACCTAGAGGTCTTCGTGAGCATATAGTGGCAGCATCGCTACGACGTTCTTTGCTTTGGAAAGATATACATGTCTTGACATTACAAGTTAACATGCGTTTGCACGATGACCAATCGTTATTATTTAATTTCTCGGCTTTTCTTAATGAGGTTTGAGTATTTGTATCTTTATTCATATTGACATCTATATATCATCGAGAATAGTTGATAATTTACTAATACTTCATTATTGTGTAGATTGGGTCTAACCCTCAAGAATCTATACAACTTCCAGATTCAATAAAAATAACTCAAAGTGTAGATAATCTTATCAATTTCATCTACCCAGAGCTAGAAGTGCCAAGTAAGGTCACTCCCGAATTCTTAAAAGAGCCCACAATTCTATCTGCTAGAAATGATGATGTCAATGATATCAACCTAGATGCGTTGGCGATTTTTCCGGGAGAAGTACATACATACTATGCTGCTGACAAAATGGTTGAAGATGATGATGTGGATCGGACTATTATGCATCGGTACCCCAATGAATATTTGAACACACTCAATCCCCCTGGACTACCACCGTTCAAATTAGATTTAAAAGAGGGTTGTCCAGTAATGCTTCTAAGGAACATTGCACCGAAAGATGGCCTTTGTAATGGTACTAGACTTATCATAGTCAAGTGTGGTGCTTTAGTACTTGAAGCAAAGATTTTAACTGGTGATAAGCATGGCGACTTGGTATTCATTCCAAGAATTTCTTTGACTCCTTCTTCGTCTGAGTTAAGTATTAAAATGACGAGAAGACAATTCCCAGTGAGGTTAGCGTATGCAATGACAATGAATAAATCACAGGGCCAGTCTGTCAAATTTGTTGGGGTAGATTTACGTACGCCAGTATTTAGTCACGGTCAACTATATGTAGCTCTGTCAAGATGCACAAGTTCTTCCCGCTTATGCATACTTCTTCGTGAATTAACTGACAAGTCCACAACAAATATCGTCTATCCTGAAGTTTTGTTATAATTTTATATGCTTGAGGTATCATTTCTTATCTCCGTGCATTATTGATCTTCTTACGATAAAAGTCTTGATATGTTTTGAATTGACTGATAAAAGTTTTGAATTAACTGACAAGTCCAAAACAAATATTGTCTTTATATATGTGTTAATTGTTGAATAGTTGAATATTTGCTAACAACTAAAAATGAGACTGATGCTTGAATAAGTTGTGGCATCGTTGTAGTTGTGGCATATGCTAGCAAGACTCCTGATGGGTATATGTGAGTCCTACAGTCATGTGAAATTGAACTTTCTAGGACTAACAAGTTTCCCTATAGAAATAGCAAGCCCCATAAATTATTGTAGGGTGTAATACAATATAATACAATATTTTTAGTTGATCAAAAAGAAACTTAAAAAACATGAAGTACATGTACTCAAATTACAATACCGTATATTACACATACAACCTCATGTTTTCTTATCCACGTGATACATTTGTCAACTTATTTTACAGATGATGTCTTCGTAAAAGTTACTCATTTTCTAATTTGCATAAAATTGGTTTACATTTCCTTGCTCTTTTCTGTGTAAGCAAATCTGATAATATTTTGAGAGTATGATACCTCCACTGAATAACAATTCCTGCTTTGGCCAACTAAATACATGATTTAGTAATGTATGAACATCAGATAACATATCTTACAGAAAACCATTCAGATAACATACGAGTATATATATATATATGTGTGTGTGTGTGTGTGTGTGTGTGTGTGAAGCACAAATTTGAGAAGCTTGATCGTCGCAGTTAACATAATAAGTTTGTCTATGTTGGCTGAGCTATAATATGTTTATTATATATAACTTATGTTTTAGTTTTACTTGCACATGAATCGATCAATTTGTACATATATCCTTTTCATTATATTTTGTTATCAATTTCCAAGTAGATGATTTAATTGGTTGATATAACTAAACGATTCATGTCAATTTTTGCAGTCTTGGGATGATATTTCTATTGAATGGAAATGTGTTCATTCAACAACAAGTCGAGGGTGGAAAAAAGTTAACAGAGTTATGTGTATTTTATAATTCTTAAATCGTATTCAAGTAATCACGTGTCAATTGTTTCGTTCTTGCGATACTACTAACATTTTGCTTTCTCTTATAAATAATGATTTTTGTTTCAAACAATATTTGTTGGTCGTGGGCGTTCTTAGATGGATAGCCTTTCTTTTCAAAGGTTTATGTATCGAAGACATGGTAAAGCTTGACAGATCTACAAGGTAAATGTTATTATATGTATTTTCGGGTATATATTGAAGTATACTTGGTGTAAGCTGTAAAAAATAAATTTGGTGTAAGATGTAAAGTAAAGGGTGGTGCTCAACATGTTGTTTCTCTATTTTCTGTATATATGTATTTTTGTTCTCCGTCTTTTGTAAAGTTGGGTAATTATACATGGTTATAATGATTTTGAGTATGGAATGATGTTTTTTTTGGTGGTTTGGATATGTATGGATGATTGTAAGCTTTTTTAAACAGGTTTAGATTTTTGGATATCTATTTTTAAAGGAAATTCTGTCGAAATTTCTTGAAATTAGTAGCTACTAGCTTGATATTTTGGTGGTTGGATGTGTTGATTATTGAATATGTATTAATTTCTGCATGGTATGATGATTTTGGGTATTAAATGATGTTTTTTTTTGGTGGTTTGGATTTGTATGGATGATTATAAGTTTTATAGACAGGTTTAGATTTGTCTGGATATCTATTTTTAAACGAAGCTCTGCCAAATTTTTTAAATTCAGTAGCGATTACCTTGCCCAAATTTGCGATGGCCCAGATGATTTTTTTGGGTATATGTTTGACCAAATTTACCTTTTTATTTGCGGTTGGGTCAATTATTTTTGAAGTTCTTATTTTATTTTAATTTTTATTTAATCAGGCAAAGGAGCTTCAAACCAATTTGGTTCACATGAACCTTTTAAGCAAGTGGGTATCATTATGGTATTTCAAAACTACAATGCTTTTACCTGTTAATGTATCAGCGACTGGTATTCAATGGACATATTTGTATGATGTATTGTGCTTAAAATAGTTTTACTAATTAATCCATGTTCCATCTAAAATTGCAAATTAAATGAAGGGAATCAATAGCATATAGGTGAAGAGAAGTGCTTTTAAATGTGCTTGAAGAAAATATGAAGGTCATTGGCATTGGGATTGTTTCGAATTTAATAAATGTAGTTAACTGGCCTAGGTCAAATTTATTGTTGAGTGAATGTGGATGTTGGCTTTAGTTGTTTCCTTAACAAATTCAATTTTTCTTGCCAGTCTCGATTTGTAAATAATGAGTATGTAGATACAATTTGTGGTAAATTCTTGACTTCTTTGTTTTTGGGGTGGGATGTCTATCTTGATTAAAAATTTTCTTATTTACAACAAAATTTTATCAAATATATACTCTTTAAACATTGTAACTCACATTTTTTATTTAGATTCATCTTTAAGTATTAAATAATTACACGAGTATTAGTAGTAGGAATAAAACTTTTTATTTATTTTTCTATTTACTTTTACTCATCATTTTAAAGACAAATAGAATAAAATTTAAGATTATAACACATTATTGAAAGAAAGATAATTTCATCCAACACATTTATCTATTCATAATGTGTGCTAATTCTATCAACAATCTTATCTATCCATAGGAGTACTATGTATTAAATTTTAATTTCACAATTATATCATAAGGGCTTTATGACATGTACGTGTTTAGATATATATCAACGGTTTTTATTATTATTATAAAATTATTAATGATAATTTTTATATAAAAATATCAAAAATTCATAGAAAAATATCAATTTCTTATTATTTAGGCTTAAATATGAATTAGTATCCTAAACTATAGCTCATATTTCACTTCGGTGATTCACCTTTTAATTTTATCAATTAGGTGATTAAACTATCAATTTTTTTCAATTACAATAAATTAAACACGTCACGTCAGAAATTGCTGACGTGGCTAACTGAGTAGGCCATACATAAGCTTATGTGTAAATAAAAAAAATATTTTAATATCTATTTACATATTTATTTTACATTACAGGCAAATTGGTCAAATCACTTTAATATCAAACATTTTTTTTTGAAAGGCTTTTATATCAAACATTTAAACTAAATAAAAACAACAAATTATCTGATAAATCCAAATCATTTTCCTTCTTTTCTAATTGAATCAACCGTAAAAATCATCATCATGAAAGATTCATATTATCAGATAAATCAAAATTGATTCATCATCAGATAAATCCAAATCATTCTTCTTAGTCTTTATCAATGATCCATATTCTAATTATAACCCTAACAAATCATTATCGTCTTCCTCTTCACTTTACCCAAGCCATGAAAGATCTGGTGGAATCTTCTCTGATAACCCTAGCTCCCCCTCTGCCCCGCCCAGCGATGACATTAATGGTCCTCCGATTAATATTAACGGCGAGGTTCCGTCACTCGGTCGCCATCGCTGCTCGGTCGCCATGAAATCCCGTCAAAAATGGAGCTCTGATGGGTTGACACTTACTTCCAATCGGAGAAGAGCGAGCCCGACGGTCACCACTCACCAGTCCACCGTCGAAACCGCGCCTGGTTTCTTCTTATCCACTCACTCATTTTTCTCTCTTTGCTAAAACCCCCACTGTAAATCTCACCCAAATTCTTTATTCCTCTTACTACAAATCAACCCAATATTCAAGCAAGTGATGGCGAAAAAGTGATGGCTTGCTGATTTCTATGCCGGATCTGGGTCATTGTTCAAACCCAAATCTGATCCAAGAATACCCCCTCCTCCGCCATCTTCATTCTAAAAACTTGGATCTGTTTTTCTTAGTAATGGTTGATTTTCATCTCCAATGGAAAAAAAAAGACGAAAAAGAAAAAGAAAAGAAGATCATGAACATGTAGATTTCATCTTTAATTTGTTGTGTTTGATTTTTTTTTATAGGATCTATGTTAATTTATGGGTTGATTTTGAGAAAGGAGAAGAGCTTCAATATTCTTTGTGATCGGAGGCTTTTGACGATAAACAAGAACAGAGTCAGAGTCAGTTGAGTTGGAGGAGAGACATAAATCAGTTTGACGAATTTGCCCTTTATTATATAATAAATATGTAATTAAAAATTAAAATACTTTTTTTTAGTTACAACTCAGCTGATTAATGGCCCACCCAAATTGCCACGTCAGCAATTTCTGACGTGGCAGATTCAATTAGTTATAATTGGAAAAAATTAATAGTTCATTCATCTAATTGACAAAATTAAAAGGTGGATCACCGAAGTGAAATATGGCTATAGTTTAGGATAGTAAATCATATTTAAGCCTATTATTTATATTTTCTTCCTTGTATGCCTCTGTCATCCTATTCCATATCAAAACTTATTTTCCACTATTATCTTCCTCCTATTTTAATCCTATTTGCACTTTAGCTGGAATATTAAAAAAGTTAAAAGTTGATAATATATATCTCATGTGACATTGAAAATTTATTTGCAATTTAGTTATGATGATATAATATAAAATAATGAATATCATATTTTAAAATTATATAATAATAAATAAAAATTAAATATGTATTTAGACTTATTTAAAAAAAAAATTAATGACATATTTGTGACGCCCCCAAAATAGGTATACATCACCCATTTTGAGTTGTCAATACATGGTACAGAAACAACTATAACTTTATTAATACAACTATAAAACTGTGAGTTTAAATACAAATATTTCCTCTAGACAATATCCATACCCAAATAAATCATCATCATAATTATTGATACATTATTTTACAAAAATAGTGAGGACTACTAAACAACTCTCTCTAGAACTATCATTCCATACCCCGACTCGCATCTTCGCTACATTCGTTCTCTCTCGAGAAGAAAAATGGAACAAAAAGGAAAAAAGGGTGAAATTTCAATAGCCAAGAAAAAACATTATGACTAAGATAATATAAAACAAATTATCGTTAGTCTTCAATGAAAAAAAAAACGAGAGAATATAATAAACAACAAGTTTCGGATCGATATTCGCAATTGAAATAATAATTCATAGAAGAGTTACGTAGAGAATGAAATCTACTATTATCTATTAATTTAAAAGTCCATCATTGATATTTTATCCTCAGTAACATCAATTAATATTCATCTTGCGTCAAATATTCATCTTTTACTACGTGCCAAAGATATTCATCATCGGTCGTATTTCATCTCAACACTGTTCATCTTCTGTGACTACTAATTTAAAGATATTCATTATAAAATCATTAATCTTTGTACTACATGTCAAAGATATTCAATTATATCATCATTTAGGACTGATGATGATGAAAATATTTTAAAGAAAACGAATCTAGTGAAACAAAAGAATAAATATTAAGGATTCGTATTTCGGTTTATTCATGTCCAAAAATACCTCATAAATAATTATAGTGGAGTAAAATTTAAGAATGATCAAAACATGGATACAATCAAAGCTAGTATCCATAATAGATATTTTGGACGAAAAACGAAAATTTAATTTTTCTGTGAATAGTGTCGTATTCGTGAATAGTGTCGTTTACATGAATAGTGTCGTATACGTGAATAGTAACCCCGACACAAAAAGTTCATATCAATCCTTCGGCATAATGATATTGAAAGAAATAATATCATTTAAAAAAATAACATCCCTTACTTCAAAGACAAGATTTTAGTTGAAACAGGATATAATTTATGACTTGAACTTGCACCAGATAAGAACACTCAAAGTATTAAAATACTCACAAGAATACGCTCAATATATCAAGAGAGAAAGATAGAGAAAACTTTAGTTTCTGGTGTGATTTTCAATTCTAACCTAAGCACCCTATTTATAAGAAAATGCTTAGAACACCAAAGCAGAAAATTTAATAAATTAATATTATTTATTAACCAAATTTCCTATGCACACCTTTGCCAACTGAAATCAGCCCCTAGCACATGTTAAATGAGGCCCACAAAATGTAAAAAATATTTTTCTTAAAATAAATAATTAAAACTTTCAAAAATCAATTATTCTAGAACTACGAAACTTCAATAATTCATAATAAATAGCCCTTTTATCAGAAAAATTTAAACCACATGTCTTTTTCATAGAAAATTTCATTCTCTACAAATTTGCAGAAGAAAGTTTTTCCAAATTCCAAATGTAAAATCGAAAGAAATCCAAAACAGGCGATTTTACTGTTTATAATCAAATTTCAATTCAAGAAATTAGGTCCATGAACATGAAAAATATGTTTTAAATATTTTTGGTAACAAAAATACTCCTCCTCCTCATATACTCATATATCCCACATTCATTGTAAAAATATCACAATTATTATATTATAATAATATAATAAAATATTATTTAATCAGAAAAGATAAAATATCAATTTTCAACAATTGTCACTTTAAAAGTTTTCTCCATCTATATCCACATAAAATTAATATTTTCCTCTTCATATAAATCAATAATTAATTATTCATAAATAATATTACAGAATCACAATACTGACAATCAGGCAGTTCTCAAGAAAGAGGGAGCTTTCCAATAAAGATTTTTCATTACTGGCGCGCAATTAGGTGACCAAACCTCTCCTTAGATAGAACTTTCTAGACATTGCCAATAATGTTATCTAATAATATTATTCAAATAATATGAATTATTGATCTGATAATGAAAATACTGTGTAGTGACAATTATTGAAATAACAATAATATAAAATATCAACGTAGCAATTATTTAATCAATAAAATAAAATATTAAACAGTAACTACTGTAACAATTATTGAGTAATGTCTTCCTACGTAAGAATTAATAATTGCAATATCTGGCGTCTTTCTTGTATTTTAACCATTTAGTATTCCAACAAAGATATTAGCAGAATAACTACTGCAGATTATTTATAAACAACTTCTACTTCTCGTTTTCTTCATCCAATCGCTTTCCGTTATGGGGCCCACACAAGGCTGCGCCGTCGTACGAATATCCCCCGACAACAAGAATATTCCACGACCAAACGAATATTCCACGACAACAATGAATATTTTATAACCACTTGCTTATTTGAAATATTTGCGCATTTTACCCATAAGCGATTTGTAGGTGGGCTGGATACCCTGACCTTTTTATTACATTCACGTGCAATTCAAAATGGCAAGAGATACAGAGGTTTGTTGATCAAAGAGGCATTAGACCCGAAGACAGAGCTGACATAATTTAGAGTCTTCAAGATAAAACTAGATCAGTTGGTTACAGATTTGAAACACAAAAAAGTTTTTGGGAGGGTAAAAGCAGGTATGCTTAATTTTACTAAATTTTTATAATTTAATTATTTCATCAAAATCTAATTTAATTATTTTTTATCTCTTGCAGTTTTGTATACAGTTGAATTTCAAAAACGTGGCTTGCCACACGCTCATATTCTATTGTTCTTGCATCCAGAAGACAAATATCCTACTGGCGATGATATTGACAAAATAATTTCAGCGGAAATACCGGATCAAGAAATTAATCCAAAGATATATAAAGTTGTGAAAAGCTGCGTGATCATGGTAGATAAGTGTTGTTTAACAAAAATTCGCCATGTATGAAAGATGGCAAATGTTCAAAACACTTTCCTAAAAGATTCAATGATCAAACCACTGTAGATGGTGATGGTTATCCCCTATACAGACGAAGAGATGATGGTAGAAATGTGGAAAAGAATGGAGTTGTACTTGACAATAGGTTTGTTGTACCTTATAATCCACATCTGTTGCTAAAATATCAGGCTCATATTAATGTTGAGTGGTGCAATCTATCGAGGTCAATAAAGTATTTGTTTAAATATATAAACAAAGGTCATGATCGGATCACTGCTGCTTTTTATCATAATAAAGACGATACAAAAGAACATGAAGGCCTTGATGAAATCAAAATGTATTATGATTGTAGATATGTTTTTCCATGTGAGGCAGCTTGGAGAATCTTTGATTTTTGATTTAATTACAGAAATCCAGCAGTGGAGAGGTTAAGCTTCCATCTTCCAGAAGAGCAGATAGTGGAATTTGAAGATGATGATCCAATTGACTTAGTTTTGAACAAGTGTACGAATAATCAGTCAATGTTCTTACAGTGGATGCAGGCTAACAAGGATTACCCAGAGGCTAGAGAACTTATCTATGCTCAATTTCCATCTAAATTTGTATGGAAGGAGCAACTTGAAAGTGATGGAGTTACAAAGAAGAAAAAATGGTGTCCAAGAAAGCAACGGGTAAGCGTTGGTAGAATATTCTACGTTCCTCCAGGGAGTGGAGAATTATATTACTTGAGGGTTTTGCTAAACACAGTCAAAGGTGTAACATGTTATGATGATATCAAGACTGTGAGTGGGGTTTTATATCCTTCATTCAAAGAGACATGTTATGCATTAGGTTTATTGGATGATGATAAGGAATATATAGATGGAATATCAGAAGCATCATTTTGGGGTTCAGCTCATTATCTACGAAGTCTTTTGTGACTTTGCTATTTTCAAATTATCTTTCAAGGCCTGAAGTAGTTTGGGAAAAGACATGGAATCTTCTTGCAGAGGACATTCTTCATAAACAAAAAAATATTCTGCAATATAAAGGTATGTTTAGCAATACTATAAAAACATTCTTATTTTTTTAGGCAAGTGTTCATTACACAAGATATATACTAAATCTTCCTCTTTTATTGCATTTTGTTTTGAATTCCAAAAATCATTTACAGTCGTGATGCACATGTGGTCATTTTGGTATTTGTAATTATTGATTACATGTTGCATACCTGATATTTGAAATATTTAATTATTGAGTTTTTTTCCTTAAACATTGTCGCTTTCTTTGAAATTTTGAGTTTTGATATCTTCTGTTTTGTCAATTATTACAAAAAGTTTAAACAACCTTTGTTATTAATACAATACAATCACATATTTAACTTGAACCAATATTATACTTCATAGTGAGTTTTTACATTTGCTTTATAATATATCTTCTTCATTTTGTTAGCTTTTTATTTTTTTGAAACTAATTTTACAACAATAATTTGAGCATTTATAATAAAATATATTTATTGGTCGTTCATTGTTTAATAGATTTTTTTTTCAAAATATAGTGGATCTATGCTTAAATAAACATAAACCTAACAAATAAATACCTTTACATAAATTATCACTTAATACCATCCATATGGGTAGTTATAGGTGGAGTTGTACATGTTTATATTATAATACGGTTTTTAAACATATAACATCTTTAAAATTTTAAATTTTTCCCAATTATCTATTTAACTTTTAACTTGGAATTCTTAAATTTTATATTTTTACATCTTAATCATGATTTGGAATTGAGTGATGAACAATTGAAGAGTTATACTCTTGCTAGAAATTGAAAAGCTCTTTATGCAAAGCAATGGGAAAACTTTCATGAGATTACCCTACACTACCTTTTCCAAGTTCGATAATTATTGAAGAGGGGCAAAATAGATTTATTCAAGATGAGCTTTGTTATGATAGGATAAACTTGGCAAGGGATCATAAAACTCTTCTTGGCAGTTTAAATAATGAGCAAAGAAACATTTATCAAACCATCATGGATACGGTCTTAAGGGATGAAGGAGGTGTTTTCTTTGTTTATGGATATGGGGGAACTGGAAAGACTTTTATATGGAAAACTTTGTCTTCTGCATTACGATCAACTGGAGAAATAATACTAATCGTTGCATCAAGTGGAATAGCTTCTCTTCTTATCCCTGGAGGTAGAACAGCTCATTCTAGATTTTGTATCCCATTAGTTGTTACTGAGGATTCAACTTGCGACATTAAACAGGGAAGTCAATTGGCTGAGTTTCTTAGAAAAACTCGACTTATTATATGGGATGAAGCTCCAATGGTACATAAACATTGTTTTGAAGCTTTGGATAAAATATTAAGAGATGTCCTAAGATTTAGTAAGTCGAATAGTATAGATCAACCATTTGGTGAAAAAGTAATTGTATTTGGTGGAGATTTTAGACAGATATTACCTGTTATTCCCAAGGCCAGTAGACAAGACGTTGTTTTGGCAACTCTGAATTCTTTATATTTGTGGAGTTTTTGCAAGGTTTTGACTTTAACAAAGAACATGAGACTTCAATCTCAAAATTCAAATTCTGATATAGAGGAGTTGAGAGAATTTTCTGATTGGATATTGAAGGTTGGAGATGGCACAATTGGAGGACCTAATGATGGTGAAGCAGATGTAAAAATCCCTGATGATATTCTTATAAAAGATCCGATCAATCCCCTTGCAGCAATTGTTGATAGCACATATCCTAATTTAATGGAAAAATTTGACGATGGCTCTTATTTCCAAAACCGAGCCACCCTTACTCCTACACTTGATGTTGTAAATAAGGTGAACGAATATGTGATGTCTTTATGGCCAGGTGATGAAGTAACATATCTAAGCTCGGACAGTGTATGTAAGGTTGATGAAAACTCAAACGGCTCTGAAGGCATTTACACACTAGAATTTTTGAATACCATTACATCTTCTGGAATGCCCAACCACAAGCTACGGTTGAAGATTGGGGTTCCTGTAATGTTGCTCCGAAATATAGATCAGTGTTTTGGTTTGTGCAATTGCACGAGATTAATAGTAACTCAATTGGGAAAACATATGATAGAAGCAAGAGTAATTTCAGTCGGCAATTTTGGGCACAGGGTTTTCATACCTCGATTGGTCTTAACACCTTCAGACATTAGATTACCTTTTAAATTCCAACGAAGACAATTTCCTTTGGTTGTTTGCTTTTTCATGACAATTAATAAGAGTCAAGGGCAATCTCTCTCACATGTTGGACTGTATCTGTCACGTCCAGTTTTTAGCCATGGCCAATTTTATGTAGCAGTATCACGAGTTACAAACAAGAGTGGATTGAAAATATTAATTTGTGACAAGGATGGAAAAACATACAATACTACAAAGAATGTAGTTTTCAAGGAAGTTTTCACAATTTAATGTAGAAAGGTTTGACATCTTCTAGCTATTATTTTTTTGTTGCTCATTATTAGTGTAAATCCTGATTATTTTATTATTACATCTTCTGAAATTATTTAGATATAATTATTGTTATTAGTGTAAAATTTTCGCCTTTTTCATTTATTTCAATTAGAAATTTTAACTATACAACTTGACAAGTGCATTCATTCTGTCTAATTTTAGGTTTTTTCTCATGGAAGAATCTATTTTACTTGAAAATTAAATTACACTGAGAGCTATGTATGTATACTCATTCTCACTCTATTGTGAATAGCTAATTTTCTTCATAAATGTGATTAATTAATGAACATTACGCTCACTGTCTCTCTCTTCTTTCTTTCATCCCATTTTTGCAGATCAGAATTTGGTGTCCTTTTGATCTACTATTACTTATGTGATCGTACAAATCTCCTTGGCAAATTGAAAAAGGTATGGTTAGATAACAATAATATCCTTTGATACTATTTTTGAAGTTAGGCTTTGATACAATTGCCATTTTTATAGAGAATAAGAACCTTGCTCCTTTATCGTAAAGGGGTTTTCTTTTTTGAACCTAATTTCTAAATTTATATTTTGCTTAGAAGTTGTCACAGTTTAGACATTTTCCATCGTCGTCCGCAATATATTATCTATTGAAGCAAATTAGAACTTTATCTTGATTTATGCCATAAGATTCTCAAGACAGCTTGCAAAATTACCCCAACCCCACCCTTTTTGTTAGCAAGTTTAAAACGGAAATGGTATTTGTTTTAATCAGGTGTGGACATCTCACATTTATTAATATCAAGTTTCAGTGTAGTTTTGACTTCAGATAGTTTTTCACTATGCTTGGCTGCTTCTTATTTAGTTATACCAATTTAATTGTCTTGCAATGTCAGGTGATGGAAAAGTTAATTTTGATGAGTTCATGAGATTGATGAGAAGAACCTCCTACGGATATTAGTTCTATATCAGCCTTCTACCTTGCAGTACAGCATGTTTGTTTGTCGTTATGTTTTATTACTTAATATGGTGGGCAAATAAGGCTACTGCATGTTTGTTCATGGTTATGTTTTATTGTGTAATCTGGCTGGCGAATGTGATTTTGTGGATGAGTTATGAGACGTTATTCAAAATATTGATATATTTAAGTTAAGCTTATGTGGGAAATATATTTCTTTGCTACTTATCTTTGTTTTCGTGGATTGAGTTTAAAGCTTATGTTGGTTATTCATAATTGCTGCAAATACAACAGAGGGGAGTGGTTAGCACTTCATCATAATTGTTGGGGTGACGGGTCCAACATCTTCATTGCCGACTGAAGAGTGAGGAGCGAGGATGTTTTATTTATTTATTATTATTTGTTTTTAAATCATGGCTTTCTGAACATATAACATTTCGATTAATTTTACGGATATACTTTTGAAGTAGGAATTTTGACGGATGGATAATGCTCGGAATTCATTAGGTTCTTATCTGCTAAATGCATGTATACACATTATATACAATATAAATCAGGTCTTAGTATGCTGAATGAGTGACTGGGATAAGTTCTGGCATGGGTGGTTAAAGGTATTATTTTGCTGATATTTGCATTGCATATGGTTCATTGATTTCTCACCTTGGACTTGGAACTGAAGCTTAATCTTTTTGAATTTCCTCCCCGCACAAGTTGCTTGCAATTAATCATAACATTAGTTGAATTGCATTTATACAGATTTGATAGTTTTTGATAGTGTTGATAGGGTCTTTGAGATATGACAGTTTTTCTAAACACTTGAATCTGCTTAAATTGCTTAAAATCATTATAATTGGAAAAATTGTGGGGATTTATAGAATTCATTGAGCTTTGAACGTGGGTTTCTTTGTGCTTAATTCAGGTTGTTGGAAGGGAGTTTTTGAGTGCAAAAGCTATTAATTTGGCAAAGATGAGCGTGGTTGGTTTTGATATTGGGAACGAGAGTGGTGTTGTTGCAGTTGCAAGGCAACGAGGAATTGATGTTGTACTCAATGATGAATCCAAACGGGAGACTCCTGCTCTTGTATGTTTTGGTGATAAGCAGCGCTTCCTTGGAAATGATGAACTCATTATTCAATATGAGTTCGTTTAATTTTAATCAATACAAGAGTATTAATATTATAAATTATTTAAAAAGTAATACCAATTACATGATTTATTTAGAAATTTTGAATGAGCTGAATTAATTCTGAATTCAAAAATATTTTTCAAATTTTTCAAGAGTTAAATTGTTTTATTATATTATCATTCCTCCATTCCAAATTATAATGTTATTATTTATTGACTTTTGAAAGTCAACTTGTGATATTTTTAAATTTCAAATTGTGATGATTTTTAACAATTATGAAATAACAATTCTTACAATGAGTGATACTTTTCAAATTGTTTACAATAGTCATCATTATATTGACTAAAATTAATAAAATTTACATCAATTAATTTTAAGCTTAAAAATATTTTAATTAATTTTAAAAAACAATAATAATCTCATATTTTAAAACATAATATAATGACTTTTGTTTAGCATGCATCCAATTTACGTTAGCTGTTTCTCAATTAGTTTTTTAAGTTATACATCAATTCTTATGCAGTCTATATTAATTAATAAGTGACAAAGCAACGGACAATAAAATATATAATATCAAAAACTCTATGTGGACATAAAATTAAATATAAATGCATTTAAACCTTATTTATTTATATTTTGACCTCAATAAAAGGTAAAAATATTAATAAATTAAATTCAAATACATTTATATCTAATTTGTATGTTCGTGTAGAAGAGCTCAATAAATATATGACAACAATTATTTATAGGTTTCACAAAACGTTGATATATGAGGTTTATCTAAGGGTTAGAACAGATGCACCACAACATAATTATAGTTGGTTAAAAATATAAAACATGTAATTTTAATTGATAAGATCAAATAATAATATGAATTTGACTTTAAAAAAAATTATATTATATATTTTTATATGTCGATATTTAATATCCATATAAATTTATCATTATATTTAGAGTGACTCTAAAAATATTTATAAAATCTATTATATATAAAAAAGACGTAAACATGCTGACATGCATTGCCGTTTAAGTTTTATATAATTTTTTGCTTAACAAGTGAAGGGATTATTAAAGGTATGATTTGGTTGCTATTAAAAGCAGTGGCAACAACATTTGACATAAGGATATAAAATGAATTAAACAATTTCGACTTGATTCATGCAATCTAAACAGTTTTTTGATTTATATCACCTATTTTGCTATTATCCTTTGTAATTTAATTGTTATCTCATAATTTATTGATTATGATCCCCTAAATCACTACTATAAATCTAAACAGTTTTTTGATTTATATCAACTATTTTGATATTATCCTTTGTAATTTAATTGTTGTCTCATAATTTTTTGATTATAATTCCCTAAATCACTACTATAAATCGAGCAGTTTTAGATTGATATCAACTATTTTAATAATATCCTTTGTAATTAATTTGTTATCTCATAATTTATTAGCTATAATCCCCTAAATCACTACTATAAATTTAAACAATTTTTTGATTTATATCAACTATTTTGATATTATCATTTGTAATTTAATTGTTGTCTCATAATTTATTGATTATAATCCCTAAATCACTACTATAAATACGAGCAGATTTTAGATTGATATCAACTATTTTAATAATATCCTTTGTAATTAATTTGTTATCTCATAATTTATTGATTATAATCCCTAAATCAATACTATAAATACGAATGATTTTAGATTGATATCAACTATTTTAATAATATCCTTCGTAATTTAATTATAATATTATCCTTTGTAATTTCATTGTTATCTGTTAATCCCCTAAATTACTACTTAATTATATCCTAAAAAAAATCACTAATTTATGATATTATGGCTATAAATACCAACTCAATACACAACAGTTCATGCTACAAACAGTCAACTCCTCCTTATTATTTTACCCATCCCAAAATTCAACTACCGTATATATTATGGGATTATTATATATATAATCCCTAAATCATCACTATAAATCTAATAAGTTTTTTGGGGATAAAAATTAAATATAAATGTATTTAAATTTTATTTATTTATATTTTGATCTCAATAAATTAAATTCAAATATATTTATATCTAATTTGTATGTTAGGTGTAGAAGAGGTCAATAAATATATGACATCAATTATTTATAGGTTTCACAAAAGCGTTGATATATGAGGTTTATCTAAGGGTTAGAAACGGATGCACCACAACATAATTATAAAGTGGTTAAAAATATAAAAGCGTGTAATTTTAAGTGATAAGATCAAATAATAATATGAATTTTTAAAAAAAAATTATATTATTTATTTTTATATGTCGATATTTAATATCAATATAAATTTATCATTATATTTAGAGTGACTCTAAAAATATTTATAAAATTTATTAATAATAAAAGACGATACATCTTGGCATGCATTCTTAGTTTAAGTTTTATATCATTTTTTCTTAACAAGTGAAGGGATTATTAGAGGTATGATTTGGTTGATATTAAAAGCGGTGACAACGATATTTGACATAAGGATATAAAATGAATTAAACAATTTCGACTTGATTCATGCAATCTAAAGCAGTTTTTGATTTATATCACCTATTTTGCTATTATCCTTTGTAATTTAATTGTTATCTCATAATTTATTGATTATAATCCCTAAATCACTACTATAAATCTAAACAATTTTTGATTTATATCACCTATTTTGATATTATCCTTTATAATTTAATTGTTATCTCATAATTTTTGATTATAATCCCTAAATCACTACTTAATTATATTCTAAAAAATCACTAATTTATGATATTATGGCTATAAATACCAACTCAATACGTAACAATTCATGCTACAAACGAATAACTCCTCCTTATTATTTTACCCATCCCAATATTTAGATGGCGACTAGTAATGCGATTTTGTTGATGACATCAACCCTGTCAAAGAAACATGGAAGATTAAAGTAAGGATAACTCGACTCTGGAATATGCCAAGCTTCAACAAAGCAGACTACATAAACAGCATTGAGATGGTATTGTTGGATGAAAAGGTATTATATATATATATATATATATATATATATATATATATATATAAACACATACATACGCAACTCCAAATTACAACATCTTACAATATGCATACTATATTTTTATAGGACACCAAAATACAATGTTGAGTATCAAAAGGTCTCTATTTACAAAATTTCAAACAAATACCAAAAAACAACAAGTCTTTATAATCACCAATTTCGATTTGTCAATCGAGAATGGTGGTTCTTTTAGAAAGCTACTTAACATCCATACAAATTAATTTTTCAGATTCGTGGCGCCCCAAAATAGGTATACACAACACCCATTCCGAGTCGCCAAATACATGGTACAAGAAGCAAACTACAACTTAATAATAATACAAATGTCGTGTGAAATACGACAATATATATTGTGAGTTTAAATACAAATATTATCTTCTAGATAATATCTATACTCAAGTAAATCCTCATCACATTTATTGATACATTATTTTACAAAATGGTGAGGACTACTAAACAACTCTCTCTAGAACCTTCATTCCATACCCCGACTAAGTACTCGCTACATTCTCGCCTCCCGAGAAGAAAAATGGAACAACAAGGAAAAGGGTGAGCTCAACTAGCCCAAGAAGAATATTATGACTAAGATAATATACAACAAATTATCGTTAGTCTCCAACAGGGAAAAACTCGATAGAATACAATGTACAACAAGTTTCAGATCAATATTCGTAATGAAATAATAATTCATGTAAGAGTTACGTAGAGAATGAAATCTACTATAATCTATGAATTTAACGGTCCATCATCAATATTTTATCCTCGTAACATCAATCAATATTCATCTCAAATCAAATATTCATCTCTTTTGCACCACAGCCAAAGATATTCATCAATCGGCCATGCTCATCTCAACACTGCTCATCTTTGCACTAAAGGCCAAAGATATTCATCACTCGGTCATGTTCATTTAAACACCGCTCATCTTTGCACTACGGTGCCAAAGATATTCTTCAGAAATCATTCATCTTTGCACTACTGTGCCAAAGATATTCAATAATATCATCATTTAAGACCGAGGATGATGAAAATATTTTTAAAGAACGAATCCAAAGGAAACAAAATGACAAGGATTAAGGATTAAGGATTCGTACTTTGTTTTATCCATGTCCAACAATACCTCAAAAATAATCATAGTGGTGTAAAATTCAAGAATGATCAAAACATGGATACAATCAAAGCTAGTATCCGAATAGATGTTTTGGACAAAAGAAAAATTTTCATTTTTCGATGAATAGTGCCAGATACGTGAATAAAGCTGTCAGATACGTGAATAAGTCAGATACGTGAATAGTAACTCCGACACCAAAAGATAGAAATTCCACAAAAAAAAACATTTTCACGCTTCATTAATAGTACTCGTGAATAAGAATCGTGAATAGTAACTCATGAATAGTAACTCGTGAATAAGAACTCATGAATAGTAACCCAGACATGAAAAAGTTCCAAATTTGATAAAAACTTCAGATCAACATTTCAAAGATAATGATATCAAGAAATATTATCATTAAGAAAAAAATAATATCCCTTACCTCAAAGAATCAAGATTTCTAAGGAAAGATCTAAGTGATCTTTGAATGAAACTTCAGACTCGACCAAAGAACTCTCAAAGTATCTAAATACTCACAAAATACGCCAATAATATATAGAGAGAGAAGAGAGAAAACTTTGTTTCGTGTGATTTTCAATTCTAACTTAAATTTCTATTTATAGGAAAATGTTAATTACCAAAGCAGACTTGACCGCCACCGATGGCTTTTACTCGCTACTATTGCCACCCACCACATTTGAAATAAAATTCAGCACATTTTTTCACCAACCACAAGTGGGGCCCACTCAATTCTAGAATTTTCCACCAAAATCAATTATAACCCTACTTTCCTAATCAAACACCTCTTAAAATTTATAACAAATCATTCGTTCATTTTTAACGGTTCAAAATTTGTGGACATATACTCAACTTATATATGTATAACATATCCAAAAATTACAACGATCCAACTATTCGGATTAAATATTATAACTCACACAATAAAGCTATAATAATAACCGATTTGATCTTTTAATACCTCCAATCCGGACAAAATACAAATAAAACATCTCAAAGATTAATTCCTTCATTAATAACCACATAAATAAATCCATCATTTATATTCATATAAAATAAATATTTCCTTATCATATGAATCAATAATTAATTATTCACAAATAATATTACGTAATCACAATTATGACAACCAGCCGCTCCTGTGAGAAAGAGGGGCTTTCAATAAGGATCTCTCCTCATCGGGCGGCGCAATTAGTGACCAAACCTCTCCTTAGATGTAACTTTCTAGACATTGCCAATAATGTTATCTAATAATATTATTCAAATAATATGAATTATTGATCCGATAATGGGAAAACATCGTAAAGTGACAATTATCGAACAACAATAATATAAAATATCAACGCTAAACAATTATTGAATCAATAAAATAAAATATTGAACAAGAATTCATCGTGAAAATTATTGAAAAGTGCCATTTTACGTAAGGATCAATAATTCAACAATAATGCGTAATACCGTGTGCTCATCGCAACCACGCCAGACATCGTATTTTAACCACCGGTATTCCAACGGCCTTAATTCGTGAATAACCACGCCGTTATTTTTAACCAACTTATATTTGTCGCTTTTTCCTCATCCAATCGCTTTCAGTTATGGGGCCCACACATGGTCGCTACTGGTCGCATTTAATATTCCCCGACAAATTTAATATTCCACGACCAAACTAATATTCCCCCACAACAATGAATATTTTATAACCACTTGCTTATTTTATGATTTAACCCTTAACTATCCACATTAATCAAATCAACCCTTACTATTTCAAAATAATAAATAAAGGAAATTCCTTTTATTTAAAAAATTGAGGGTCTTACAACCTCCCTCCTTATGAAATTTCGTCCTCGAAATCGACGACGATTCGGTGTTTTGAAAAGGTGAGGATACTCGCTTTCATTTCCGCTTTCCAACTCCTGTGTCATTTCCTCTATAGCATGATTCCTCCACAAAACTTTAACTTGTGGTATAACCTTTCTTGGCGTAGGACATGCTCCTTCCTATCCAAAATCTTGACAGTACCTCCTCACACGTTAAGTCTTTGGCTATCTCGTCCGGTTCTAACTCTATAACGTGGTTCTGGTCTTTCACATATTTATAAGTACGATATGTGAAACACATTATGAACACGAGATATACTTGAGGTAACGCAAGTCTATATAGGCTACATTTCCTACTCGGTCAAGAATTTGAAATGGACCGATAAATCGTGGATCGAGCTTTCCTCTCTTCCCAAATCTTGTAACTCCCTTCCACGGAGCAACTCGCAACAATACATGATCCCCACATTAAATTCCACGTCCTTTCGATGAAGATCCCGATAACTCTTTTGTCGATCTTGTGCCGCTTTGTATACGTTGTCGAATCATTTGGATCTTTTCGGTGAGTCATACGTATTTAACTCGGGTCCCAACAATGTTGCTTCACCCACCTCATCCCAACATATCGAGAACGACATTTTCGTCCATATAATGCTTCGAATGGAACCATGCCTATATTTGTTTAATAACTATTGTTGTATGAGAATTCCACCAATGGCAAGTACTTATCCCAACTTCCTTTGAAATCTAGGACATGTAGTTTTAATATATCTTCAAGAGTTTGAGTAGTCCTTTTTCGATTGCCCATCCGCTTTGAGGATGGTATGCCAAATCAATCAGAAATTCGTGCTCATAGCTTTCTAACCCAAAATCATGAAGCGAATCTTGGGTCACGATCTAAAACTATGGATCTTGGCATGCCATGCAATCTCACAATCGCATTTACGCATACATATACGAGAAAGACGCTCAAGGAATAAGTCTCGACGTATCGGTAAGAAATGAGCAGACTTGGTTAATCTATCAACAATGACCCAAATAGCATTGATGCCTTGAGAAACCGTAGGAAGACCCAGAATCTAAATCCATGGTAATGTGTTCCCACTTCCATTCCGGAATCTCAAGCGGTTGCAACGGACCCTTAGGTACTAGATGCTCCGCCTTTACACGCCGGGCAAGTTAAACACATCGAGATAAACTTTGCAATCTCTCTCTTCATATTGTTCCACCAAAATGTATGTCAAGATCACGATACATTTTAGTACTTCCAGGATGGAATGCAAATGGCGATTGTGTGCCTCCATCATAATCTTGTACTTTAAATCAGAGTCGTTAGAACACAAAGTCTAGAGTGGACTCAAGTATTCCTTCTTCATCAATTCTCGCTTCCTAATAGCTCCTTCAGACTTTCTTCTTCATACGCATCAACTCCTGCCTGGTGGCTTCGAAAGCAAACTTTAACTTTATCGATTAAAGTCGATTATACTCAGATATCATCATGGGTACCTAGAGTTTTCATCTCCATCTCTATTATTTTTAAATTATACGTAAATTAGTCTTTGACAATATCGTACTCAGATTTCAGATATACGATCTTCTACTCAACACGCCACCTACCACGCTCGCTTTTCCAAGATGGCATGGTCGTAACATGTCTTTGAAATGAGTCTCCTCTCGAGTTCTTCAAGCTCTTCCCACATTCCTTGCTCCATTCGAATTTTGTATCTCTACGAGTCACCATTTGCGTTAATGGAATAGCGATTCGAGAATATCCTTCAACGAATCTCCGATAATAACCAACTAAGCCTGTAAAGCTACGATTTCGACATCGAATTAGGTTGCTCTCAATCGTGACTCATATCCCAATCTTGGATAAGACGTCACAATGACACCTATCGCTTTACTATCGCATCTAATACGACGCCCCCACAGAGATTCTCGCTTAGGTGAATTCCACAAAGGAAGTCACAAGATAAAGGCTCGTGTACCAAATTTATAGTTGAATTTTTAACTCTCAAGTTCAATAGAGCCATTCGATATGAGATTTTAGAAATGAGTTTTGTACCGGGTTCAAAATCGATACAAAATTTAATATCGGTCTTTGGGAGTAAACCAAGAAATTCTTCAGAAATACGCCAGAAAATCAATAATAATGTGAATATTATTCAAATCTGACGTGTCTTTATTCAAATCCATAACATGGACTAAGAAAACATGACATCCGTAATAAACGAATGACTTCATGGCTTGATATGAAAATGTTTGACTACAATGGTTTGATTGCTTGATTTCAAATAACAGGTTGCTTAGGAATATGAAAACTAACAACCTTACAAAAGCAATCAATTTGGCATGATGAGTAGTTAACCTTAAAATCACATCAAAAGCAAATATCTCTATAGAAATAAGGTTAACAGGTAATGTGATAGTGCCAACTTGAATCAAGCAAGATTTTTAAACAACGGATGTGATGAAAGTTTCTCCTAACGGAGTTTCCACAGATAGATCAAAGTCTAATTTCTCCGGAGTCAAGTTTAAACGTTGAGCACATGCAGGAGAGATAAATGAATGGGTAGCACCGGTATTAAGTAAGGTATAAACTTCGCAAGAATTTATAAATATTTTACCCGTGATCACCTCGCTTGGGTTCCTCGCATTGATGACCATCACACAACAAACGCTTCTTCCGGAATCGCTGACTTTGACTTTTTCGGGACATCTTTTGAGTCACCATTCCTCACTGAACTAGGTTTCGCCATCGCATAATCTCGAGCGATATGTCCTTCCTTTCCACAATTATAAAGATACCTTGAACTGTTGTAGGCGCTTTGACCGATATGTCCTCTCTTTTCCGCATTTGTAGCATATGACCGGTGGTCGTTCTCCTCCCCTAAAACTAGTCACATCAGATGCCACGCCTTCACATGGTCGTTGTTGAATCTCCTCTTTTAAAATCTCCTCCCGACTCGCTTCTTCTATTTTCATGGCCACGATTACCACTCGTGAGTGGTTACCGCCTTTGTTCGTATTCTTCTTTCTCCGCCGTTATCGTTATTCGATGATCGCTATCTTCTGAGATGATCCTCGGTTATGGTCCCTCGGTTGAACGTATTTCGTTATCTCGCTTCTAACAACCGAGCCCTCGCTGACAACATCCGAATAGAGAAAATTTATGAGAAATGAGATATCGACGTACGTCGGGTTTCAAACCTCTCTAAACACATCGCGCCATACGCTCCTCATTCTCCACCAAATGAGGTGAAACTCGATAACTCCGCGAACTTCGCTCGCATCTTTGGGACACCGCCATGTTATTCTCGCTTCTAGTCTAATAAACTCCACTTCCTTCATACGACGTAATACTTTCAGTGGAAGTATCTTTATTGAATCTGCTTCAAACGTCTCCCACGACACGCCGAGTGTAAATGGATGGGTACGCTTCATGATTCCCACCAAGAATCGCCTCGCCACATAACATAAAGGTGGCGAATGGAACCTTCTGTTCTCCGTGCATCCCAAGACATCGAATATCTTGGTAATTTGTTTGACCCATGTTTCCGCCATGATCGGATCGGCTTTCCCTTAAATTCGTGGTCCCAACTCTTTGAATCTTGCTTGGTCGTGACCACCCGTGAATTGCTATCATTTCTCCTCAGTATTTTGAACACGAAGTCTCCAAATTCGATTTTGCATGAATGCAAAAACTTCTAAACATCCCCTCATTCATCATCTCGCTTCATGGTGTTGTTCACAGGAGGAACATTGCCACTACTGTTGCACGTTCTCCTCGTTGGTAAAGACAGCATCTCCACGGCCTCATTTACTCCATCGTTAATATTCTCAATCGACATTCTCAAATCACCATCATAAAACAAGGATTAATTAAGGAAATCAATATATCACATAATATCCCTATATATCGACCAACTAACAAATAAGCTTAGTAGACACACTCAAGCAAGGATTTACCTGCCTCTCCTCCTAGTTCTATTCCCGATCTCCGCCAGAGATCATATCCCTAAGCTCGATATTAACCGTGACGCCCCAAAATAGGTATACACAACACCCATTCCGAAGTCGCCAAATACATGGTACAAGAAGCAAACTACAACTTCAATAATACAAATGTCGTGTGTGAAATACGACAATATATACTGTGAGTTTAAATACAAATATTATCTTCTAGATAATATCTATACTCAAGTAAATCCTCATCACATTTATTGATACATTATTTTATAAAATGGTGAGGACTACTAAACAACTCTCTCTAGAACCTTCATTCCATACCCGACTAAGTACTCGCTACATTCTCGCCCCGAGAAGAAAAATGGAACAACAAGGAAAAGGGTGAGCTCAACTAGCCCAAGAAGAATATTATGACTAAGATAATATACAACAAATTATCGTTAGTCTCCAACAGGAAAAATCGATAGAATACAATAGACAACAAGTTTCGGATCAATATTCGCAATGAAATAATAATTCATAAGAGTTACGTAGAGAATGAAATCTACTATAATCTATGAATTTAATAAATCCATCATCAATATTTTATCCTCGTAACATCAATCAATATTCATCTCAAATCAAATATTCATCTTGCACTACAGCCAAAGATATTCATCAATCCATTATGCTCATCTCAACACTGCTCATCTTTGCACTAAAGGCCAAAGATATTCATCGCCGGGCCATGTTCATTTAAACACCGCTCATCTTTGCACTACATGTGCCAAAGATATTCTTCAGAAATCATTCATCTTTGCACTACAAAGCCAAAGATATTCAATAATATCATCATTTAAGACCGAGGATGATGAAAATATTTTTAAAGAACGAATCCAAAGGAAACAAAATGACAAGGATTAAGGATTAAGGATTCGTACTTTTGTTTTATCCATGTCCAACAATACCTCAAAAATAATCATAGTGGTGTAAAATTCAAGAATGATCAAAACATGGATACAATCAAAGCTAGTATCCGAATAGATATTTTGGACAAAAAGAAAAAATTTTCATTTTTCTATGAATGAATAGAATCAGATATACGTGAATAAGGTCAGATACGTGAATAAGAATCCCGACACCAAAAGATAGAAATTCCAAAAAAAAACATTTTCACGCTTCACTTAATAAGACTCGTGAATAAGAATCGTGAATAAGTAACTCATGAATAGTAACTCGTGAATAGTAACTCATGAATAGTAACCCCGACATGAAAAAGTTCCAAATTTGATAAAAACTTCAGATCAACATTTCAAAGATAATGATATCAAGAAATAATATCATTAAGAAAAAAATAATATCCCTTACCTCAAAGAATCAAGATTTCTAAGGAAAGATCTGAAGTGATCTTTGAATGAAACTTGTAATCGAATAAAGAACTCTCAAAGTATCTAAATACTCACAAAATACGCTCAATAATATAGAGAGAAAGAGAGAAAACTTTGTTTTCGTGTGATTTTCAATTCTAACTTAAATTTCTATTTATAGGAAAATGTTAGCCTACCAAGAAGATTTTGACCAAGCACCGATGGCTTTACTCGCTACTATTGCCACCCACCACATTTGAAATAAAATTCAGCACATTTTTTTTTTTCACCAACCACAAGTGGGGCCCACTCAATTCTAGAATTTTCCACCAAAATCAATTATAACCCTACTTTCCTAATCAAACACCTCTTAAAATTTATAACAAATCATTCGCTCATTTTTACGGTTTCAAAATTTGTGGACATATACTCAACTTATATATGTATAACATATCCAAAAATTACAACGATCCAACTACGGATTAAATATTATAACTCACACAATAAAGCTATAATAACACCGATTTGATCTTTTAATACCTCCAATCCGGCTAAAAATACAAATAAAACATCTCAAAGATTAATTCCTTCATTAATAACCACATAAATAAATCCATCATTTATATTCATATAAAATAAATATTTCCTTATCATATGAATCAATAATTAATTATTCACAAATAATATTACGTAATCACAATTATGACAACCAGCCGCTCCTGTGAAAGAGGGGCTTTCAATAAGGATCTCTCTCATTGGCGCCGCAATTAGGTGACCAAACCTCTCCTTAGATGTAACTTTCTAGACATTGCCAATAATGTTATCTAATAATATTATTCAAATAATATGAATTATTGATCCGATAATGGGAAATATCGTGCAAAGTGACAATTATTGAACAACAATAATATAAAATATCAACGCAAGCAATTATTGAATCAATAAAATAAAATATTGAACAAGAATCATCGTGAAAATTATTGAGTAGTGCCATTTTACGTAAGGATCAATAATTCAACAATATCAGGTAATACCGCGCTGCCATCGCAAGCAACCACGCCAGACATCGATTTTAACCACCGGGTATTCCAACGGCCTTAATTCAGAATAACCACGCCTGTTATTTTTAACCAACTTATATTTGTCGCTTTCCTCATCCAATCGCTTCAGTTATGGGGCCACACATGGTCGCTACGCTACTGGTCGCATTTAATATTCCCGACAAAGATTTAATATTCCATTTACCAAACGAATATTCCCTAACAACAATGAATATTTTATAACCACTTGCTTATTTTGCGTATTTAACCCTTAACTATCCACATTAATCAAATCAACCCTTACTATTTCAAAATAATAAATAAAGGAAATTCCTTTTTATTTAAAAAAATTTCGGGGTCTTACATATTCCACCTCACTGCGAGAGTTAGATGAGGCTCCCATTCATAAATTTGGATTTTAATTCACTCCATACGATCAAATACTATCGTCTGCGGTTGATGATTCATACTTAGTTGGTATGTTTTAACAATAATTATCCCTATAATTTTTTACACCCTAATTTTTTGTTAATTATAATCTGATTTTGTTGCGTATAATCAGATGTTATTGGACAACTAACTGCGATAGGGAGAGTTGAAATTAGTACAAGCAATGGTAAACAGAGCAAGAGAGTAAATATTGAATTAACTGATAACAGGTAAATTTTTATACTATACGAACATTTATTTTATTATTAACTATAATCATTTAAATTAATCTTACATTGTATTTTTCAAACAATCATAATGTATTGAGATGCACCTTGTGGGATGACTTTGCAAACCAAATTTGTTCCTTTACTGAGACAGAAAATCAAAAAAAATATTATAATTGTTTTACAGTTTGCAAAAATCAAGTTTTGGAAAGGTACTAATACATGTTTGTATGCAAAATTTCTTTCCAAATATATATATATATATATATATATATATTATTCAATATTTGCCATTACATAGGTACACCAACTTTGTCCAATTCAATGTTCGGTTCGAGACTTCTTATAAATGCAGATATCTCTGAGGTTGTTGATTTTAAAAATAGGTATACTATGTTCTAATTTGAACCCCATATTAAAATCTATTGTTACTACAAATTAATTTTCTATTTAACTACAATCATCGTTGTCTATCAGCATTTGTGATGCCAATTCCGGTAAAACTACAATAACTCATCTATCCAGCCAGAGCGCATTATCTATTACAGATGAATTCCTCCAAATCTGTGATAGGAAAACTCTTGAAGAAATACGAGATGCATCAGAGGTAAAACCATTTTTAAAACACTTAACTTTTTTCACAACATTTACTAATTTTCTGTTGTTCAATTTTTTTACACTTCAGGAGTTATCATGTGTGGTACTTGCTACTATTCTGTGTATAGAAACCGAATATAATTGGTTTTACAATTCCTGCAAAAAATGCCGCAAAAAAGTAAAACCAGACAGCGAAAAATATTGGTGTGATAAATGTTTTGACCATGTTAATTCTGTTACACCGAGGTATTGTGATACAATTTTTTGTTATACGTTATATCTACCTTATGTTCATACTTTGTTCACTCAGTTAATATTATCTAACTTTGTAAATGTAACTTTTAATTGCAGATTTAAAGTTCAAGTTAAAGTAATGGATGATACGTCCACTGCATCTTTTGTTCTATTTGATCGTGAAGCCCAACACGTCATAGGAAAGTCAGCTTATGAATTGAGGGAACAATTGATTAAGGTAAAATTAAAATATAAAAACACGTTACATATTTAAAGTATACAGTATTAACCTTGTGTACATAACTATTGTTAATTCATGTTTTTTAAATGCGTTAAAGGATGGAGAATCTGATTGCTTTCCGGATGAACTCAATATATTGTTGCAAAAGAGGTTTCTTTTCAAAATACAGATATCATCTTATAATTTAAAGGCAAATTATCACGACATACACACGATTCTTTAGGATGACTAACGATGAAAAATAATTGAATCCTACACAAGTATATGTGATGAGCCTCGTGTAATTCATTTGGTTATGTTGAATCCTACAATAAATTTGTTTATACTTATGAAAAAAATAATTGAATCTTACACAATTTAATTTTGTTACTACAGTCTATACAGGGTGAGTCAATGCTCGATGTTGTCAACTGTGTCACAACTATAAGCAAAAGGCCTATACTGTGACGCCCCCAAAATAGGTCCATATGACCCATTCTGAGTCGCCAGATATCACATTATAAAAATCAAATACAAACTTCATTTATACAATTGTTGAACTGCCGTATAGAATACGACAACAGTTAAATGTGAGTTTTAATACAATATTGTCTCGTAGACAGTATCCAAACTCGAATTATTACAATGCCATATAAAAATACAGCAGCAAATATTTCAAGACCCCAAAGAAGAACGATAAGATTACTATCTTGTTCATTCTAATGAGGTGCACTTTTGACGCTTCCAAGGTCGGGTTCTCATCACCCTATTGTTGTTCACCAAAATCAATTATTAAGTGACGTATAAAATATGACACCCACATCTTAGGTCCTTAATACAATTATATATTGTATGTCATGCCGTTTTATAATGTATTAAGAAACTTCGACAGTCTCGGACCATCACACTATTTCCCTGTTATCCCTGCTAGACCCAGCTACACTCTTATTACCTGTAAGGAATTGTGAAGCAAAAGGGTGAGCACAAATAGCCCAGTAAAAATATCATGGCTAAGATAATTAATTTGTCAACAGCCTTTATCAGAATAAATTAGAGATTTAGAACATATGGTAGATAATAAAACTTTTCAACCATAATAGCAGCGGAATCAACAATCCATTAGAATAGTTAAGTGGAACATAATGTCTACTATCTCCTCTAGATTAAAAGTCCATCGTTGATATTTTATTCCTGTAATACACATCAACAGTTCTTTGTTATACTAAAGACAAATAGAACTTTCATCACTTGTCTTCACCTGAACCACCAAAGATGTTAGTTAAATCCACAATTCATATTTATAATAATGTGAATTAACAGTTCCTTCTTGCCACAAAGGCTTAATAGAACGTTTACTCAATATCCTTACCCCAAAGGCTGAAGATATTCAAATGTAATAACAATGATCATACCAATCATTGTTCATCTTTGCACTACGTGCCAAAGATATTCAACTATAAAACCAATGGTCATGATCATACCAATCAATTTTCTCACAAGACACTACTACCAAAGACATTCAATTTGTTAACTAATGGTCATGATCCCGCTAATCACATCATTGAATTATCCATGCACTACGGCCGAGGATATTCGTTAAGATCACTAGTGGTCATGATCAGTATCATACACATGTCCATCTTCGCACTACTGGTCAAAGCTATCAAACAATGATTATCTTTGCACTACTAAAGCCAAAGATATTCAAAATATTTTTTTAAATTTAATTATCTCAAAATATTTTTTTTAAATTATCTCAAAACACAAAAGTTCTCTTCATTGAATCTTTGTGAGACCCCAGATTTTATGAATAAATATTTAATTATCTCAAAATATTTTTTTAAATTTGATATAATGTTATAGTTGTGGGTAGTATTTATAAATTTTGCAAAAGTATGCAAGTTGTTATATAATATTCGATTGGTCGGGGAATATTAATGACGACGACACAATCATTAAGTGGACTTATTAACGGAATTATTATTTCGGATTTAGAAAGCGACAAAAATATTTTTATGAAAATAACGACGGAAGTTTTACTGGTTGATCTTGTTGAACTACTTTCAGTAGTAAAGTACAAATAATACTCGTGGTTGTATAGTAGACACCAGTATTGATGATTGATGTTTATGTGAGAAGTCACTCGCTTTTTGTTCAATTATTGCTACAATAGTTCTTTGATAAGTATCTCACATTATTTGATTCAATTATTGTTGATTTATAAGTTTTGTTTTATTAGTATTATTAACGTAATAAAATGTAAACATTTTATATAAAAATGTAATACTTTTATAAAGTTATTCGTTTTATTAGATAATAATTAGATTATATTATATTTTATTATGCATAGTATTGCATAGTGTTGCATAGTGTTTTGCATAGTACTGATAGTGTTTCAGATAAGTAAAAATCTTTTTATATAAAATAGAATATATTATATTTTATTTAAAAGATTTTGCTTTAAATATGGACCGTCAGATTAAAGTAAATCAATCTGAACCGTTCATAAGTTAGTTACTATGCATTCCATTTTTCTATAAATAGAAACTCATTCCTTCATTATTTTCTTACGAATTCACTGAAACTCCAGAGAGAAATTATAGAGAAACTATAGAAAAGTATTCGCTACTTCCCTACTCTTATATTCGGTTTCTTTTTACGGTAAGGGATATTATTCTTTTATATTCATGAAGAGAACTTACATTATTCTATTACTTATTATTACGTTGGAATAACTTTGATCTGTGAGCTACCCTATACTTGGTGACATTCTTCTATTATTCTGTCTTTATTATTTCGCCGGAATATCACATGCGTGTGTTTACCGGGACACAGTTCGGGTTCCATTATTTATTATTCGAACTTATTATTACATTGGAACATCCTGTCGGTGTGAATTTCACACGACTTTGGTTCCGTTATTATTATTCTGTTGGAATAACCTATCGATGCGAAGTACTGCATGCATGGTGATTTCTTTTGTTTTTCCATTCGTTATTATACTCAGTTGGTTAAAATTTTGACTTCTATACTCCATGAAATTAGTGCAATATCCTTGATATTTGCGCTTCATCCAGTATTTTTCATGGAAATATTCTTCTGAGCATTCTTGAATTTTACTCTACAAAGAAGTATCATGTTGACAATTTGGACGTTATTAGTTCCTGGATAATTTAATTCTTGAATTTGTTTTATTGAATTCTTATATCATTATCATCATCCTCATGTTTATATTTTTTTTAAAGTCATCTGTGACCTGTAGTGCATAGATGGACTTGGTATGATTATGACCACGGATTATTCGGTATAATCATGACCGTAATGTTACAAATGATGTGGAAAAAGTCATCATTGGCCTTTAGTGCATTGATGGACAGTTTTTGGTATGATTATGGCTATGGATTCTCTTCGGCCAAGGGAGCAAAGATGAATTATTTTATGGCATGATCAGGAACGTTGATGAAAACACGATTATCTTTGGCCCGTAGTGCATGGATAATTCGTGGTCGTGATAATAAAGAATATCCTTGGCCTGTAGTGCAGAGATGATTTAATGATGTGGATTATTTATTGAGCTGAGTCTCAACGATAAAAGTGATGAAAAACTTTTTAAATCATTAAAGATAGTAGATTTTATTCTCTACTTGACTCTTTTAATGGATTGCTTGATCCGTTGCAGTTAAACTTGATGTCTATTGTATTTTATCAGTTTAACATTGTTGAAGGCTAATGATAATTTATTTTGCATTATCTTAGTCATAATATTTCTTACTGGGCTAGTTGAGCTCACCCTTTCTTTCACTGTTCTCTTCAGGAAATGAGAACGTAGCTGGTACGAGTCGGGGAATGGAGTGATGGTTTGGATGATAATATTAAATAGTAGTCCTCACTATTCTGTTAAATAGTGTGACAATAAATGTAATGAGGACTTATTCTGAGAGTGAATATTTTCTAGAAGACAATATTTGTATTTAAACTCACAGCATATGTTTTGTCGTATTTTACACGACTGCTGTATTATTAGTTTGTATTTGAATTTTGTACCATGTATTTGGCGACTCAAGATGGGTGATGTATACCTATTTTGGGGGCATCACAAATACGAAAGAATAACACCTCTTACGGGTACAACAAATAATATCCCTTACCATAATAATATCCCTTTACCTTTCAAATAAGAGTATTCCAACTAGTAGGGCGAGGATATACTCGAAGAAAACTTCTTGACTACTCAAAAATTTTCTTAAACTCTAAAGAAATACGCTCAAGATTATATAAGAAGAATTCTCTCTATAGTTTCTCTCTACAGAGTTTCAAAGTGAATTCGTAAGAAATAATGAAGGAATGAGCTTCATTTATAGAAGAATGGAATGAATTAACCAACCCGTGAGCGGTCAGATTGATTTACTTTAATATAGACGGTCCATATTTAAAGCAAAATCTTTTAAATAAAATATAATATATTCTAATTATTGCCTAATAAAACAAACAACTTTATAAAAGTATTTTATTTTATATAAAAATATTTTACTATGCAAAACACCGCAAACACTATGCATAATAAAATATAATATAATCTAATTATTTTCTAATAAAATGAATAACTTTATAAAAGTATTTTGTTTTATATAAAAGATTTTACTATTAGCCTAATAAAACGAATAACTTTATAAAATATTCTATTTTATATAAAAAGATTTTACTATTAGCCTAATAAAACGAATAACTTTATAAAAGTATACATTTTTATATAAAAAGCTTTTACATTATAATTTCAACCAACGGTCTGAAAAATTAGTACATCTCTTCATGAAATAATATTGTACCCAAAAATAATTTGGACCGAAAATAAATATATTGTTCGGGTGAATAGTAACTCATGAATAGTAACTCGTGAATAGTAACTCGTGAATAGTAACTCATGAATAGTAACTCGTGAATAGTAACTCGTGAATAGTACTCCAACACAAAAAGTGTCCTAAATACTCGAGTGAACAATACTAAAGTGAATAGTAATTTGGGTGAATAGTAACCCGTGAATAGTAACTCGTGAATAGTAATTTCGACACAATAAGTGTCCCAAATACTCTAGTGAACAATACTAGAGTGAATAGTAATTTGGATGAATAGTAACTCGTGAATAGTAACTCATGAATAGTAACTCCGACACAAAAAGTGTGAGACCCCGAATTTTTTGAAATAAAAGTATTCAATTTTTCTATTTTGGTGAATAGTTAAATTGATAAAAGTTTAAAGTTAAGGGTGACAATTGAATTTTTTTTCAAATTAAGTGATGATGAAGTTTTCTTTTATTCGTATTATTAACGTAATAAAACAGAAAAGCTTTTTATATAAAACAGAATACTTTTATAAAGTTATTCATTTTATTAGGCTAATAGTAATTTTTTTTATATAAAACAGAATACTTTTATAAAGTTATTTATTTTATTAGAAAATAATTAGATTATATTATATTTAATTATGCATAGTGTTGCATAGTGTTTTGCATAGTGCCTGCATAGTATTTTGTATAGTAAAATCTTTTATATAAAATAAAATACTTTTATAAAGTTATTTGTTTTATTAGGCAATAATTAGAATATATTATATTTTATTTAAAAGATTTTGCTTTAAATATAGACCGTCAGATTAAAGTAAATGAATCTGGACCGTTCATGGATTAGTTACTAGGCAGTCCATTCATCTATAAATAGAAGCTCATTCCTTCATTATTTCTTACGAATTCATGGAAACTCTAGATAGAGAAACTATAGAGAGTTCTTCTTCTTGAGCGTATTTCTTTAGAGTTTAAGAAAGCTTTGAGCGTAGTACAAGTTTTCTTTGAGTACATCCTCGCCCTACCAATCGGAATACTCTTCTTTAAAATGTAAGAGATATTATTTGTTGTACCTGTAAAGGGTATTATTCTTTTGTATTCATGAAGAGAACTTCTGTTATTCCATTTTTATTATTCTACATTGGAATACTTTTGTATCTGACTGGCTACCCTATACTTGGTGAAATTCTTCTGTTATTCCATTCCTTATTATTATGTTGGAATAACCTATAAATGCAAAGTATTGCATACATGGTGAAATTCTTCTATTATTCCATTCTTTACTATTCGCCGGAATATCCGCTTCGATTGTGATTTCACACCGACGGTTCCGTTATTATTATTCATTGGAAATAACTCATGCATGCGGTCTCTATCGCATGCATGGTGAATCCTTCTATTATTCCATTATTTATTATTACATTGGAATAACCTCACATACATGTGGATTGCCACACGCACATGGTAAATGATCCTTTGTATTCATTCCTTATTAAATTGTGGAAAATATCTGTTTACGTTGATTATGATGAGAGTCATAATAAAAGCATTGGATTGATGAAAATCATGGGTATATGAAGTATTAGTAAGTGTTATGATGAGTTATGTTGGTTATTATGAGAAAACATGAAAGTTTCTTAGAAATCACAAAGGGTTGAAAAATCAGATTTTGGTAAAAACGTAACATGAAATTCAATTGATCATATCTCCTATTATATTTGAATTTTTGAGTGTGGTCAAGTCTTAGAGTTAGATCTATGAGTTACCTAACTTATCCAAGTGGAATCACTAGAAAAGGTATTGTAGATTTTCGTGTAGACTGATGTAACGCCCCCAAAATAGGTCCATTCCATCCAACCCATTCTGAGTCGCCAAATATATGGTATGAAAAACAACTACAACTTTATTACAACAATTGTCGTGCAAAATACAACAACACATATGCTGTGAGTTTGGATACAAATATATACCAACTGTAGCACGTCACAAAATATGTGTTAAACATTTATTACCACAAAAATACTCTTCCTCCTCATATACTCATATATCCCACATTCATTATAAAAATATCACCGTTAATATATTATTAAAATAATTTATTTAAATAAATTATTTTATCAAAAAAAGACAAAATATTAATTTTCAACAATTGTCACATTAAAAATTTTCTCCATCTATGTCCACATAAAATAAATATTTTCCTCATCATAAAAATTAATAATTAATTATTCACAAATAATATTACATAATCACAATATTGACAACCAAAAGGTCCTCAGGAAGAGGGCTTTCCAATAAAGGATCTCTCTCTACTTGGCGCCTTGATTAGGTGACCAAACCTCTCCTTGAGCGTAACTTTCTAGACATTACCAATAATGTTATCCAATAATATTATTCAGGATAATATGAATTATTTCTCAGATAATGGAAAATATGTGTAATGATAATTCTTGAAACAACAAAGAATATAAAATATCAACGCAAAGAATTATTGAATCAATAAAATATAATATTGAGCAAGTAATTATCGTAACAATTATGAGTAGTGCTTTTTTACGTAAGAATCAATAATTCAAAAATATATATGTAATACCGTGTTCTATCTTGTGCAACAACGCCATTATTTTACTTTACCCACCGGTATTCCAACGATGTTAAAGGTAACAATTCATTGTTATTTATAAATACTCCCTTTGTCGTTTTCTTCATCCCAAGCTTATTATTACATTATGGGGCCCTAAATGGTATTTGGCTATTGCATGCGAATATTCCGACGGAAAGAATATTCCACGACCAAACGAATATTCCCAACAATAATGAATATTTTATAACCACTGCTTATTTTGAAAAATTATATATATCACCCTTAACTTTAACTTTTATCAATTTAACCATTTCTTTGAATAGTAAGTATAAGAAAATTGAATACTTTTATTTCATAAAATTTGGGTTCTTACAATCTCCCTCCTTATGAAATTTCATCACCGAAATTTACGCACACAGTATTTCAAAGAGTTGAGAATACCTTGCTTTCATTTCGATTCTATCTCCCTGTCATCATGATTTCTCCATTGCTCATCTCCCGTATTTAGGATATCATTCTAGAATGACTTTCAAAACAAGGGTTAATTTAACAAATTAACATATCACATGATATCCCGATATATTATGATCGACCAACAAATAAGCTTAGGTAGGACACACTAGCGAAGGATTTACTCATCTCTCCCCTCCTAGTTCTAATCCCGATCTCCGCCAGAGATCATATCCCTAAGCTCTGATACCAAATGTAACGCCCCCAAAATAGGTCCATTCCATCCAACCCATTTACGAGTCGCCAAATATATGGTACGAAAAACAACTACAACTTTGTTACAACAATTGTGCGTGCAAAATACAACAACACATATGTTTGTGAGTTTGGATACAAATATATACCAATCAGAAGACGTCACAATGACACCTTACATAAAGGTATAGTCAAAAAGCTGCTTTTAGAAATTAGAATCTTTGGGAAGTGCTCAGAGAAACCTTCGCATACATGGGAGGCCATTCTTTTAGGTTATGGTAAATATCATATGGCCACAGAATTATCCTTGGTTGATCCAATAGACCCCAAAGAAAAACGAGAAGATTACTATCATATTCTTCCCAATGGTGAGTCTTCTCTCGACATATCATTATCTCCATTGTCTCTAATTGGGTATTATACTCCAAACAAACACCAAGATTATATAGGTAGTGCTTGTAAATATACTCAAAGAAGTGGATGAAGCACAACCATGTCTTATGATAACACGAGTTTGTATGTCATTAGACATCTTGTATGATAGTGACAAAACACCCTTCCAAAGTTGGGTTCGCCTCACCCTATTTAATTCACCAAAAAAATAACTATTAAATGATGTATAAAATACAACACACTAAAGTCCTCAATAAAATTATTTCCATACTCTTTGTGGAGAACCTCAACAACTATAGACTAACGTTACTATTCTCTTGTTATCCCCGCCAACCCATCTACACTTTTTATTACGAAAGGAATTGTGAAACAAAAGGGTGAGCACAACTAGCTTCAAGAAAGAATATTATAACTAAAGATACATAAATTATCAATAGTCTTCATCAATAATAAATCAGAGATTTAGAACATATGGTAGATGATAAAACTTTTCAACCATAGTTGCAGCGGAACGAGTAATCCATTAAAAGAGTCAAATAGACTATAAAGTCTATTGTTTTTTCCACGTTAAAAGTCCACCAACAATATTTTATCCTTGTAACATCAATCAACAGTTCCTTTTCACAATCATATGAATAACTCATAATCATAATTGTGATTCTAAATTCCTCTTCTCATCCAGGACGAAGATAATTTTCATCACCTGTCTTTACCTGAAACATCAAATATCATGGTTATACCAAATCACAGTTCTCATTCATAATCATACTAATAAATTCATCTTTGCACCACGAGCCAAAGATATTCATCAACATTTCATCTTTACACTACATGTGCAAAGATATTCAACACAGTCATCATCTTTACATTACGAGCCAAAGACATTCATCAATAATTCATCTTTGCACTACAGGCTAAAGATATTCAACAACAGGTCATCTTTACATTACGAGCAAAAGATATTCATCAATAATTCATCTTTGCACTACAGGCTAAGATATTCATCAACAAGTCATCTTTGCACTATGAGCCAAAGATATTCATATATCAAAGAAATACATAATCATTTCGTGAAGTTATATAACAATAATTATAACCATGTTGATCAATTCACCTTTGCACTTAAGCTAAAAAATATTCAATTGTAAATTCAATGGTCATGATCATACCAACCAACAATTCAACTTTTGCACCATTGGCCAAAGAGAACCTATAGTCACGATCATACCAATAATCTACTCATCTTTACACTCAAGTCAAAGAGAAATATCATCATTAGGGTTATAAGAATGTTATATAAAAACAATATAATCGAAACATGGTTTTAATTTCAAGAGTAAGATTCATAAATTAATGATAATTTGGTCAGAGAAGAAACCAATTTGTCGTGAATAGTACCCGTATTAAATACATAATACCGTGATATCGTGCATAAGTAACCTCGACACGAAAAGATAAAGTTTCATAATAAAATTCATATCCATATTTATAATACCTTAATCCAAATGTTATAAATCACTTAGAAATTGAAAGTAGTATGCATACAAGCCAATCATGTTTGATGATAAAGCATATACTTTGTAACAATCTTATTTATTTATTAATAAAAAGTATTAATTTATTAAAGGCTTTTAATTATCTACATGATCTTTGTTTTATAATATGTGATAAACCCATAGTTTTAAGCAATGCTTTTAGAATAATGATGATGATCATTCTAATGAGATCTAAATTCTAGAAAGCTTAAAACTAAAATAGTTCCCAATCGTTGGATTACTAAATTGGGGATTAGTGAATCCAGGATAGATTGGTACATACGTCGTTCTTCTTCATTGGATGAAGATGATTGATCTCATGATCATTTGTGTGGAGACACTAAAGCAAGTATGTAGGTGCTTATTAGAGAATAAGTTTTTGAGCATTGACTCGCTAAGGAATACCTAATGGAGTTTTATTTGCTGTCAATAGGAATTCTCAGTAGTGATAGTAAGTCAAGTAATCCTTGGACTTGAGATCATCATAGTATCTTGTGTATGATGAGTTATACTTTGACTTATTCCTTAAGACCCTTAGGGTATATCAAAGGGTATGCTTGGGTATAATAAGTTGTACATGGAGATAATGTATGATCAATAAAGAATCTACCACTTCTAATAAAAGAAGAGAAATGTCCTATGTGATTCGATAAATGACAACCCAAGTAGTCCTTGGCGGCGAGAATAAAATTAGAAAGGAGTTTCTAATTTGTATTATTTGAGTTGTGCATTTAAGGATCGAAATACATATAATTAAATAAAATAAGACTTGACAGTAATTCCATGTCTTATATTTAATTGGGACATTGTATGGTGGAAGGATTGAATTATGCAGTAACTATTTACTCAAAGGTTCTTTAATGATTAATGTTGAAATCTATATTATCCGGAAAGTCGTTGATCGCTAGGGAGGCTTATCCCTATTGTAGAATAAATATTATTTATTTAAATAAATTAATTGTTTAATTTATTTATTTAAATAAGATTAGAATTATTCTAATTGATTTATTCACAATAGGTTTAATATGGAGAACCTAAAGGGTCACACCATAAAAGGAAGAATAATTATTTAAGAAGTTAATGGCATAATCGTAATAATATGTTAAGTATATTTAATTTAATCTATGGTGATAGAATAAATTAAATAGCTTTATATTTATTATTTAATATTTTAGAAATATTAAATATAAATTAATAAGAGAGTCTTATTAATATTATTACAATTATTATTATTTTAATTTCTAAAAGAGTTTAGGAATTAATTTAATATAAGTACTCTCATTTATTCCTAATTGGATTAGGAAGGAAAATTAATTAAAGGAGTTTAATTAATTATCCCTAATAAGATTAGGGAGCTTAATTAATTAAAAGAATTTAATTAATTAAATAAAACCCAATTCCTTAATTGTTAAGGTGGGTTGCCCACATCTATTAATAAGAGGAGTCTTATTATGGGTGAGTGTGTGGTTGACTTTACAACTACGTAATTTGTTGGAGAGTACCCTTTTCTATAGAGATAGAAAACTAGGGTTTGAGCCATATACACCATCTTCTTGAATTTTCTTCTTCCTTGGTGGATCACCTCTGAGGCCAAACACATGGGTGGCTAACGTTGATCAAAGGAAGGAACCAAAACCGGTGGATTCAAGTTGAACGCGAAAACGATTGGAGGTGAACTTGTACCTGAGGAAGCTCGATCTTCAAGGGTATGATTTTATTCTTTGTCTTTTCGTTTAATTAATAATTGTGCATAAAGGATGATCAAGGGTATATGGTTTGTAAATTTTTAAACTCGATTTTTACACGCTTCGCACTTTTTATGCAATTTGATTGCTTCATGAATTTTACAAACCTAACAGTGGCATCAGAGCCAAACCTTTATGCAAATTATTAATTGTTCAAATTTAATATTATATTGATATGTGTTTAGAACAATTTAATTGGGCATAATTTTATTGTATAAAAAAAAAAAAAAAAAAAGGAAAAGTAATCTAACACGGCACGGCATTAATAAAAAAAAAAAAATCGGTTAAGCGCATGATTTAGAAAAGGAGTAAATCAATGATTTTTAAGGATTTTAATACTACGGTAAAATAAAAAAAAAAAAATCAAAGGAACATTCGAACTTTATTATATATATATATATAATAACAATTTTGATTATTATTATTATACATATATAATTTCATTTATTTTATAATTAAGATAAAAAGTTTATTTTAATTTTAAAATAAAAGATTTATTTTATTATTAAAATAAAAGGGTTTATTTTAATATTAAAATTAAATTTCATGATAACTAATTAGAGTTGGAATTGGATTCCATGATAACTAATTGGAGTTGAAATTGATCTTTCCTTAAATAAAGGAGTTTATTTAGATATGAAATAGGATTTCATATTATTCAAAATAAAAGAGTTTATTTGTGAATAGGAAAGAGAATCCTAATTTCCTTAAATAAAAGAGTTTATTTAAATATGGAATAAGATTTCATATTATTCAAAATAAAGGAGTTTATTTGTGAATAGGAAAGAATATCCGTGTTTCCTTTAATAAAAGATTTTTTTTTACATGGAATTGGATTCATAATTAATTAAAATAAAAGAGTTTATTTTAATTAAAGATTTTTTATATATATATATGGAATTGGATTCCATAATTAATTAAAATAAAGGAGTTTATTTTGATTAAAATTTTGATTAAAATAAAATAGTTTATTTTATTCAAAATTGGATAAATTAAAATAAAATAGTTTTATTTTGATTTAAATTTGGATTAAAATAAAGGAGTTTATTTTGATTCAAAAATTAAATTTTATACTAATTAAAGTTGCCCATTAAATGATATCAATATATATATTAAATGTTTATTATTCATGAGATGAATGTTATTTATTGATGCATATGGTGATGTGTATGATAATAAATGGGATTGATTATGGACTATTGACAATATGATTGGATTTTATTTTAGTTGGATGCATGAATGTATGGGTTTTTATTAAATTAAATTCTCAACTGCGTACTCGTCTTCTCTAATTTTTCTTAATGTAAATTCTATCTCCTCCTGTACTTCCCTCGATTTAGCGATCGAGGTTTCTATTTATTTTAAATAGTTTTGTAATAGGAATAGTTAGAATTAATTTTGAAAAATTGGAGATCGAGCAAGGCTTGAAGACCCGTTTGTAATGGAGCCCGGTTTAAATGTAATTGTTATATTTAAATATTAATTCTTGCACCCAAGGGTTTTGACCTTTGGTTCACTTGGTGGCTCTAGTGAACCAAACTAGAATAAAGTCCATAATCAATCCGAGTAGAATATAGTATTCTATATGTGCATGCTTATTTTATATATATTATATATTATGCAAACATGCTTCGCATGTTCATTAATACGACGCGTATTTTTATATATATATGCATAAATGCTTATTAAACAAGATGAGACAAATTAATAACAAACCCCTCAATTTTTAATATTAAGTCTAAGCGTTCAAAGATATTTGGAATATCGAGCGTAAGCCTTCTAGCATGATAAAATTAATAGAGTATTAAATATTTAATATGAGTTTGTTGTGTCACCACAAGGCAAGTATTAAGTATTTAAGATGTTAATTTATCACATTTGATGCTTATAAAGAAAATTGAACAATATTGTTTTGTTGTGTCACCACAAGGATGATATTTTTCTTTTTGAATATATGGAGTGCTAGGTGGGACTTAACTTAGATAATTTTGATTCGGATGTGCCACCACTTGATCAAAATAATGTAAGAGGCAAAAATCTGAGGAGTTGCATAGTTGATGTAATTGACAAAAAGTTGTCTACCTATTTATTTATATATAGTTTGTTGTGTCACCACAAGGCTATATACATTTGAAATGGGATCCTTATTCTCACTACCAAATCTTTAATTAGATTTTTGCGAACTATATAAGTGAGGTAATATAGTTTGAAGAAAATAGTGGGAGATACCAATTTAAAACAAGACCTAAATTATTTTGGTAATTAATAATAGAATGTATGTTAAAATGTTGTTAATTACAAATTCATTTACTGAAATTTTACAATGTCTAAAATTACTATCCGCTGCGAAGCATATTAGATGCTAAGTTAATCGAGCCAAGAATTAAGCGGATTGGTTAAGGAAATTGAGAAAAGTTCTCATGGTGAAAAAAGCTATCTTATGTCTTAATACGCCTATCCTCGCAATGGTTGCGATAATGCCTACGAGGAAGAGATTGCTACTTTTAGAAAGTGGCAAAATGATGCTGATTGGCTCGATGCATCATGCTCGCATCCATGAGTAATGAGCTTCACGTCGGCATGAAACTATGGATCTCTCTTATTATATTCCCGCACATCAAGTAGTTGATGGTGAGGAAAGTAGGGGCCGATAGAGATCGAGATATCTAAGGAGCTCTTCCAATCTAGAATGGCCAATGACACTATAAATGCAGACAAAAAGTTCTTAACATAATCAATTTGATTGATCAATTAGGACAACTGGTTTTTTGTCATGGATGGAGAGTTGAGCCAAGATTTGATCTTGCCCTCACTCGGGACTCCTTTCACAATTGTTGTGAATTTTTCATATGAACAAGCTAGATATCGGCCTCATTGATTTGCTTAACATATTGAAAAATGTTGTGAGTCACTTTCCAACCAAGAAAGATCAAGTCTTCTTGGTAGGGCCAAAAGGATCTTACGAAAGAAGAAGCGATTCAAAGAAGGTAAATAGAAAGGCATAAACAAAGGATAATAAGAACAAAATCGATCACGGATAGCAAAGGGTTTGCTTCCACCGCAATAAGCTGGACCTTTGGAAAGAAAGCTGCGAAAAGCATCTTGCGAGAGGCTAACCAAAGAAGCTTAGTGAAGTTTCGGTTACAATACAGTTTTTGTTCATGATTGAAATAAATTTTTCTTTAAGTCAAGGTTCTACTTGAATATTGGATATCAACTTTGGTTATCATAAATATAGATTTATGAAAGGACCAAACAGAAGTAGAAAGCTAAACAAATATAAGTAATCCTATGTGCGGGAAATGTAATAAAGGTTGCTACATTAGCCATAGAAACTTATAGTTTAGCAATGCCTATGGGAAAATCTATTAAGTCAATAAGTTGTTATTGTATTCCAGTTCTTGTTAAAAATATTATTTCCATTTTATTGTTGGACAATGAAATCCTTGGTATTATAATTAAGAACAATTGTTGTTCTATTTATAATAATAATGTTTTGTATAGAACTGGAATATTACTTAATAAATTTTGTATACTTGACTTACATGAAAATAATTTTGCATATTGAACAAATTAGTATAAGAAAAGGAGATGATCATTCAAAGAGTTGAATGTGTGTATTTGTTGAAATACAAGTGTGAATTATTTGAAAGGTTCAAACAATTCAAAAGTGAAACAAATTGACAAAGTATTAAGATTCTTTGATTAGATCAAGGAATAAATACTTGAGCAATAAGTTTCTAGATCATCTCAAATGGTTTTCTCATAATGGACACATCACGATACTGATAATTGATTGATGTATACGAATGAAAAATCGTACCTTGTTGACGTAGTGCGGTCCAAAATGATTTTACCGACATTCCGGTATCCTTCCGGGATAATGTCCTAGAAATGGCTGACATATCACGAAAATGGTAACCTCAAAATCAGCCCCAAGACTCCATAAAAGTTATGGATGGGGAGGATTCCTAATCTTAAGTATGTTAAGATAAGGGTTGTCCAACTTATGTTAAAAAGTTTCAAAGGATAAGCTTGGGACAAGATTTGACAAATCTGATTTGTGGGACATCCTAAAGTAAGTTTAGGGTAAATGTTCTATAATCCTACTTAGCAAAAGGTGTTTATTGCGAAACACGTTTGCCTTCTAAGATAAAGGTGTTTATCATTAAAGGGGCTAGTGGGAGGATAATAGATCTTGAAGAGTTCAAGAACCACAAAATACTATAAGTCGAATAAGAGAGGAACACGTAGATGACTATTATACCTGTTGAATTGTAAATCACGGAATAGAATAGCAAGAAGATACACAGGAGGTATGGATTCATCATAGATGATGATAATGAGGTACACATCATAGAAGATGATGATCCAGTTACATACGATGAGGTAAGTGTTGTAGACACTCAGAGAAATGGATTGAAACAAGTTTCTCAAATATGGAACATTCGTTTTGATGAGCAATCAAAAGAGTTTGATTTTATCAAAAATAAGAATGAACCTAGTGTGTACAAAAGGGTCGGTGGGAGCGTCGTGACATTTCTAATATTATATGTTGATATACTACGGATAAGGAATGACATACTAATGCTACAATCATAATGATAGAGTTGTCTAAACATTCCTCCATGAATGGTTTGGGAAGAGTATCTTAATTGGGGATAAAATCTATATAGATAGATACAAGAGGATGCTCGACTTAACCCAAGGAACGTATATTCATTTGATGCTAAAGTCATTTAGCATGGCAAACTCCAAGAGATGTCTCGTGTTGATGAGCTATGGAGTGTATCTCTCTTAATAGTCCCCATAGACTCCAAAAAAAAGAGAGGTTGCATGAGTGACAATCATGTATGCAATAAAATGTCGAGAGACGATGTTGATCGGTCATATTATGGAGAAGTTCACTATAGTGTGAAAAAACATCTTAAAGTGCTTAACCGAGCACTAAGGATGTGATCATATTCATGGTGGGTCTAAATTAAAACTAGAGGGCTTAACAGGCTCAAGTTTTTCAAACAGACCAAGATGATGAGAAAAATCCACTTTAAGGTAAAGCGTTATCTTGAGCGGTGGTGCGTTGAATTGGAAAGGTTCCAAAGCAATGAAAGAGTTCTTTGGTTTAGTGATAAAGACAAAGTATATAGCTATGAATGAAGCTACTGAGTTGATTGTTTGGATGAAAAGTTCATTCTGAGAACTAGGAATAGTTCCTAAGTCTCATCTTGGATCTAAACATGTGTTGTGGCACTTTCATTTGATTATTAGAATCATTGAAAGATGGGAAATCACTATAGAGATAGTGGAATCTCATGAACAACATTACATATCCATTAATTAAAGCTTATCCAATGGCGGGATAATCGTCACTTACTAGAAGAAGAGTATAAGATACAATGACGATTGGCTTTAGTGCAAGTGGGAGATTGAAAGTAGTATGCATGCTACAAGCCAATCATGTTTGATGATAAAGTATATACTTTGTAACAATCTTATTCATTTATTAATAAAAGTATTAATTTATTAAAGGCTTTTAATTATCTACATGATCTTTGTTTTATAATATGTGATAAACCCATAGTTTTAAGCAATGCTTTTAGAATAATGATGATGATCATTCTAATGAGATCTAAATTCTTAGAAAGCTTAAAACTAAAATAGTTCCCAATCGTTGGATTACTAAATTGGGGATTAGTGAATCCAGGATAGATTAGTACATACGTTAACTTGCTTCATTGGATGAGGATGATTGATCTCATGATCATTTGTGTGGAGACACACTAAAAGCAAGTATGTAGGTGCTTATTAGAGAATAAGTTCTTTGAGCGTGGCTCGCTAAGGAATACCTAATGGAGTTTTATTTGCTGTCGATAGGAATTTCTGTAGTGATAGTAGTACAAGTAATCCTTGGACTTGAGATCATCATAGTATCTTGTGTATGATGAGTTATACTTTGACTTATTCCTTAAGACCCTTGGGGTATATCAAAGGTATGCTTGGGTATAATAAGTTGTACATGGAGATAATGTATGATCGATAAAGAATCTACCACTTCTAATAAAAGAAGAGAAATGTCTATGTGATTCGATAAATGACAACCCGGTGAGTCCTTGGCCAAGCGAGAATGAAATTAGAAAGGAGTTTCTAATTTGCATTATTTGAGTCATGCATTTAAGGATCGAAATACATATAATTAAATAAAATAAGACTTGTGGTAATTCCATGTCTTATATTTAATTGGGACATTGTATGGTGGAAGGATTGAATTGTCACGGTAACTATTTACTCAAAGGTTCTTTAATGATTAATGTTGAAATCTATATTATCCGGAAAGTCGTTGATCATTAGGGAGGCTTATCCTATTGTAGAATAAATATTATTTATTTAAATAAATTAATTGTTTAATTTATTTATTTAAATAAGATTAGAATTGTTCTAATTGATTTATTCACAATTAGGTTTAATATGGAGAACCTAAAGGGTCACACCATAAAAGGAAGAATAATTATTTAAGAAGTTAATGGCATAATCGTAATAATATGTTAAGTATATTTAATTTAATCTATGGTGATAGAATAAATTAAATAGCTTAATATTTTTATTTAATATTTTAGAAATATTAAATATAAATTAATAAGAGGAGTCTTATTAATATTATTATAATTATTATTATTTTAATTTCTAAAAGAGTTTAGGAATTAATTTAATATAAGTACTCTCATTTATTCCTAATTGGATTAGGAAGGAAAATTAATTAAAGGAGTTTAATTAATTATCCCTAATAAGATTAGGGAGCTTAATTAATTAAAAGAATTTAATTAATTAAATAAAACCCAATTCCTTAATTGTTAAGGTGGGTTGCCCACATCTATTAATAAGAGGAGTCTTATTATGGGTGAGTGTGTGGTTGATTTTACTGACTACGTAATTTGTTGGAGAGTACCCTTTTCTATAGAGATAGAAAACTAGGGTTTGAGCCATATACACCATCTTCTTGAATTTTCTTCTTCCTTGGTGGATCACCTTTAGAGGCCAAACACATGGGTGGCTAACGTTGATCAAAGGAAGGAACCAAACCCGGTGGATTCATGTTGAACGCGAAAAGGATTGGAGGTGAACTTGTACCTGAGGAAGCTCGATCTTCAAGGGTATGATTTTATTCTTTGTCTTTTCGTTTAATTAATAATTGTGCATAAAGGATGATCCGGGTATATGGTTTGTAAATTTTTTAAACTCTGATTTTTACACGCTTCCGCACTTTTTATGCAATTTGATTGCTTCATGAATTTTACAAACCTAACAGAAATCTCATAATCTAATATTATTAATATTACAACAATATTTTAATCATTTCTTAAACTTATAAATAATTTAATCCAATTATTTACACTTTAATAATTAATGCATTTAATCATCTAAAATGCCAAACTCATAAGATTTCATCATCATTAACCAAAACCCTCATTAAAAATCTGCATATACCCATATATATGATTCTCAAGCCAATAAATCATATTTTCCAATTTTCTTACTTCACATAACATATTTAATTCATTTACTCATAATTAGAACCTTTTCATGAAAATACCAAATCAGTTCTAAAAATATTTATTTTCTGGGATTTAGAATAATATAGTCCCATATTGAATATATATTTTCTCGAGAATTTTTAACATTCATTTACTATTTTTTCATGGCCAAAACCACCGAATATTTAAACATTTATCATAAATTGTACTTTTGTCCAAAAATTTTGAAATTTACACGGTATACTGATATTATATAGATGTACTCCCAATAAAAATTTTATCAATTTTGGAGTTAATCACAAGGAGTTATAAATAGTTACTTTTAAAATAGTCTTTTCTCATAAAATCCATAACTCTAATCTATACATCCAAAATTTCCATTTTTGGACACACTCTACAAAACTCATCAAAATATTATTTCAAATTTTTCCAGAATTTTGAAGGTTCAGAAAAATTTGGAAATTAAAAACATAATAACCCTTAAAATCCTTTACTATCCCTTACCTCAAAAAAAGAAGATTTAATTAGAATAACGAATTTAACGAACAAATGCAGTATACCAACACTCAAATTATACTCAAAATACTTACAAGAATACGCCGATAATATAGAGAGTGAAAACTTCAGATTTCTGGTGTGATTTTCAATTCTAACCCAAGACCCTATTTATAGTAGAAACGCTTAGAACACCAAAAAGAGAAAATTTATTAAATATTATTATATTTTTTCCAAAACTTCATACGCATGTTTTACCATCTGAACTCAGCCCCTATCACATGTTAAATGAGGAAAACAAAATGAAAAACACGTTTTTGTAAATAAAAATAATTAAAACATTCAAAAATCAATTATTTCAGAACTTCAGAACTTCAATAATTCATAATAAATAGCCCTTTTATCAGACAATTCGAATCTCGCACTTTTTTATAGGAAATTCAATTCTCTACAACTTTGCAGAAGAAATTTTTTCCAAATTCCAAACAAAAATTGACCAGAATCCACAAACGGGTGATTTTACAAGCTATAATCAAATTTCGGTCAATAATTGTGTCCACCAACACACAAAATATGTGTTAAACATTTATTACCACAAAAATACTCTTCCTCCTCATATACTCATATATCCCACATTCATTATAAAATATCACCGTTAATATATTATTAAAATAATATATTTAAATAAATTATTTTATCAAAAAAGACAAAATATTAATTTTCAACAATTGTCAAATTAAAAATTTTCTCCATCTATGTCCACATAAAATAAATATTTTCCTCATCATAAAAATCAATAATTAATTATTCACAAATAATATTACATAATCACAATATCGACAACAGTAGCGGTTCAGGAAGAGGGGCTTTCCAATAAGGATCTCTCCTTCTTGCTGGCAGCAATTAGGTGACCAAACCTCTCCTTAGACATGAACTTTCTAGACATTGCCAATAATATTATCCAATAATATTATTCAGGATAATATGAATTATTGCTTCGATAATGGAAAATACGTGTAATGACAATTTCAAAAACAAAGAATATAAAATATCAACGCAGCAATTATTGAATCAATAAAATATAATATTGAGCAAGAATTATCGTAACAATTATTGAGTAGTGCTTTCTTACGTAAGAATCAATAATTCAAAAAATCTTGTATGCAATCTGTGTTCTCTCTTTGTGCAACAACGCAGACATTTTACTTTACCCACCGGGTATTCCAAATGATGTTAAAGGTAACAATTCACCAAGTTATTTATAAATACTCCCTTTGTCGCTTTTCTTCATCCGACAGGTTATTACATTATGGGGCCCACAAATAGAGATGCGCCGTCGCATACGAATATTCCCTACGTAAAGAATATTCCACGACCAAACGAATATTCTACAACAATAATGAATATTTTATAACCACTGCTTATTTTGAAAAAATTATATATATCACCTTAACTTTAACTTTTATCAATTTAACCATTTACTTGAATAGTAAGTATAAGAAAAATTGAATACTTTTATTTCATAAAATTCGGGTTCTTACAATGATTTTTTAGAAAAATTAAGGCGAAAATTTCCAAAAGTTCTTTGCCATGATTTAAGAGGGTCTGTTTTACCACTTAAATTATGAGAAAATTATGATCTTTTGGGACATGAAAGTATACGGTATAAAGTACCTCCTGTCCAAAAATGAGCTCATTCCGACTTAAAATGAGCAAGTTATGACCATTTCAATATTTAGGATTTTTCGACGAAAAACGCTATAACCGGAGTTCTATAACTCCGATGACCATAAAATTTAAACTGGAAGCTCACATTAGCATGTGTAAGATCCTGCCAAGATTTAGAAATTTTTGAAGTTAAACTTGAGGTAGCTAATTTCTTAAGAAATTAATTAGAAATTGATTTTTGAAAAATAGTAAATAAATTTTAAAAATTTCGAGAAAAATATATGTTCATTATAGGACTTATATTATGCTAAATCCCAGAAAAGAAATATTTTTGGGACTGATTTGGTATTTTTCATGAAAATAGTTTAGTTACGAACATATGAGTTAAATATGTTATGTGAAGTAACAAAGTTGAAAAATAGGATTTTATGGCTTGGAAATCCTATATAATGTATATGCAGATTTTTGATGAGGGATTTGATCATTGGTGATGAAATCTTATGATTATAGCATTCTTTGAAGGATTAAATGCATTAGTTGGTAAAGTGTAAACAATTGAAATAAATTGTTTATAAGTTTAAGAAGTGATTAAAATATTGTTATGATATTAATAATATTAGATTATGAAATTATTATGTGATTGATAATAATTGGATAAAATTAAAGTCTTTAATATTTATCCCTTGTTTTAGTTTGACTAATGCTTATATCATTGTCATCATCCTCATGCTTATATGGTGATGAAAGTTATCTTTGGCATTACGTGCAAAGATGGACTGTTGTTTATTGAATTGTATATCTTTGGCTTACATGCAGAGATGGACTTGGTATGATTATGATCAGGGATTATTCGGTATAGTCATGACCATTGATGATTTAATGAATATCCTTGGCCCGTAGTGCAGGGATGATTCGATGATGTGGTTTATTTGTTGTCGAGTCTTAGCGATAAAAAATCGATGAAAATATTTTAAATCATAAAAGATAGTAGATTTTATTCTCTACTTGACTCTTTTAATGGATTGCTTGATCCGCTGCAGTTAAACTTGATGTCTATTGTATTTTATCAGTTTAACATTGTTGGAGACTAATGATAATTTATTCGTATTATCTTAGTCATAATATTTCTTCTTTGGGCTAGTTGAGCTCACCCTTTCTTTCTTTCACCGTTTCTTTGTGAAATGAGAACGTAGCTAGGACTAGTCGGGAGAATCGGAGTGATGGTTAGAGATGGTGTCTTAGTAGTCCTCACTATTCTGTAAAATAGTGTGATAATAAATGTAACGAGGACTATATTTGAGAATGGATACTGTCTAGAAGACAATATTTGTATTTAAACTCACAACATATATTTTGTCGTATTTTATACGACTGCTGTATTATTAGTTTGTATTTGAATTTTGTACCATGTATTTGGCGACTCAAGATGGGTGATGTATACCTATTTTGGGGGCATCACAAAAAGTGTCCCAAATACCTGAGTGAATAATACTAGAGTGAATAGTAATTTGGGTGAATAGTAACCTGTGAATAATAACTTCGACACAAAAAATGTTCTAAATACCCGAGTGAATAGTGACCAGGTATTTTATGACAACTTGTTTACTTTAAAAAAAAATTTCACATATCACCCTTAACTTTAACCTTTTATCAATTTAACCATTTACCAAAATAGAAAAATTGAATACTTTTATTTCATAAAATTCGGGGTCTCACAATCTCCCCTCCTTATAGAATTTCGCCCTCGAAATTTACGTACATACCTGATATTCGAAGAGATGAGAATACCTTGCTTTCTTTTTCAAATTGTACCTTCCCGGTAATTTTCTCGCTATCATGATTTTCCCATTTCTCATCTCCTGTATTCCAGATATCATTCTAGAATATAGCTTCAAAACAAAGGTTAATTGACATATCATAATTTGTCAACTTATCAAGTAAACAATTTTAGCTTAGGTAAGTCACACACTAGCGAAGTATATAACTCGTCTCTCCCCTCCTAGTTCTAGACACTTATCTCCGCCAGCGACCATATCCCTAAGCTCTGATATCAATTATGAAGCAAAAGGGTGAGCACAAATAGCTCAGTAAAAATATCATGGCTAAGATAATTAATTTGTCAACAGCCTTTATCAGAATAAATCAGAGATTTAGAACATATGGTAGATAATAAAACTTTTCAACCATAATAGCAGCAGAATCAACAATCTATTAGAAGAGTCAAGTAGAACATAATGTCTACTATCTCTTCTAGATTAAAAGTCCATCGTTGATATTTTATTCCTGTAATACTCATCAACAGTTCTTTGTTATACTAAAGACAAATAGAACTTTCATTACTTGTCTTCACCTGAACCACCAAAGATGTTAGTTAAATCCACAATTCATATTTATAATAATGTGAATTAACAGTTCCTTCTTGCCACAAAGGCTTAATAGAACGTTTACTCAATATCCTTACCCCAAAGACTGAAGATATTCAAATGTAATAACAATGATCATACTAATCGGTTATTTCATCTTTTGCACTACGTACAAAGATATTCAACTATAAAACCAATGGTCATTATCATACCAATCAATTTCACAGCCAAGACTACTACGACAAAAGACATTCATTTGTTAACTAATGGTCATGATCCCGCCAATCACATCATGAATTATCTACGACTACTACGGCCAAGGATATTCGTTAGTATTACTAGTGGTCGTGATCATATCATACACGTATCACTCCCATCTTCGCACTACGGGTCAAAGCTATCAAACAATGATTATCTTTGCACTCACGAGCCAAAGATATTCAAAACATATCATCTTTACTACATGCCAAAGATATTCAACAACATATCATCCTCATGCTTACTACTGGCCAAAGATATTCAACAACATATCATCTGTGCACTACAGGCCAAAGATATTCAACAACATATCATCTTTGCACTATAGGCCAAAGACATACAACTGTAAAACCAATAACCAACAGTATAATAAAGAATTGAATAATAAAAGAATTTCACCATGTATGCAGTACTTCGCATAGGCAGGTTATTCCAACATAATAATAAATAATGGAATAACAACAGAAATCATCATGTATACGGTAATCCGCGTATACAGGTTATTCCAACATAATAATAAAGAATTGAATAACAACAGACTTCACCGGTATACTAGAATCCGCGTATACTGAAGTTATTCCAATGAATAATAAAAATTGAATAACAAACATACTTCACTGGGTATACTAGAATCATGTACACGAGTTATTCCAATGAATAATAAAGAATTGAATAACAACAGACTTCACTGGTGTATACGGTAATCCACGTATACAAAGTTATTCCAACAGTAATAATAAAGAATTGAATAATGAAGTTCTCTTCATGAATCTGAAGAATAATACTTTCACTAAGATAATGACAACAAATAATATCCCTTACCATAATAATATCCCTTTACCTTTCAAATAAGAGTATTCCGACTAGTAGGGCGAGGATATACTCGAAAAAAACTTGCACTACTCTAAAAGTTTTCTTAAACTCTAAAGAAATACACTCAAGATTATAGGGGATTATATATAGGGTTTTTACAACCTGAGTTGTATTTTTAGACGCAGAGGTCTGTGAATTGTGAAGGGTATTGTTGTCAAAATTCAGAGCCATGGCTTTTACCATCTACTGGACCGTCTTTCGCCAACCCAAAATTAGATAGCTTTGCATTGTATTTCTGCAAATCAATAACAGAAAGATAACCAAACAACTTTAGTTGAACACTCCCGAAAGACATCAAATTTTACAATCAAATTGTTACACGTACAGAATCAATGAAGATATATCACGATATATCACTTTTGCTTCTGGACTGTGAAGGTATTTAAGCCCCTTTACGAGCAACCCTCATTCGGACGTTCAAAGTAAGAACTCCCCATTTCAATGATATCAGGTAGCTAAATCACAAAACAAATTAACGTTATTGCTACACAAACAGAAATTAAACCATACGAAATGATGTGTCTCAGAGAAATTAAACCATCGTGTTATTGCTACACAAACATGTGTCTACAAGGATATGGGTACCTATGTTATCTTTTCATAGACCCGTCTTTCAGTGCTCATTTATTTAGCTTTTGGTATTCAACCTCATGTAGGTACGGTGATGGTGTCGAGGAGGCTTTTTATATTACCGACAGGGTCGTGGCGGTTTAATTTCATAAATTTGGAGATTATTTCATTTCAATAAATTATTCAATAATAGCTGTTTCATTTCAATAAATTATTGATGTATATATGTTAAAACAAGGGGCAAGGATTATACTGTTATAGACCTGTGTGTTGGCTGCTATGTATAACAAGGGGGACTGATATGGGTCATGCTAGGGGTCATTTATGATCCATGGGGCTGACTGCAAGGGGAGGGAGCTCAGCCATATAGGACTAGCTCTCCACCCCCAACATAGTTAGCCATTGCAAAACATTAAGTCTAAAACTATAGTGACATATAGAGTGAAAGGAAGATAGCTCCGACTAGGATAAGAATGGGCGAGAAAGTGCATAAATTCAGCCAACATTTCCCTATTGCCACTAGAGATTTAGCAACCTCAAAGTTTATTCAAACAAGCAAGAATGTAACTACACTCCCAAAATCTGTCCAATTTGAAACTTCATTATGACTATAGGCATTATCTCCATTAAACAACAATTTTATCAAAATAAATCTGCTTAGGCGGTTAGAGTTGGGCTAAATGCACAGAGAAGAGTGGTGATGTTGGGCGCATAATGATTGTTGCAATAACTGATGGTAGAGCCAATGGGGTATTGTACGGACATCTGATAAGCCTGGCCTCACTCAGGTACTAATTTATTTTATAGCTTAAATTAGTATATATGAGATGTATATGAATACATGATATGAATTGCTCTTCTGCAGACTAAATTTTTTTAAGCTTGGACCAAAGCTTAGCTTAGTTGATTTGCCTGGATATGGGTTTGCTTATGCAAAAGAGGAAATGATTAAACTTGGGAAGACCTTGTGAGTATGCAACTGTGTTAGCCTTTCTATTTCTTAATTGGTTTCTCCTGACCTATTTTTGGCTGACATCTAAGGTTCACTTTGTGTACACCAACTGATAAGATTACTTAGTGAAATGGTAAGATTTAGTGAAATGGTAAGATTTAATAGAACCACATGGGCAACTTGTTAGCAAAATCTTCACAAAGTGGAGGGGGTTGATATTAAATTGATCAAAGGGTTGTTTGGGTATAAACTTGAAAAGGATAATGATCCAGAAAGATTTGAAGTGAAACGCGCATCTCAATAATTGTAGTTTTATTAATTTATTTAAGGCTTCAGACATATGAACAAAAATCGTGGGCTTTAATGGTGCTTTCTCTCCCTACTCATATTCTCACTCTCTCCCAGTCTCCATAACTTTTATTAGTTGTTTTATTGGCCTTGAGATATCACTTTGAAAACAATAAAAGGGAAGACGCATTGAATACACAGATTGATGGACTAAGGATGGGGTTTTACTATTTTGTTTGTTCTCAGGTGATTGTGGTGGATAACTACTTCACTGGCTCAAAGGACAACCTAAGCCAATGAATTGGTCATCCAAGATTCGAGCTTATTCGACATGGTATATGCTTTTTTATTCTGTTAATTAGATATTTTTGGCAAGACTTCTGAATATGATTTGATATAAACTTCTAAACTTGCTTCAGTTATTTGATGGTACTCAGAATTTCTCATATCCAATGCACCATCTATTGTGATGATGTTCTAACTAATAGGCATAGGCATCTGCATAAGTTCTTAACATCAATTCATTGTTTTCACCTTCCATCCTTAGGTATGCTTTGCTTGTCTAGCACCCACTAGGATAGTTTTCTTTTAACAAGGAAAGGGGAAATGATTTTTGAGAAAAACAAAGATGTTAAGAATAAAGGAGATTGAGAATCTTTATTGGTACTGAGGGTAGGGTGGGGGGGGAAAGGAAAAGAATAAGTTGACCAAAAATATAAGCACAAGCTGTCAAATGCAGAATATTGCCTAGATAACAACATCAGAAGAGTCGAGCTTTGTTCAACTCGACAAAATTCAGAGCCATGAAGGGTAAAAATGTGAACTGATTGGTACTATTTCGATGATCTTATTTCATTTAGGTTGGTAGGTTGGTTTATGTCTTCAATTCCACAATTAATCAGTAATTTAGGACATTTAATATGGGACAGAGGGAGTACGATTTTTGTTGCGAACTCTAAAATTTCATGCAACAATAATAATTGACAACTGAGTACTGAGTAGTGTTTGAATGAGATGAGCATGTTATTTCCAAGGCCAAGTCTTTATGCCTTGTAGACTTTCTCATGCATCCAGCTGACTGGGAGGTGAAGTCCTCAAGATTCGAGTTGCATGGTTGCATTCCTATTATTTATTTCCTGCCATTTTTATCCTTTCCCTTTGTCATGTATTGCCACACAAAAGAAAAAAATGAAGTAATGTGAGAAGTGAACGTTGTACTACAAAATCTTAGTTAAATATCAAATTTTTTTCTTTAAAAATCAAATATGATTCTGGTATCATTTGAAAATACCTGAGATATTTGCACTTCATAAGATCTGAATTGATTTTTATTTATTACAAGTATGCTCTGGATTGATTGTTATGTTAGAAAATAAGTTATGATAAGAGATTAAGTGATAATTAACATATGATATTAGTAACTGAAGGCATAGGAAAAGTAATACTCCCTCCATTCCAAAATATAAGATCTTTTCAAGTCAACTTTAGACTCTTTCAAACTCAAAATTGGCATATTGTAAACTATCTCAAAGTAGTCATTGTAAGATTTATTGATTCATAATTTTTAATTAATCATTTCAATTTTAAGTTTGAAAATGTCTTGTTTTAACTTTCAACTTTCTGTTTAAGTTTGAAAATGTCATTGTAAGATTTATTGATTCATAATTTTAATTAATCATTTTAATTTTAAGTTTGAAAATGTCAATTTTAAGTTTGAATTTTAAGTTTCTGTTTAATTTTAACTTTCAATTTTAATTTCAATTTAACTTTCAATTTTAAGTTTGAAAATGTCATTGTAAGATTTATTGATTCATAGTTTTTAATTAATCATTTCAATTTTAAGTTTGAAAATGTCTTATTTTGAAGGAAATTTCTATTTAAAGTCAAGGCCACTTTATTATTTTTCGCTTCCTTCTGTCTTACCTATGATGGTTAGAAATTGCAGAAAACAACCTTTAATAGTTTGTATTAGAATGCTACTGTCTTGACTGTTGTATTGCAACAATGTGGTCAGTCTATTGGCAGTGGACCAAGGGAACTATTGCATGATTTACACTGTAGAATCGACGGTCCTACTACTTATGATATATTGACAAATTTTGAACAAAGATGGAAAAAAGCCGCAAAGTGGCGTGATCTCAGGCTCAGAAAGGTCAGATATTGGCATGATGACACATTGTTAAATATATAACGGCTTTCATTTGTACTCGCTCCCTATTCAGGCCCTGACGGTGACCAAGTTGTGCATGTTACTAATGAAGAAGATCCTGAGAATTGGCATATGCAGGTTATAAACATATAGTTTCTTATATCTCACTTGTACGTGGTACTTTGAAAAGGTAATATAAGCTGATTGTGTTTGGTGGTTGTTTATTCTTGATAGGTGTTTCGTTCAATTGATTTGTGAAATTGTTTGGATAAATTGATGCATTATTGGTGAATTGTTGTATCTCACAAGCAAATTGTTGAACTGTCCACTCAAGTCACAGACACATAAACCCAGATTATACAGTTCAACATGCAATATGAAAAATTTCTGAAGCAAGTATGTACCTTCTACTTAACTTTGACTTTTGCTTTTCAATCATTCCATGTATTATGTATCATATTCTTCTAAAGATCATTATTTAGGTCTTTAATATGTCCGTATTTGAATTAAAATATCAAAGAATACATTATATGTAATGATGCCAAGAAGTGATGACAAGAATACATTTGATTGAATTTATTCTGATGCAGAGTGATATTGTCATATGAAGTTGGATCAAATAAACAAGTGTAACAAGCTATAAAAAGTTTTAGTAGATTACACAAAAATCTTTAAAAAATAATAATGTTGAGATTTTTTCTTAAGATGTCAAACTAATTTTATATGTTTCTTCTGTTAGTTGCTTTATTTGATTCACGTAAACAGAATCACTATTTTGAGTTGTTGCTTTGAGTTTTCTGTGTAATGGCAATGTAGCATTTAATTTTTCTATTCTATGTAGAAAATATGTAGAAAAATGGGTGAAATGGAATTGAAGGGAGTTGTTGTGGCTCCTGAGTAGTTCTTGAAAAAGAAAAAATAGGAAGGAAGAGTGGGCCCTTTTGCAAGAAAGAATTTGAAGCTACAAAGACGAAGAATGCAAAAAATAGTAAGCTGATCTACAACCGAGCTAAGTTATATGCACAAGAATATGAGGAGCAGGTATATGTGATTATATTGGTATTGTTCAGAATGCTGTATATGAGTCTCTGATTATTTCAATGAGTTGTGTGTTGTCTTTTCAGCAAAAGTAGTTGATACGCCTGAAGCGCGAGGCAAGATTGAAGGGTGGCTTTTATGTTAACTCAGAAGCTAAGCTGTTGTTTATCATTAGAATTTTGATCGAGGCGATTACAGAAAGCTTAATACTACTTTAGTTATTTGTTTATTTCAAAATTTTGTATTGAATACTCAATTCATTGCAGTTAAGGATTTTAGTGTATCAAGGAGTATAAAAGCCAAGTTCTTTATATCTTCTTTTGAATACTGTACAATTAAGTCGGTATATTCTTTTAATCCCAGTTCTATGAAAAACCACCCTTCAATATTTTTTTGCCTTCTTTGTCAGCTATATAAAGATTTAAAAGATTACAATTAATTTTATAGTTGTAGCTTGTAAGTTGGTTAATATGTTTAGCTTTTTTAATGTAATATACTACACTGTTTCTTCCTCTACTCTGTATCTCCTCCATAACTATATAGTACATACATTTACTTATAAATGTGGAAATATGATAATTGATCCTGTGTGGCCATTAAAATCAATTTAGGACTAAAGATTTGGGCCTGATATGTTTATTCCTTTCTTTGTCCTCTTACTTTTTGTTTGTAATATTTTGCTGTCTGTCTACACAAATTTTCATGCAGTAAATATACCTGGAAAAGAACAAAGAAATTAATCAAATGCCTAAAATAATTGTTACAAAAAATACCTTGTAACAAAGCAGAAGATGTAATGCACAAACTGGTAAACTCTCAACACTACCCCCTACAATGTATATTCATTTATTTTTCTGTATAAAATTTGATATCGCACAACAATTTATTATCTTCTTATTATATTTTAATTTATTAATTGTACGTACATATTTATTATTAAAAAATTGAATAATCTCACCGCAACGCGCGTGTTTGTATCTAATTATATATACTAAATCACAATACATAACACAATCCTTCTACAAATTAAACACATGTCCATCCTATTTACTGTTCTTTATTACCCTTGACAAAAATAACCTTAACAAACCCCCGCGTCTAATACAACCCCTAATTCCGTCTTGTTTCAAAATCCCTAATTCCGTCTTGCTTCAAAATTCGGCAGCCCCAAATTATGAACAGACCGTAGGAACCACGGCTTTTACTGATCGAGATCGTGATCTAGGCCTTTGTTTGTTTTGCTGATTTCGTCGACTCACCAAAACCACTACTTATCAAATTCGTCATCTTGAAGCATTATCCGTACTGCGCTTCACCGGCGGCGATTGATTTCTTCACCGGCGGCGGTTGATTTCGTCATCTTAGATACGATAAGGTTTGTGTGTGTTGCGTACATATCTTATAATGATGGGTTGTAATATATTCTGTCAATCTTTTGAATTATTCATCCTAATTAATGCTGCTAGATATGAGATCGTAAAAAAGCTAAATTCATTTCCCAAATAAAGATATAGATGTGTTTACAGTTACATCTCTTTCCTCTCTTTCCTCCTGTAGCAGAGATGCGGAGCCTAATTTGGCGAGTAAGCTCCGGTGTGTAAATGGGCTCACCGGCGGCCAATCTTATTTGAATCGGAGATGTTACGGTCTGATACCGATGGTGATTGAGCACTCTTCCAGAGGAGAGAGCTTACAACATATTCTCTCGCCTCCTGAAGGAACGTATCATTTGCATCAATGGCCCCGTATCATTTGCATCAATGGCCCTGTTTCCGACGATACCTCTCACGTCGTAGTCGCGCAGCTCCTTTTCCTTGAATCTGAAAACCCTTCCAGACCCATCCATATGTACATCAACTCTCCTGGCGGCTCCGTCACTGCAGGTCCCAAAATTTTATAATTTATTTTTGCTAAATCAAATTTTGTAATTCATGATTGTTGTGAATCCTTCCATCCTCCATTCCATTCATTCAATTCAAACGTAACACTAAGTTCTTTAATGTACGCTATGCACTAACAAGACTAACCACAATTATGCTGGCAATAAGGCAATTACCATTTTAATAATAAACCAAGAATCCTGGTATTCTCACATGTAGTACATTTTATAGTTGCATTAGTTGCTTTTTGAATACTTGCCATACTCCTCTCATAATACTATCAATAAGGTGGCTCTACTCGCCGCGATATAATGTGTGTATATATATATATAAGATTGGTGTTGCTTCCATATTACTTGCTCTACTTCTGCAATGTGCTGATGTATTTCCGGTCTGGCTCAGGTCTCGAATTGGTTCATAAATGCACGTGTGCGGTTGTGGAAACCCATGGTTGAAGAAATGTACAAAGAAGTGGCTGGCGATGCTGAAATGGATTCAAATTCCTCATCAGACATTGCTCCAAAGACTACAAAAGTGGATGTAAAGACCTCTGAGGATAGAGGGGATGATTTGCAAAATTGCGCAACTTCCACAGCAACTGAGAAATGTAGCACTGGACAATTTTTTGAGCCAAAGTCCAGACATGGTCCTGATGTGGAAATGGTGGGACCATGTACTGAATCCGGTTTTCATATTGCAAATCAAGGAGAAACTGAAACTCAATATGAATTAGGAAAACCAAGGGGGGACCAAACTAAATGCAACATTTTTTCGGATACAATGGTTCAGCCAAATGGGAGCAGCGAGAGGTTCATGGCCGTGTATCACATATCAGAGTTGGGGAGGTTCGGAAATAGGGGTGGTGTATCACTCATATTGGGATTACAGCACTGTGAGGATGGTAGTATACCCATGTCTGTTGGGACTCATCACAATTTTGTCACCATGAGAGGAGAGAATGTTTATGATCCCGCAGCCCCTTCTCTTGGTACTGAGACGGTTTGGTTCCTCTCATATGTTACATGACTTTGTAGCATGATAATTTTTTTTTTTTTTTTTTTTTTTTTTGTGGTGATTTTTGAGCTATTCTTGTCACAAAGAAGGATTGGTGACACAACTTGCTAGATCTTGAATGATCCCAAGATGAATACTTCTCTTCGTTCAGATGGTCCAATTAGAAGTCATGTTCCTCTAAATATGAAACACAAGTGTAATATAGTAAAAATATGGCAAAGAAGACTCAACCCAAAGGATAAACATCCTGTAAATCGAGGAGCTTCAGCCGATCGAGGACTTCTCAACCCCTCTCTCCAGCCCAGCACACTTTCAAGACGCCAAGTCTAAAGATGATTTCCCCATTCATCTAACTTTTCTATTCCTTTCTCTTCCTAATTTCCTCAAAATCAAACCCCAACTCTACCTCACTCCCTTTCTCTTTCCGATTTCCTCAACTCTTCCCAATCCGACGAAAGCAATCTCCACCGTCAATAAAGAACTTCAAGACGGTGAAAAAGAATGTTGCTCAGAAGCCGGTGAATCGGATTTTGGGTGAGCTCACTAACTCGGTTGTTGAATCGGATTTTGCTGATAAGACGGTGAAAAAGATTTGGGACTTAAGATGGTACAGTAAGGATTTGGGAGTACTCCTCAAATAGATTTTTTTTTTCATGTTGTGAGCCCTTATTGTTAGATAAATAGATATGTTTGCATTCGAAAAAGTACAGGGCTTCAGGTTGTCAGATGGAATATGAAAGCCGTGCAGTTGTTAATACAGTTGTTTTGCATCCAAATCAGGTGTTTTTTTCCGTTCCCCTTTCTAAAGCGGTTATACTTTTTTCTTTAAATTATATAATTGTGTATTTCTGGGGGAATTCAACTTTTGAATCAGCAATTGTATTAAAGCTTTGCATATAAAGTGACTTGCATGTTATAGTCTTATAGTGTAGGCACCTATTTCTCTGAATTGGTTGCAGAGTAAGTTCACTGAAGTGACATTATATTGAATCAGCTTGCACGACTTTTGACTATGTGGCGGTTAATAGGATCTTGATATTGCATCACAGAAGGAAAGTATAATTGTTGCTGTCTTGCACATAAAATTTTACCTATGTTAATCTCACTGTAATTTTCTGGCTTTGCAGACAGAGCCGATATCTGGGGACCAAAATGGCAATATTCATGCAACTGTGAATTGGTATGTATTTGTTTATATTTGAGTTGAGCCTATTTCCAGTCATAAGGATTTTTGCTGTAATTCATGTGCAATTAGTAGATTAAAACTATCATGTTGATAAAATGACATAGCAACATTTTCTAAAGATTTGTAGAAGTGTTGAAGACTATGCAGTTAATTGTATTCAATCAACCCATTGGTGTTAAAATCAGGCATCATGTATGAATATAAATCTTTATTATTCAAAGAATCCTCCGATTGTTTAACAAGAAATGTGTGCGGGTAGTCAAAAGTCAATTGTATGAATTTTCTTATTTATACTCGAACAAGATTGAACTTTTCATTGAATCCTCAATTTCAGAACATTTATTTTTTAAAATTTTCACTACTGAGCAAACATATGGTCTACAATTTGAAATAGGTCTTCATAAAATTAGAAATAACTTTTCACTCCAACTACATGAGCTCGAAGAGTGCAAATGAAAGGAAGCCACGGGGAAAAAATATAATATTCCATCTATATGAAATTTAAGAAAAATAATTTAAAAGGTAAAAATAATGCACTCAGTGTGTTGGGAATTTGGATTCGTTTATGGTGGAACTTTTTGTTTGCTTGGTTTATTTGAAATTGAATTAATGGGATTGGAGATGTTAATGTTTAATCAATTTAATGTTTTGGTAGCTTCTGAATAGGCCTGGGTTTTTGTTAGTTTATTGGTTATGGATTTCCTGTCTATTTGATTGCCTTGGAGTGGGATATTCATTGTGTTAATAATGGATAATTGCAATGTTTAGCTTGGTTTGGTAGATTGGATGGTTTTCTACTTATTATCATAATATATTGGTTAAGGTTTGATGTCGGATTGTGTTTTTCTGTTACGTTTTAGCCTTTTGATTTTACTTTATTTTATGCTAGAAAAATATGAAAAAGGTGAATGCAATGGATTAATGAAAGCCATTAAGTATATAATGGATGAGAGATGCACCTATTAAGAACTAATCAAAAATTTTAAAATGGAAATTAATAATAAGAAGGTATGAGATTTTGTGGTGGTGTAATATTTTTTCGAATTTTAAGAACTATGGTAAATTTTTCTAACTATGGTGAATTTTTTAAAATTTGTGCATTTTTCACTACATCAATTTATAAAGTAGTAGTGAGCAAGCATAGCATTATTAATTTTTAAATATTTCACAAATTTGTTTCACCCAGCACCTATGTTATGTTTTTGGTTTGTGATACAAATTAGAAGGAAACTTTGAGTGATAGGTCTTTCTTAAATGATGAATACTTGGCTAAGATTAAGAAGCAACCAAAACAAAACAGAACAAAACAAAACAGACCTATGTGATGCTATTTTTTTTTGGTTTAAATGTGTTTGTTTTTTCTGTTGGATTTGTGATAGGGCTTGAAGGTGAATCTGATAATGATTAGATATGAACTTCTTAAGAAGTTCAAGGTTAGTTATGTAGATTTTGTTTTTCTCAAGAACCAAGTTTATTTCAGATTGTTTTGGTTTATGTTTACTGTGAGTCATGCTTTAAAATAAAATTGGTAACGATTAAAAAAATCAAAATCTATTATACTGCTATGTAATTTGGATGCATTCTGGTCAATTTTATATTAGGTTCTTAATTTTATCGTAAGTTGATATATCAGATTTCCTTCAAACATTTAAAAACTCCTCTGGAATGTTTATAATTTATAAGTTGTTGCTTACATGTATGTATGTAATCCAACTGAGGGTTGTGCTTTGCAATTAGAATTGCTTGATTGATTACTGCCAATGTTGTTAAAGTCATTCAGTTGATTAAATCCAATGATAATGGGTTATCTGTGCAGCTTGGAGCATTTTTGGCTGGGGCTCTACTGGCAGAAACAAATTTCCGAACACAAATTGAAGCTGATATGAGGCCTTTTAGAGGCTTTTACTTCTTGGTTTATTTTTCGTGACTACTGGAACTTCTATTGACACACAGGTATTTCTATTGCTAATGTCTTACATTTTTACTTCTGTGACTTGACTATTCATTTTGTTCCTTGAGTTTTCATACTTGATAGATTGTTGGACACAATGACTATGTAGCCTAGCTGCATAACTTGTCTATGAAGTTCAGATAGAAACAACTTGAAATTGATTATGACAGTTAATAGTACTTTTTATTAACTTCGAATTAAAACCAAGTAGCTTTACAAAGTTGAGTTTTACATTTATCATTTCCTATGCAGCTTCTTCTCCGAGAGTGGCCAAATGTACTTTCACTCTTGGCAGGTTTAATTGCTATTAAGACTCTAATTATAACAGCAATTGGTCCTCGTGTTGGATTAACTCTACAAGAGAGTGTAAGGATCGGTTTGCTTCTGTCTCAGGGAGGTAAATTTGGATTTGTAGTTTTTTCTCTAGCAAACAGGTTAGTATGATTACATTTTTTTACATGATTACATTTGATCTACTTAATCATTTCATGATGTATTTATAGATTGCCTGCTTTATTATAGGCTTGGGGTGCTACCACTTGAGCTGAACAAACTTCTCATTATTGTTGTTGTGTTGTCAATGGCACCAACTCCCCTGCTTAATGATGTTGGACGAAAGGCTTCTGATTTTATTGGTAAAAGATTTGATGAAGATGATGTAAGTTGCTTATGTCAGTCTCAAATTTTGATAGACAGTTGTAAATTTAAAATTGGCGGTGATGCATAATTAGATGGAATATTTGAAATACTTTTCATGCTTCTGCTTCTTTAGAGAAGTGTCTCATCTATAATTATATTGTCAATTTTGTTTTTTAAGTCACAACTTGGCATGTATGAAAAGGAAGGGATAAGATTCTCAAGACTATTAGGGTCAGTGTTTTATGAGGATATTGACCAATGGCCAATGCTTCCACTCCTGACATATTTTTTGACCTTCAGATGTTTTGGATTTATAATTGATATCTCCTATATATCTGTATTTATCTCTTCTGATAACTTTCTGCATCTACATTTAATGAACTTATGTTGCAACTGGTTTGAAGTCCTCTTGAATTGATAATTAGAATTGTCACAGAAAATTGCTGACACGGTGAATTTTGATGCTACCGCCCAGATGGTCATCTGGGGCCAAAGTGGAGCAGCAGATGGATTAAGCGTCTCAAGTTGAGTAGTGCTTTAGGTTTCTTTTCTATTGGTACCAAGAGTATAAACTTGGGCAAAACAACCGCACATGACAAAGTAAACAAGTTCTTCAGCAGAATTATTAAAGGTGGGATAACTAACTCAGATCTGACATTGGCTAAATCTGCTGGTAAAGAATTGATGGTGCTATATCAAAAAACAACCTCGGTTAGGAATGGCGAGTCCTCTTCAGTAGGCAACGTGTAAAATGGTGATGATATTACACTTTCACACATTTTTTGGATATGGTAGTTGGTGTACAACATGTCATATTCTACTGTCCCAAAACAATTCTTATACTTTTGTTTACTTATATTTATTTTTACAATTAAAAATAAGTTTTATGCTCATTGTGTATGGTCATAAATTTGTTCTTAGATAATAACTAGATGATGGGTTGATGATTAATGCCAATATCTGCAACACATAATAGAAGACCACAAACAAAATTTAGTTCTATAACATCTACAATATCATAAAATAAAATAAATAAATAAATAAAGGAATTAGAAGAAGAAGAAAAAGATCATATCAAACAAACAATAGTATATATTAATGGTTAACCAAATATTAAGTAATGACAACAGACAAAGGCTTTGTCATATACAATAGCCGAGGAATGTCAAGGCCATATATTTATTCAGTTAGCTACTTAGTACCTTCAATTTGTCTTCTTATGAGGTCGTACTGGTTCTTTCTTGAGTATGTGCTTTAAAACAAATTAATATGATACAAAGATAAATCTTTGAGCACTTAAGTTAGGTTGTGTTTGATAAACCTGAGAATTAAGATCTGAATGATTATGATGTCTTAATAAATTAGATCATTTGAATAGTTATGAGGTCTGAATCTAAAAAGTAAGTTGTCTCTTAATGACACTATTTTACCATTTTAAAGGGTAAAATTTTATTTAATAATTTTAAAAATTCAATTTAATAAAAATGAGTGCATAATATTGTTGAATATATTTATATAAAAAAAATATCAAAAAAAAAATCATTAAGAGGTACCTCTTAATTATTAAGATTTTATTTTCTGTCTTACCGATTAAGAGGCATTCAGAGGTAAAAAAAAAAATTGCATCATGTCTCTTAGCGAATAAGAGACAGTCCATTAAGAGGCAATCAGATATAAACAAACAACAACTTAGTCTCTTACTTTTGCCTTTTATATCTCCTTCATTGCTTCTTTTGTCTTTTTAAGGTCCATTCTCTTTATCAATTTCAAAAATTCACAACTTGAAATTTTATTTAAAACGGTAAAGTTGGGGTGCAGATAAACAAGGGGTGTCTATGGTAATCGAGATGTTTGCACTCAGTATTGCATGGGTACTTATACCTGCCAAATTGGCACCACCCTTGGTGATTTGGGGTTGAACTTTAATTGCCAACATTTTACGTGATATGGATGGAATTTTCAACTTCTCAAAAAGTGACATTTGCAGTAATCAAGTTCTTCAACTTTTAACGACAAATGGAGTCTGCATGATAAATGTGACGGTTAATTTTTTTTTGATGTTCATAGAAATTAGGCTCAAATTTCTCCTTAACTCATGAATTAATGAACAAAACTTTAGCTCCGCTACCAACTACTTGAGGTCAACCATGTGTTCATCATTCAATTTTTAAAACCCGTTTTACTCTACTCTTACCATTCTCGCTCAGTGTTTGCAACGTCTGAAAAGAAATCGATTGCATAACCTTCAAACGATATATATATATATATATATATATATATATATATATATATATATATATATATATATAAAAAGAGCAAATATAGTATACAGTCAACTGTTGTGATCAATACAGAGATTCAAGTTACATTTGAGAGGAGTGTGGATGCATATAAGATATCAAAATTTAAATTATCGATCTGTACCAATTATTGACAAGTAACTGTAACAAATATTTTTTTTTCTTTCAAAAACTTGATACGGTTCACTTACATAATGTCTTGAATAAAAAAAAGGGAAGAGTATAAAAAATGATTTGTCCACAAGTTGAGATCACTTACTTTGCTATTAGCCTAAAAGTAATAGTCACATTAATGCACAAACTGGTAAAATCTCAACACTACCCCCTACAATGTATATTCATTTGTTTTTCTGTGTAAAATTTGATCATCGCACAACAATCTACTATCTTCTTATTATAATTTAATTTATTAATTGTATATACACATTTATTATTAAAAAACTGAATAATCCCGCCGCAACGCGCGGGTTTGTATCTAGTTATTACTATATAGAGGTATAGTTTCTTAATACGAGACTTAAAAAAGTATATAACATATTACAATTTAGAGGTTATTTTTATTTATAACTGAACCAAATTGGGATCAAATTTTTTTATAATAGTGTAGAGATTATTTAGAGTATTCTTAGATAGGGGTTTTAGTGTATATTAACTTAATTACTTAACCAGAGAAAGGAAAATAAAAAAAAAAACTTAATTGATGACATTAGATAATTGTTTCACTAAATAATTTAAGAGTTAAAAATAATTGTGGGGGGCAGTTTTGTCAGTCGTCACCCTACCGATCACTGCAAATCGAAAACATAGTCTCTGTAAAACCCTAAACCCCCTAGCCCAAAAAACAATTTCCTTTGATCCCAAATTCCCAATCGATGGAGATTTTCAACATTCTAAGCCCTGTAGCCTTGATTCAAATTCTCTTCAAGAAGATGATTGAAATTCGGTTAAATAGGAATGAGCTATACACTATAATCCCTTTCCGTTTCTTATTGTTCTCATTGCTTACCCCTCCCAAACTCATTACTTCTCTCAGAAACACCTCTCTCAAACTTTGTATTTGAAAACTATATTATTGGTTACCTTGAAAGAGAAACTTTCTATTTGAAAACTATATTATTGCTCACCCCTTCCGAACTCATTTTCTCCCAGTTTCTCTCAGAAACACCTCTCTCTCTCTTTCAAGAAACTTATCATTCCTTCTTAGATTTCTTCTTTCTTCATATCTTTCCCACAAAATCTTGTTTCTTGATGAAACTTAAGTTTATAAAAGGTGCTATTTTCAGGTGGTCACCTACCTGTATTCTGAAACAAAAGAGGGTAAAGGACTGGATTTTTACTGAAGGGGCAATTAGGAATGTGCCTAATAAATTTACGTTACATTCGTTGCCCCCTGCATTTGGGGTATTTACAGAAAGTCTACCAAGCAAGAAAAAATAGGGTGTGGTCGTGTTGATTTTATGCAGGTATCTTTATTTATGTTTCTTGGAAATATTTACAGATTATTAGTAAGCATTTTGGTCAACTGCAAGTTTGTCTCGTAGACAGAAACTTCCATGCATTTAGTAGTGAATTGAGACTCCTTTTGTATGATTTTTTTGCCATTATATATATATATATATATATATATATATATATATATATATATATATATAAAAAGGAAGGCATTTTTGTAAATAAAAAAAAAGGGGGTGAACTACTCTCTTTTAAAAGTTCCTAAAAGCAGCGTAATTTTAATAAAAAAAAATCTTTATTTAAGGAGGAATCTTTATTTAAGGAGAACGCTTGATCCTCATATATATATATATATATATATATATATATATATATATATGCTTGAAGTCTCAGTTTTAAATAGCATTTTTATAGCAAAAAATCTAACATCTGTATTTGGGGGTGAAGAATTCAAATTCTGGGTGGGATATGAATATTTTAAAATTCCAATTTAGATATGCGAGAAAATTGAATTTTAGAAGAAAATGGTAAATATTTTTTAACCTTTTTTTGATGTTATAAATTGTATACTAATGTATTGTTATAAATTGTATACTAATGTATTTTTTTTTTCTTCACAGACATTTTTGTAGAAGCAGCTCTAAATAGACAAGAAAAACAGAGAAGTAAAGAAGACAAGAAAAAAACAGAGAAGTATAGAAGACAAGAAAAACAGAGAAGGAAATGAGGAAGGAGCGCCATTGAAAATGGTCTATAAGGGAAATTTTGATTATCGTTCGCCCCTCGTTTTCAAAACTATGTCTAATTTGTCTAAATACATGTAAACCAAAACCAATTGAGTATAACCAATTGAGTATTTGTTGATAACTGATTTTGTATACACTAAAGTGATACCTGACTGAATTGAATTGTTATTTTTTATTCTTAATACCTGACTGAATTGAATTGTTATTTTTTATTCTTAAGTTTGAATTGTTATTTTTTATTCTTAATACCTGACTGAATTGAATTGTTATTCTTTATATGATAATATAAAGGCAGGCTGTGTACTGCTTAGAAATATGAAATCAAGCACTTGGTAATGGTTAATACTTAATAGTGCCAACTGATGATCTCGTATTCATTTTTTTTTATCAACTTTTGGTTATCGAAAATCATCTCATTATATTTATATATGGTGATGACTAATTATTGGCTCCGGTAATTCCATTTAATATTTATCTCTGAGGTATAAGATGTGCAGTCAATTGTTTTTCTGCAGTATGGGTTACTATCTGCCAAAGACATACTATAAGAGGCATGTGTCACTGAATTCAAACAGCTGAAAGACAATTACACGACACACTTGTAGATCAAACGGCTGATCTGCTGATGTTGGTGATGTGATAAAAATATGTAACTGCAAGTGCACAGTCTATTGTAGATTTGGCAAGTGCAGGTCGAATCACAGAGACTAGATCAATTCTTTAATATATCCTTAATTAATATTTTAGGCAAATTAAAAATAAAAATGGTGGAGAAGATTTATTAACTAAATTATGTAAACTATTAATTAATAACGGAAACTATTAATGAGAAAAGATATCTAGGAATCAGAATCCACCAAATATTAACATAATAAATAATTTTTTATTTCCTAAATCAATTCCCAAATTATTGTCCCTTCCCTTTAAAAATAATGATTCATATAATTAATATGGGCAAACATAAGTTATGAAAAATTCACAGATGAACTATAACTTATCAAAACCTCGCAATCAATATAAAAATCATATGCAATTTATGCGAAGGAAAATATGAAGTATTATGAAATACTTAGTTTCATCATAATCCTAGGTATTAGAAATTTAGCTAGCCATGGAATTAAAAACAAAAATAAATAATATTAGTACTACTATTTGCATGAAATAAGAACAATAATTAAAAAAAGAATTTCTATTATATAAATAAAAGAAAGTTACAAATACTCCCTGATAGTAGTACCACACGTGATTGGAATAAGAGAAAGGACAAACTCTAAATATCGTACTACCTTCTACACCAATGATAAACTAAGAAAAATAAAATAACAAGTGGTGCCTTTCTCTCTAAAACAAGAGGCCTATTTATAGAGAAAATAACTTTGAACCCTAATTTAGGTTCATTGAACTTGGACAGTTTTGTTCCCAATCAACTTCTCAAAAAGATCTTCTAGATTAGGCCTAACAAAATATGGTTATGGGTTGGTTTTGGTTTTCAAAATATGGTTATGGTTTCATTTAAGAACTAAAACCATATTAACCATTTTTAATATGGATAATATGGGTTGGAACTATATGGTTATGGTTAAAAATCATATTAACCATATTAACCATTTTAATATTATTATGGGTTAACCATATTAACCATTTTTAATAGGGTCTTTAACACTAATATACAACAATTAGAAAGTAATTACAAAAATAAAATACACACAACATAATTACAAAAATAACGCAATTCATATTAATAAGGAAACCTAAAATTAAGGAGAAATATCTGCCATAACTAATCATTCAAATTCAAATATCTGGGATCTAACCACAAAAATAAATTCAAATTCAAATTTCATAGGAAACTGCACAAATTTTGTACTTTGCAGGAGGTGGCGGAGGCAATTTTCAGAGGAGGTGGAAGCTTTGGAGGAGGTGGTAATGGTGGCTTCAGAGGCGGCGGTGATGTCTATGGAGGAGGTAACAATGGCGGTGGTGGCGGTGGTGGCGGAGATGGCGGTGGTGGCTCAAGTGGTGGTTACAGAGACGGTGGAGGTGGAGGCTGGGGCGGTAGTGGCGGGAGCAACCATTTTCTGGTAGTAAAAGGAAATTCTCAAGATACTGCAGAGGAGAAGATCATTAGTAATGTCATGGTAACCAAACTTTTATAACAAGGTAACCAAACTTTTATACTAAGGTAACCAAACTTCTATACCAAGGTAACCAAACCTTGGTAATTACCAAGTAACCAAACTTTTATACTGAGGTAACCAAACTTTTATATTAAGGTAACCAAACTTTTATACCAAGGTAACCAAAACTTTTATACTATGGTAACCAAACTTTTATACTAAGGTAAACAAACTTTTATACTAAGGTAACCAAACTTTTATACTGAGGTAATCAAACATTTATACCAAGGTTACCTTGGTATGAAGGTTTGGTTACCTTGGTGTGAAGGTTTGGTTACCAACTGCACTATGAAAAAACTGACGGTGTGGAGGTGGATTGGTTACCTTGGTATGACAGTTTGGTTACCTTGGTATAAAAGTTTGGTTACCTTGGTATAAAAGTTTAGTTTCCTTAGTATAAAAGTTTGGTTACCAAACTTTTATACTAAGGTAAACACCAATCAACACCAATCAACAAAAAAAGTGATCATAAATTCATAATCAAACGCACATTTTGCATAAAATTAAGATCATAAACCCCAAATGAATGAAATTAAAGAGAAAACCTTAAAAATTGGTGCGAGAGAGAGGTAAAATAGAAGTACTTACAAAAACAGAGTACAAAGAAATATGAAGAACAATTGGAAGAATGAAAGAGATAGAAAAAATGGCAAAATAGAAGAAATTGGCAGAAATGGCGTCTTCATCTTTTGAAGAAAAAATGGTAGAATAGAAGAAAATGAGAGAGAAAATGGCAAAATGACGTCTTCTCTCTTCACTGGCGTCTTCATCTTCTCTCTTCACTCTTCAGCTTTTGTCTTTAAATATGAAAATGGAATAATAGAAGTGCAGTGGTGTACAAAAAATGGAAGTGGGAGGAGATGAGAGGGAAAATGGCAGAAAAGAATAAAATGGCAGAATAAGAGGAGATGAGAGAGAAAATGGCACTTACCAAAACTAATCCCCTAAATTAAGGAATTCTAATTACACTAATATTGTCATGTCAGCCATTACATATTAATCCCTTAATTTAAGGACCTTTAATTATGTTAAGATTGAAAATAAAAACAAAAAAGTGTAATACTTTTGTAATTATTTTATAGGTGTGTGATTTTTGTAATTATTTCTAAAAATGTACTATTATAAGTAATTTATCCTTTTAAATATTATCCTACCCCACCCCACCCCACCCCAACCCAACCCAACCCAACCCAACCAATAATAATAATATTATGTGATTATGTATACACCCCTTGTTAGGTTTGTAATATTCAAGAACGCAATCAAATTGCAAAAATTAAGCGGAAGCGAGATAAATCAGAGTTTTAAAATTTTACAAACCATATACCCGGAACACCCTTTATGCACAATTATTAATTAAACGAAAAGATAAAGAATAAAATCACACCCTTGAAGATCCGAGCTTCCTCAGGTACAAGTTCACCTCCAATTCTTTTCGCGTTCAACTTGAATCCACCGGGTTTGGTTCCTTCCTTTGATCAACGTTAGCCACCCAAATGTTTGGCCTCTAAAGGTGATCCACCAAGGAAAAATAAAGATTCAAGAAGATGGTGGTTGGCTAAACCCTAGTTTTTTTATCTCTATAGAAAAGGAAGGCGTCTTTCTCCAACAACCTGAATAACGTATATCTCGATATCTAATATAAGACTCCTCTTATAAAGATATCAAGTAACCTATTAAAAATAAGGTATTATTTAATTAAACTCTTTTAATTAAATGGGCTCCCTAATCTTATTAGGGATAATTAATTAAACTCCTTTAATTAATTTTCCCTCCTAATCCTATTAGGAATAAACGAGAGTACTTATATTAAATTAATTCCTAAACTCTTTTAGAAATTAAAATAATAATAATTATAATAATATTAATAAGACTCCTCTTATTAATTTATATTTAATATTTCTAAAATATTAAATAATAATATTAAGCTATTTAATTTATTCTATCACCATAGATTAAATTAAATATACTTAACATATTATTATGATTATGCCATTAACTTCTTAAATAATTATTCTTCCTTTTATGGTGTGACCCTTTAGGTTCTCCATATTAAACCGGTTGTGAATAAATCAATTAGAACAATTCTAATCTTATTTAAATAAATAAATTAAATAATTAATTTATTTAAATAAATAATATTTATTCTACAATAGGGATAAGCTCTCCTAGCGATCAACGACTTTTCGGATAATATAGATTTCAACATTAATCATAAAAAAGAACCTTTGAGTAAATAGTTACCGTACAATTCAATCCTTCCACCATACAATGTCCCAATTAAATATAAGACATGGAATCACCATCAAGTCTTATTTTATTTAATTATATGTATTTCGACTCTTAAATGCACAACTCAAATAATACAAATTAGAAACTCCTTTCTAATTTCATTCGCGATAAGCGAGGACTCTTTGGGTTGTCATTTATCGAATCACATAGACATTTTCTTCTTTTTAATAAGTGGTAGATTCTTTATTGATCATTCATTATCTCCATGTACAACTTATTATACCCAAGCATACCTTTGATATACCCTAAGGGTCTTAAGGAATAAGTCAAAGTATAACTCATCATACACAAGATACTATGATGATCTCAAGTCCAAGGATCACTTGTCTTACTATCACTACAGAATTCCTATCGACAGCAAGTAAAACTCCATTAGGTATTCCTTAGCGAGCCACGTTCAAATTGAACTTATTCTCTAATAAGCACCTACATACTTGCTTTAGTGTTCCACACAAATGATCATGAGATCAATCATCCTCATCCAATGAAAGCAAGCAACGTATGTACCAATCTATCCGGATTCACTAATCCCCAATTTAGTAATCCAATGATTGGGAACTATTTTAGTTTTAAGCTTTCTAAGAATTTAGATCTCATTAGAATGATCATCATCATTATTCTAAAAGCATTGCTTAAAACTATGGGTTTATCACATATTATAAAATAGCATCATGTAGATAATTAAAAGCCTTTAATAAATTAATACTTTTTATTAATAAATGAATAAGATTGTTACAAAGTATATACTTTATCATCAAACATGATTGGCTTGTGTGCATACTACTTTCAATCTCCTACTTGCACTAAAGCCAATCGTCATGGTATCTCATACTCTTCTTCTCTAAGTGACGATTATCCTGTTGTTGGATAAGCTTTAGTTAATGAATATGTAATGTTTTTCATGAGAGTCCACTATCTCTATAGTGATTTCCCATCTTTCAATGATTCTAATAATCAAATGAAAGTGCCACAACACATGTTTAGATCCAAGATGAGACTTTAGAACTATTCCTAGTTCGTAATGAACTTTAATCCAAATAATCAACTTGCAACTTTCATTTATAGCTATATACTTTGTCTTTATCACTAAACCAAAGAACTCTTTCTTCATTTGGAACCTTTCCAATTCATTGCACCATTGTTCAAGATAATGCTTTACCTTAAAGTGGATTTTACATCATCTTAGTGCATTCGAAAAACTTGAGTCCATTAAACCTCTAGTTTTAATTTGGACCCACCATGAAAATGATCACATCCTTAGTGCTTGGGTTAAGCACTTTAAGATGTTTTCATCGACTCATAGTGAACTTCTCCATAATATGACCGATCAACATCGTGTCTCGTATATTTCATTGCATACATGATTGTCACTCATGCGATCTCTCTTCTTTTAATAGTTTGTGGGGACTATTAAGAGAGATACACTCCATAGCTCATCAACATGAAACATCTCTTGGAGCTTACCATGCTAAACGACTTTAGCATCAAAATGAATATACGTTCTTGGGTTAAGTCGAGCATCCTCTTAAATCTATCTATATAGATTTATATCCCCAATTAAGATACTCTTCCAAATCATTCATGGAGGAATGTTTAGACAACTTTATCTTTCTTGATTGTAGCATTGGTATGTCATTCCTTATCCGTAGTATATCAACATATAAGTACTAAGAATGTCACTATGCTCTCAATCGACCCTTTTGTACACACTAGGTTCATTCTTATTTTTTGATAAAATCAAACTCTTTTGATTGCCTCATCAAAACGAATGTTCCATATTTGAGAAACTTGCTTCAATCCATTTTCTCGAGTGTCTAAAACACTTACCTCATCAGTATGTAATCTGGATCATCATCTTCTATGATGTGTACCTCATCATCATCATCTATGATGAATCCATACCTCCTAGGTATCTTGATCTTATTCCGAATTACGATTTGGTTGTGGTATAATAGTTCTATCTCTGAGGTTCCTCTTATTTGATTTATAGTGTTTTGTGGTTCTTGAACTCTTTAAGATCTATTATCCTCCCACTAGCTCCTTCAATGATAAATACCTTTATCTTAGAAGGCGTGTGTTTCATAACAAACACCTTTTGCTAAGTAGGATTATAGAACATATACCCTAAACTTACTTTAGGATGTCCCACAAATCGACACTTATAAAATCTTGTCCCAAGCTTATCCTTTGAAACCTTTTCACGTAAGTTGGACAACCCCTTATCTTAACATACTTAAGATTAGGAATCCTCCCTGTCCATAACTTTTATGGAGTCTCGGGGCCGGATTTTGAGGTTACCATTTTCGTAGATATGCAGCCATTTATAGGACATTATCCCAGAAGGATACTGGAATGTCGGTAAAATCATTTTGGACCGTACCATGTCCAACAAAGTACGATTTTTCATTCAGATACATCAATCAATTATTGCGTATCAGGATGTGTCCATTATGAGAAAACCATTTGAGATGATCTAGAAACTTATTGCACAAGTATTTATTCCTTGATCTAATCAAAGAATCTTAATACATTGTCAATTTGTTTCACTTCTGAATTCTTTGAACCTTTCAAATAATTCACACTTGTATTTCAGCAAATACACACATTCAACTCTTTGAATAATCATCTCCTTTTCTTATACTAATTTGTTCAATATGCAAAATTATTTTCATGTAAGTCAAGTATACAAAATTTATTAATTAATATTCCAGTTCTATACAAAACATTATTATTATAAATAGAACAACAATTGTTCTTAATTATAATACCAAAGATTTCATTGTCCAACAATAAAATGGAAATAATATTTTAACAAGGCTGGAATACAATAACAACTTATTGACTTAATAGATTTGCCCGTAGACATTGCTAAACTATAAGTTTTATGGCTAATATGGCAACCTTTGCTACATTTCCGCACATAGGATTACTTATATTTGTTTAGCTTTCTACTACATTTGGTCCCTTCATAAATCTATATTTATGATAACCAAAGTCGGTATCCAATACCCAAGTAAAACCTTGACTTAAAGAAAATTTATTTTAAATTATGAACAAAATTGTATCAGAATCAGAAACTTCACTAAGCTTCTTTGGTTAGCCTCTGCAGGATGCTTCTCGCAGTTTCTTTCCAGTGTCCAGGCTTATAGCAGTGGAAGCAAACTCCTTTGCTATCCATATCGGTTTTGTTCTTATTATCCTTTGTTTATGCCTTTCTATTTACCTTCTTTGAATCGTTCTTCTTTTCGAGAAGATCCTTTGGCCCCTACCAAGAAGACTTGATCTTTCTTGGTTGGAAAGTGACTCTCAACATTTTTCAACATGTTAAGCAAATCGGTGAAGGCGATATCTAGCTTGTTCATATGAAAAATTCACAACAATTGTGAAAGGAGTTAGGGAGTGAGTGCAAGATCAAATCTTGGCTCAACTCTCCATCCATGACAAAAGCGGTTGTCTAATTGATCAATCAAATTGATTATTTTAAGAACTTTTATCATCATTTATAGTGCCGTTGGCCATTCTAGATCGGAAGAGCTCCTTAGATATCGATATCTATCGGCCTCTACTTTCCTCACCATCAACTACTTGATGTGCGGGAATATAGTAGGAGCATCCATAGTTTCATCGTGTTACAAGCTCGTTACTTTCGTGGATGCGAGCATAATGCATTGAGCCAATTGTGCATCATCTTGCCACTTTCTAAAAGTAGCAATCTCTTCCTCGAGGCATTATCGCAACCATTGCAGGGATAGGCGTATTAAGGACATAAGATATCTTTTCAAATTTATGAGAACTATTCTCAAATTTCTTAACCAATCCGTTTAATTTTGCAGTTAATTTAGCATTTAATATGCTTTGCAGTGATAGTAATTTTAGACATTGTAAAATTCTGTAAATGAATTTGTAATTAACAACATTTTAACATACATTCTTTTATTAATTACCAAAATAATTTAGGACTTGTTTTAAATTGGTATCTCCCACTTATTTTTTCTTCAAACTATATTACCTCACTTATATAGTTAGGCAAAATCTAATTAAAGATTTTCTAGTGAGAATAAGGATCCCATTTCAAATGTATATAGCCTTGTGGTGACACAACAAACTATATATAAATAAATAGGTAGACAACTTTTGTCAATTACATCAACTATGCAACTCCTTTTCTTTTGCCTCTTAGATTATTTTGATCAGTGGTGGCACATAGAATCAAAATTATCCAAGTTAAGTCCCACCTAGCACTCCATATATTCAAAAAGAAAAATATCATCCTTGTGGTGACACAACAAAACAATATTGTTCAATTTTTTTATAAGCATCAAATGTGATAAATTAACATCTTAAATACTTAATACTTGCCTTGTGTGGTGACACAACAAACTCATATTAAATATTTAATACTCTATTAATTTTATCATGCTAGAAAGCGACGTTCGATATTCCAAATATCTTTTAACGCTTAGGACTTAATATAAAAAAATTTGAGGGTTTTATTATTAATTTGTCTCATCTTATTTAAGCGGCATGTATTATATATATATAAAATACGCGTTATATTAATGAACATGCGAAGCATGTTTGCATAATATATAATATATATAGTATAAGCATGCACATATAGAATACTATATTCTACCCGGATTGATTATGGACTTTTATTATAGTTTGGTTCACTAGAGCCACCAAGTGAACCAAAAGGTCAAACCCTTAAGGGTGCAAGAAATAATATTTAAATATAACTATTACATTTAAACTAGGGCTCCATTACAAAGCGGGTCTTAGTCTTCAAGCGCTTCCTTTCTCCTTGATCTCTAATTCTTCAAAATTAATTCTAACTATTCCTATTACAAAACTATTTAAAATAAATAGAAACCTTGATCGTGATCGAGGGAAGTACATAGGAGGAGATAGAATTTATATTAAGAAAAATTAGAGAAGGCGAGGTACGCAGAACCCCATTTAATAAAACCCATACATTCATGCATCCAACTAAAATAAAATTCAATCATATCGTCAATAGTCCATAATCAATCCCATTTATTATCATACACATCACCATACGCATCAATAAATAACATTCATCTCATGAATAATAAACATTTAATATATATATTGATATCATTTAATGGGCAAATTTAGTTAGTATAAAATCTAATTTTGAATCAAAATAAACTCCTTTATTTTAATCAAATTTAAATCAAAATAAAACTATTTTATTTTAATTTATCCAATTTTGAATAAAATAAACTATTTTATTTTAATCAAAATTTTAATCAAAATAAACTCCTTTATTTTAATTAATTATGGAATCCAATTCCATATAAAAAAAAATTATTAAAGGAAACACGGATTTTCTTTCCTATTCACAAATAAACTCCTTTATTTTGAATAATATGAAATCTTATTTCATATCTAAATAAACTCCTTTATTTAAGGAAATTAGGATTCTTTTTCCTATTCACAAATAAACTCCTTTATTTTGAATAATATGAAATCTTATTTCATATCTAAATAAACTCCTTTATTTAAGGAAACATGGATTCACTTTCCTATTCACAAATAAACTCCTTTATTTTAGGAAACATGGAATCCAATTTCAACTCCAATTAGTTATCATGGAATCCAATTCCAACTCTAATTAGTTAGCATGAAATTCAATTTTAAAATCAAAATAAACTTTTATTTCAAAATTAAAATAAACTATTTATTTTAATAATAAAATAATTAAGATATATATATATATATATATATATAATATTATATATAAAAATTTTGCATCAGTGGTATCACTTTTCAATGAACGCAAAAGGTTCCTCAGGTAACTATTTTAGTGCAATTTGATGCTAAGAATAGAATCATGTATGATATACATTTCAATATACATATCACGCTTTTTTCTTTAATAAGAATCATATAAACAATATTCATACCGCTTATTTACGTTTTTTTTTAAATGCGCAGACCACATCTGATCGATTCGCGAATTGGCGTGTAAGATCAAATCATCACGGCTTTTTCAGACGTAGAGAAAAAAATACGATTCGCATGAATTGGTCCCCTTTTTTTTTTCTTTTTTTTTTTATTTTTTTTTATACAACAAAATTATGCCCAATTAAATTGTTCTAAACACATATCAATATACATATTAAATTAAAATAATTAATAATTTGCATAAAGGTTGGGCTCGATGCCATTATTAGGTTTGTAATATTCAAGAACGCAATCAAATTGCAAAAATTAAAGCGAGCGAGATAAATCGAGTTTTAAAATTTTACAAACCATATACCCGGATCACCCTTTATACACAATTATTAATTAAACGAAAAGATAAAGAATAAAATCATACCATTCAAGATCCAAAGCTTCCTCAGTACAAGTTCACCTCCAATTCTTTTTCGCTCAACTTGAATCCACCGGTTTGGTTTCTTCCTTTGATCAACGTTAGCCACCCAAATGTTTGGCCTCTAAAGGTGATCCACCAAGGAAAAATAAAGATTCAAGAAGATGGTGGTTGGCTAAACCCTAGTTTTTCTATCTACATAGAAAAAGGAGCGTCTTCTCCAACAACTGGAATAACGTATATCCGATATCTAATATAAAGACATCTCTTATAAAGATATCAAGTAACCCTATTAAAATAAGGTATTATTTAATTAAACTCTTTTAATTAAATGGGCTCCTAATCTTATTAGGGATAATTAATTAAACTCCTTTAATTAATTTTCCTCCTAATCCTATTAGAATAAACGAGAGTATTTATATTAAATTAATTCCTAAACTCTTTTAGAAATTAAAAAATAATAATTGTAATAATATTAATAAGACTCCTCTTATTAATTTATATTTAATATTTCTAAAATATTAAATAATAAATATTAAGCTATTTAATTTATTCTATCACCATAGATTAAATTAAATATACTTAACATATTATTACGATTATGCCATTAACTTCTTAAATAATTATTCTTCCTTTTATGGTGTAACCCTTTAGGTTCTCCATATTAAATAGGTTGTGAATAAATCAATTAGAACAATTTAATCTTATTTAAATAAATAAATTAAACAATTAATTTATTTAAATAAATAATATTTATTCTACAATAGGGATAAGTCTCCTAGCGATCAACGACTTTCCGGATAATATAGATTTCAACATTAATCATAAAAGAACCTTTGAGTAAATAGTTACTGAAATTCAATCCTTCCACCACCACAATGTCCCAATTAAATATAAGACATGGAATTATCACAAGTCTTATTTTATTTAATTATATGTATTTCGACTCTTAAATGCACAACTCCAAATAATGCAAATTAGAAACTCCTTTCTAATTTCATTCTCGCTTCGCCAAGGACTCTTGAGTTGTCATTTATCGAATCACATAGGACATTTCTCTTTTTAATAAGTGGTAGATTCTTTATTGATCATTCATTATCTCCATGTACAACTTATTATACCCAAGCATACCCTTTGATATACCCTAAGGGTCTTAAAGAATAAGTCAAAGTATAACTCATCATACACAAGATACTATGATGATCTCAAGTCCAAGGATCACTTGTACTACTATCACTACAGAATTCCTATTGACAGCAAGTAAAACTCCATTAGGTATTCCTTAGCGAGCCAACGTTCAAAGTGAACTTATTCTCTAATAAGCACCTACATACTTGCTTTTAGTGTCTCCACACAAATGATCATGAGATCAATCATCCTCATCCAATGAAAGCAAGCAACGTATGTACCAATCTATCCGGATTCACTAATCCCCAATTTAGTAATCCAATGATTGGGAACTATTTTAGTTTTAAGCTTTCTAAGAATTTAGATCTCATTAGAATTATCATCATCATTATTCTAAAAGCATTGCTTAAAACTATGGGTTTATCACATATTATAAAATAGCATCATGTAGATAATTAAAAGCCTTTAATAAATTAATACTTTTTATTAATAAATGAATAAGATTGTTACAAATTATATGCTTTATCGTCAAACATGATTGGCTTGTGTGCATACTACTTTCACCCCTTACCCACCCCCACCCCTACCCACACCCACACCCACACCTAAAAAAAATAATGTGTACACCACCCACCCCACCCCTTACCCCACCCCACCCCCACCCCACTCACTCCCCACCACTCTTTCCCAAAAAAATTAATATTAAGCGATTATGTATACCCCACCCCACCCCACCCCACTTCACTTACCTACATACCCACCCACCCACCCACCCACCCACCCAACACCCCCTCCCAAAAAAAAAATAATAATAGCGAGCGATATATGCCACTCAACCCTACCAACTAACCTCACACCCACCCCCACCTCACCTTCCCACCTCCACAATTTTCTCCCAAAAAAAAATAATATGGGGTGGTGTACACATTATTTTTTTTGGGTGGGGGTGGGGTGGGGTGTGGGGTGTGGGGTGGGGTGGGTGCATGGGTGGGGTGGAGGTGGTATGGGGTGGGTTCATGGGTGGGGTGGGATGGGGGTGGGGATGGGATGGTGGGGTGGGTGTGGGACGGGGTAGGAGGTGTGGGTGGGGGGTAGGGTGGGGTGGGGTGGGTAGGTGTGACGCCCCCAAAATAGGTATACATTACCCATCTTGAGTCGCCAAATACATGGTACAAAATTCAAATATAAACTAATAATACAACAGTAGTGTAAAATACGACAAAACATATCTTGTGAGTTTAAATACAAATATTGTCTTCTGCACAATATCCACTCTCGTAATAAGTCCTCATTACATTTATTGTCACACTATTTAACGTAATAGTGAGGACTACTAGCTAATACTATCATGGGACCATCACTCCATTCCCCGACTCGTCCCAACTACGTTTCTCATTTCCTGAAGAGAACAGTGAAAGAAAGAGTGAGCTCAACTAGCCCAGTAAGAAATATTATGACTAAGATAATGCAGAATAAATTATCATTAGTCTCCAACAATGTTAAACTGATAAAATAATATAGACATCAAGTTTAACTGCAGCGGAATAAGCAATACATTAAAAGAGTCAAGTAGAGAGTAAAATCAACTATCTTTTATGATTTAAAAGGTTTTTCATCACTTTTATCGCTGGGACTCAGCTTAATAAATATTTCACATCATCGAATCACCCCTGCACTACGGCCAATGATATTGTTTAGTATCACGACCACAAATTATCCATGCACTACGGGCCAATGATATTCGTGTATTCATCAATGGTCATGATCATGCCATAAAACAATTCATCTTTGCTCCCTTGGCCGAAGAGAATCCATAGCCATAATCATACCAAAAACTGTCCATCAATGCACTACGGGCCAATGGGGACTTTTTTCACATCATTTGTAACATTACGGTCATGAGTATACCGATTAATCCCTGGTCATAATCATACCAAGTCCATCTATGCACTACAGGCCACAAATGACTTTCAAAATAATATAAACATGAGGATGATGACAATGATATAAGAATTCAATAAAACAAGTTCACGAATTAATTTGTCCAAGAACCAATAACGTCCAAATTGTCAACATGATACTTCTATGTAGACTAAAATTCAAGAATGCTCAGAAGAATATTTCTATGAAAAGATACTGGATGAAGTGCAAATATCAAGGATATTCCACTAATTTCATGGAGTATAAGTCAAAACTTTAACCAACCTGAGTATAATAAAGAATGGAATAACAAAAGAAATCACCATGCATGCGGATTGACAGACAAAGTTATTCCAATGTAATAATAATAACGAAACCGTGTCGAGTGCAAAATTCGTGACGGATGAGGATGTTCCAATGTAATAATAAATAATGGAATAACAACAAGAAATCACCATGCATGCGGTACTTTGAATGAGCAAAGTTATTCCAATGTAATAATAAAGCGGAACCGTGTCCTGTAAAACACACATGCACAAGATATTCCAATGTAATAATAAAGACTTTTAACCAGTTAAATTGTAAAACATACGCATATGATATTCCAACAAAATAATAAAGACGGAACTAAGTCCGTTGTAAAACACATGTATGTGATATTCTAATGTAATAATAAAGATTTTAATAATGTAAGAATGTCACCAAGTATAGGGTATTCAAGATACAAAGTTATTCCAATGTAATAATAAAGAATGGAATAATGAAGTTCTCTCCATGAATAAGAAAAAATAATACCCCCTTACGTGTATAACAAATAATATCCCTTACCATAAAAGAAACTTGATATCGAATAGTAAAGTAGCGAGTAATACTCTTTTCTTTCTCTATAATTTCTCTTCTAGAGTTTTAGTGAATTAAGTAAGAAAATAATGAAGGAATGAGCTTCTATTTATAAAAGAATGGATCGTGATAGTAATTAACTCATTGAACGGTCCAGATTGATTTACTTTTAATCGAGATCATCCATAATTAAAGCAAAATCTTTTAAATAAAATATAATATATTCTAATTATTGCCTAATAAAACAAATAACTTTATAAAAGTATTTTGTTTTAAATAAAAGATTTTACTACGCAAAAACACTACGCAACACTACGCAGGCACTACGCAACACTACGCATAATAAAATATAATATAATCAAATTATTATCTAATAAAATGAATAACTTTATAAAAGTATTCGCTTTTATATAAAAAGATTTTATTATTAGCCTAATAAAACAAATAACTTTATAAAAGTATTCTTTTATATATAAAAGTTTTTCCGCTTTTATTACGTTAATAATACTAATAAAACAAAACTTATAAATCAACAATAATTGAATCAAATAACGTGAGATACTATGCAACAACTATGTAGCAATAATTGAACAAAACTGAGTGACTTCTCACATAAACATCAATAATCAATACCGTGTGCTACTATGCAACCACGCCAGACATCAGACTTTGACTACCGAAAGTAGTTAAACAGTATTAACGGTAAAACTTCCGCCGTTATTTTCATAAAAATATTTTTGTCGTTTTTTCAATCCGACAATAATTCAGTTGTTAGGTCCACCAATGATTGTACCGTCGTACGGATATTCCCAGACAAAAAGAATATTTTCCGACCAATCGAATATAATATGACAACTTACATACTTTGCAAAATTTATAAATACCACCCACAACTATAACATTATATCAAATCCACATCATAATATAAAAAAATTATTTCGAGAAAATTTAATATTTATTCATAAAATCTGGGGACTCACAGTAGGGGTTGAGGTTGGGGGTGGGTAGGGGTGGGGGTGGGGGTGGGGGTGGGAGTGGAGTAGGTGTTAGGTTTGTAATATTCATGAACGCAATCAAATTGCACAAATTAAGCAAAAACATGTAATAATCAGAGTTTAAAAATTTTTACAAACTATATACCCGGATCACCATAATTATTAATTAAATGAAAAAGAAAGAACAAGAATCATACCCTTGAAGATCCGAGCTTCCTCAGGTACAAGTTCACCTCCAATCCTTTTCGCGTTCAACTTGAATCTACCGGGTTTGGTTTCTTCTTTTGATCAACGTTAGCCACCCAAGTGTTTGGCCTCTAAAGGTGATCCACCAAGGAAGAAGAAGAATTCAAGAAGATGGGTATTTGACAAAACCCTAGTTTTTCTATCTCTCATAAAAAAGAGCGTACTCTCCCAACTATTGGAATTTCGTCTGTTGTTAAAAAGTCAACAACCACCTCACCCATAATAAGACTCCTCTTATTTATAGATGTGGGCAACCCTCCTTAACAATTAAGGAATTGGGTTTTATTTTAATTAATTAAATTCCATTAATTAATTAGGCTCTCAATCTTATTAGGAATAATTAATTAAACTCTTTTAATTAATTGGCCTCCTAATCTTATTAGGATATACGAGAGTACTTTTATTAATTAATTCCCAAACTCCTTTAGAAATTAAATAATAATAATAGTAATAATAATAATAAGACTCCTCTTATTAATTTATATTTAATATTTCTAAAATATTAAATAATAATATTAAGCTATTTAATTTATTCTATCACTATAGATTAAATTAAATACACTTAACTTATTATTACGATTATGCAATTAACTTCTTAAATAATTATTCTTCCTTTTATGGTGTGACCCTTTAGGTTCTCCATATTAAACCGGGTTGTGAATAAATCAATTAGAATAATTTAATCTTATTTAAATAAATAAATTAAACTAATAATTTATTTAAATAAATAATATTTATTCTACAATAGGATAATCCTCCTAATGATTAACGACTTTTCAGATAATATAGATTTCAACATTAATCATAAAAAACCTTTGAGTAAATAGTTACCGTACAATTCAATCCTTCCACCATACAATGTCCCAATTAAATATAAGACATGGAATTATCACAAGTCTTATTTTACTTAATTATATGTATTTCGACTCTTAAATGCACAACTCTAAATAATGCAAATTAGAAACTCATTTCTAATTTTATTCTCATTGCCAAGGACTCACTTGAGTTGTCATTTATCGAATCACATAGACATTTCTCTTCTTTTACTAGAAGTGGTAGATTCTTTATTGATCATACATTATCTCCATGTACAACTTATTATACCCAAGTATACCCTTTGATATACCCTAAGGGTCTTAAGGAATAAGTCAAAGTATAACTCATCATACACAAGATACTATGACGATCTCAAGTCCAAGGATCACTTCAGACTACTATCACTACAAGAATTCCTATTGATGAACAAGTAAAACTCCATTAGGTATTCCTTAGCTGAGCCAATGCTCAAATGAACTTATTCTTTAATAAGCACCTACATACTTGCTTTAGTGTTCCACACAAATGATCATGAGATCAATCATCCTCATCCAATGAAGCAAAGCAACGTATGTGTACCAATCTATCCTGGATTCACTAATCCCCAATTTAGTAATCCAACGATTGGGAACTATTTTAGTTTTAAGCTTTCTAAGAATTTAGATCTCATTAGAATGATCATCATCATTATTCTAAAAGCATTGCTTAAAACTATGGGTTTATCACATATTATAAAACAACATCATGTAGATAATTAAAAGCCTTTAATAAATTAATACTTTTTATTAATAAATGAATAAGATTGTTACAAAGTATATGCTTTATCATCAAACATGATTAGCTTGTGTGCATACTACTTTCAATCTCCCACTTGAACTAAAGTCAATCGTCATGGTATCTCATACTCTTCTTCTCTAAGTGACGATTATCCTGCTGTTTGATAAGCTTCAATAAATGGATATGTAATGTTGTTCTTAAGAGTCCACTATCTCTATAGTGATTTTCCATCTTTCAATGATTCCTATATTCAAATGAAATTGCCACAACACATGTTTAGATCCAAGATGAGACTTAGGAACTATTCCTAGTTCTGTAATGAACTTTTAATCCAAACAATCAACTTGCAGCTTCATTTATAGCTATATACTTTGTCTTTATCACTAAACCAACAACTCTTTGTTGTTTGAAACCTTTTCAATTCACTGCACCACCGTTCAAGGTAACGCTTTACCTTAAAGTGGATTTTCTGTCGTCTTGGTCTGTCTGAAAAACTTGAGTCTGTTAAGCCCTCTAGTTTTAATTCAGACCCACCATGAATATGATCACATCCTTAGTTTCAGTTAAGTACTTTACGATGTTTTTCACTGTCTCACAGTGATGTTTTCCAGAATATGACTGATCAACATCAGGTCTCGTACATTTCATTGTATACATGATAGTTACTCATGCGATCTCTCTTTTAGGAGTCTATGGGGACTATTAAGAGAGATACACTCCAAGGGCTCATCAACATTAGACATCCCATGGAGTTTGCCATGCTAAACAACTTTAGCATCAAATGAATATACGTTCCTTGGGTTAAGTTGAGCATCCTTTTAAATCTATCTATATAGATTTGTATCCCCAATTACGATACTCATCCCAAATCATTTATAGAGGAATGTTTAGACAACTTTATCTTTACTGATTGTAGCATTGGTATGTCATTCCTTATCCGTAATATATCAACATATAATACTAGAAATGTCACAACGCTCCCACTGACCCTTTTGTACTCACTAGGTTCATTCTTGTTTTTTGATAAAATCAAACTCTTTTGATTGTCTCATCAAAACGAATGTTCCATATTTGAGAAGTTTGCTTTAAACCATTTCTCTGAGTGTCTACAACTCTTACCTCATCGTATGTAACTGGATCATTATCTTCTATGATGTGTACCTCATCATCATCATCTATAATGAATCCATACCTCCTAGGTATCTTTCAGACTATTTTTCGATTTATGATCTGTGTGGTACAATGGGTTCATCTATTGTGTTCCTCTTATTTGACTTATAGTGATTTGTGGTTCTTGAACTCTTCAAGATCTATTATCCTCCCACTAGCCCCATAAATGATAAACACCTTTATCTTAGAAGGCAACGTGTTTCGCAACAAACACCTTTTGCTAAGTAGAATTATAGAACATATACCCTAAACTTACTTTAGGATGTCCGACAAATCTGTACATGTCAAATCTTATCACAAGCTTATCCTTTGAAACCGTTTCACATAAGTTGGACAACCCCTTATCTTAACATACTTAAGATTAGGAATCCTCCCTGTCCATAACTTTTATGAAGTCTTGGGGCCGAATTTTGAGGTTACCTTTTCGTAGATATGCATCCATTTCTAGGACATTACCCTAGAGGGATACTGGAATGTCGATAAAATCATTATGGACCGTACCATATCCAACAAGGTACGATTTTTTCTTTCAGATACATCAATCAATTATTACGTATCAACAGGCGTCCATTGTGAGAAAACCATTTGAGATGATCTAGAAACTTATTGCACAAGTATTTACTCCTTGATCAGATCAAAGAATCCTAATACTTTGCCAATTTGTTTCACTTCTGAATTCTTTGAACCTTTCAAATAATTCACAATCGTATTTCAGCAAATACACACGATCAACCTTTTGAATAATCATCTCCTTTTCTTATACTAGTTTGTTCAATTTGAAAAATATATTTTCACGTAAGTCAAGTACACAAAATCCATTAAGTAATATTTCAGTTCTATACAAAACATTATTATTATAAATAGAACAACAATTGTTCTTAATTATAATACCAAAGATTTCATTGTCCAACAATAAAATGGAAATAATGTTTCTAACAAGAATCGAAATACAATAACAACTTATCGACTTAATAGATTTGCCTTAAGTAGCATTGCTAAACTATAAGTTTCTATGGCTAATGTGGCAACCTTTGCTTCATTTCCACACATGATTACTTATATCTATGTTCAACTTTCCACTTCGCTTGGTCCTTCATAAATCTATATTTATGATAACCAAAGTCAGTATCCAATACTCAAGTAGTAAACCTCGACTTAAAGAAAAATTTATTTTAAATCATGAACAAAATTGTATTTGTAATCAAACTTCACTAAGCTTCTTTTGGTTAGCCTCTCGCAAGATGTTTCTCGCAGCTTTCTTTCAGTGTCCAAAGCTTATTGCAGTTGGAAGCAAACTCCTTTGCTATCCGTACGCTTTTGTTCTTATTATCCTTTGTTTTTGCCTTTCTATTTACCTTCTTTGAATCGTTTCTTCTTTTCGTAAGATCCTTTGGCCCCTATCAGTAAGACATGGTCTTTCTTGGTTGAAAAGTGACTCTCAACATTTTTCAACATGTTAAGCAAATCGCCTAGGTCGATATCTAGCTTGTTCATATGAAAATTCACAACAATTGTGAAAGGAGTCCGGGAGTGAGTGCAAGATCAAATCTTGGCTCAACTCTCCATCCATGACAAAACATGTTGTCCTAATTGATCAATCAAATTGATTATGTTAAGGACTTTTGTCTATACTATAGTGTCATCGGTCATTCTAGATCGGAAGAGCTCCTTAGATATCTGATATCTATCAGTCTTACTTTTCTCACCATCAACTACTTGATGTGCAGGTGAATATAGAAGAAAGCATCCATAGTTTCACGCCGACGTCAAGCTCGTTACTCATGGATGCAAGCATGATGCATCGAGCCAATGTGCATCATCTTGCCACTTTCTAAAAGTAGCAATCTCTTCCTCGAGGCATTATTCGCAACTATCAGTAGGATAGGCGATAATGACATAAGATAGCTTTTCAAATTGGGTGAGAACTATTCTCAATTTCCTTAACCAATCCATTTAATTGATTCGTCCGGTTAATTTAAGCATCTAATATGCTTCGCAGATGATAGTAATTTAGACATTGTAAAATTCTATAGATGAATTTATAATTAACAACATTTTAGCATAGATTCTTTTATTAATTACCAAAATAAATTAGGACTTGTTTTAAATTGGTATCTCCCATTTTTAAATAAAAAGGAATTTCCTTTATTTATTATTTTGATAATAGAAATAAGGAAGTGATTTGATTTGATTAATGTGGATATAAGGGTTAAATACGCAAATATTTTCAAAAATAAGCAAGTGGTAAAATAAAATATTCATTGTCTTGTGGTGATATTGAATATATATCGTCGTGGAATATTCGGAATATTCAGATCGAAATTGGGAATATTTCGACGATACAAGCAGCATGTGTGGGCCCCATAAACGAAAGTTTATCGATGAAGAAAACGACAAATATAAGTTTTTTAAATAAGTAGTGAATATAAGTATTATTGGATGAAGAATACGTTGAATATAAGTTGTTTAAAACACACTTGTTATAAATGGTGGAAACAAGTAAAACACACTAATACGCCATTACTGCAGATAGCACCAGATGCACCAATTATTGATTTACGTAAGAAGGCACTACTCAATAATGGTTACAGAATTATCGCTCAAAGATTTTATCGAAGTTAATAATTGTCGCTATTGATATTTTATATTGTCGTTGTTTCAATAATTGTCATTACACAAGATTTTTCATTATCGAAGCAATAATTCATATTATCTCTAATAATATTATTAGATAACATTATTGGCAATGTCTAGAAAGTTCGCTCTAAGGAGAGGTTTGGTCATCTAATCATGCCGCCAAGAAGAAGAAATTTTATCGAAAAGCCCTCTTCCTGAACCCGCCTCGTCATCAATATCAGGATTCTCAGTAATATTATTTGTGAATAATTAATTATTGATTTATATGATGAGGAAAATATTGATTTTATGTGGATATAGATGGAGAAAATTTTTAAATGACAATTGTTGAAAATTAATATTTTATCTTTTCTCGATAAAATAATTCATTTAAATATATTATTTTAATAATATATTAACGGTGATATTTTTACAATGAATGTGGGATATATATGAGTATATGAGGAGGAAGAGTATTTTTGTGGCATTAAATGTTTAAACATGTTTTGTGTGTTGGTGGACACAATTATCGATCAAATTTGATTATACTTTGTAAAATCACCCGCTTGTGGATTTCTTTGGCCAATTTCTATTTGGAATTTGGAAAACTTTCTTCTGCAAAGTTGTAGAGAATTGAATTTCCTATAAAACTCTCGAGATTCGAATTTTCTGATGAAAGGGCTATTTATTATGAATTATTGAAGTTCAAGTTCAAATAATTGATTTTTGGGAGTTTAAATTATTTTTGTTAAGAAAACGTTTTTTTGTATTTTTTTGGACATCATTAACATGTGTGGCTGGTGTTTTGACCAAAAAGGTGGGGGCTAAGGAAAATTTGTATAATTATATTAATATTATATTAAATTTTTCGCTTTGGTGTTCTAAGCATTTTCCTATAAATAGGCTTAGGTTAGAATTGAAAATCACACCGTAAACTCAAGTTTTCTCTATTTTCTCTCGATATTTTGAGCGTATTCTTGTGAGTATTTTGAGTATACTTTGAGTATTGATATATATAGTTTGCAAGTTCATTCAATAAGTTATTCCAAATGTAAGTAATCGCTTTTCGAGGTAAGTGGATATTATTTTTTTTTCAGAATGATATTATTTCTTCAATATCATTATAATCGAAATGTTGATCCAAGTTTTTATCAAATTTGGAACTTTTTTCATGCTCTGGGTTACTTATTCATGGGTTACTATTCATGAGTTACTATTCACGAAGTTACTATTCACGAAGTTACTATTCACGAAGTTACTATTCACGAAAGTTACTATTCAGTACTATTCACGTAAGCGTGAAGATGTTTTTGTGGAATTTCTATCTTTTGGTGTTTGAGTTACTATTTCACGATACTCAAGACTATTCACGATACCAAGACTATTCACGATACTAAGACTATTCAAAAAAAAAAAATTTTTCTTTTTGTCCAAAATATCTATTCGGATACTAACTCGATCAGATCCATGTTTTGATCATTCTGAATTTTACACCACTATGATTATTTTTGAGGTATTTTTGGACATGGATAAAACCAAGTATTTAATCCTTAATCCTTAATCCTTGTCATTTTGTTTCATCGGATTCGCTTTTTAAAAAAAATATTTTTCATCATCCTCGCCTTAAATGATGATATTATGGAATATCTTCGGCCTCAGAAAAAAAAAGATGAATGATTTTTAAGAATATCTTTCGGCCCAGAAAGAAAAAGATGAATGATTTCAAGAATATCTTTGGCCAGAAGCAAAAGATGAACAGTGTTTAAATGAATATGACTAATCGATGAATATCTTTCGGCCCAGAGAGTAAAAGATGAATATTTGATTCCGTATGTATATCGATTGATGTTACAGGATAAAAGATAGACGATGAACTTAAATTCATACATGTAAGATAGTAGTTTGCATTCTCTACTTAACTCTTCTAATGAATTATTATTTCACCATGTAATATTGATTTAAAATTTGTTGTCTATCAGATTCTATTATATTTTTTTCCTCGTCAAGACTAACGATAATTTGTCAGATATTATCTTAGTCATAATATTCTTTATCGAGCTAGTTGAGCTCACCCTTTTCCTTTTTGTTCCATTTTTCTCGTGGAGGCTAGAATATATAGTATTTAGCCTGGTAATGGAATGAAGGTTTTAGAAAGGATTGTTTAGTAGTCCTCACCATTTTTTTGTAAATTAATGTATCAATAAATGTGATGAGGATTTATTTGAGTATAGATATTGTCTGTAAGATAATATTTGTATTCAAACTCACGCTTTTATCGTTGTAATAATAAAGTTGTAGTTGTTTCGCACTCACGACGACAACTCGTATCAGGTGATGTATACCTATTTGGGGGGCGCCACACTTGGTATCGTAGCTTAGGATACGATCTCCCATGAGATCGGGAATGTAACCAGAGGGGAGAGACGAGTAAATCCTTCGCTAAAGTGTGTCCTACCTAAGCTTATTTGTTAGTTGGTCAAGATATAGGATATTATGTGATATATCGATTTCTTAATTAACCCTTGTTTTACGACAAGATTTGAGAATGTCGAATCGAGAATATTAACAAAGGAGTAAATGAGACCGTGGAGATGCCTCAGATTTACCAACGAGGAGAACGCAACAGTCGGGCAATGTACCTCCCGTGAACAACACCGCTGAGCGATGATGAACGAGGGATGTTTAGAAGTTTTTTGCAGCTCATGCAAAATCGCACGAGGGAGACTCGTGTTCAAAACGTGAGGAAATGATAAGAATTCACAAGTTGTCACAACCAAGCAGCTTCAAAGAGTCGGGGACCACCGTAATTTAAGGGAAAGCCGATCCGATCACAAGGAAAAACACGGGTCAAAACAAATTACCAAGATATTCGATGTCTGGGATGCACGGAGGAACAGAAGGTTCCATTCGCCACCTTTATGTTCCGTGGGAGGAAGGCGTATCATCGGTGGGAGTCTCGTAAAGCGCACTCCATCCAAACCAAGACTCAAAGATGTCTGGGAGACATTTCAGAATTATTTAATGACAAATACTTTCCGAAAGTGTTCGCTATACGAAGGAAGTGGAGTTCATCGATTGAACAAAACAATACGATTTGTCTCAAAGACGAGGCAAAAGTTTGCAGAGTTATCCGTGTTCAGACCTCATTTGGTGGAGAATGAGGAACGATGACGCGGATGTTTCTTAGAGGTTTGAAACCCAAGATACGCCAAGATCTCATTTTCATAAATTTTCTCTTTATTCAGATGTTGTAAAATGTGGCTCAATTATTAGAGCGAGATAACGAAAGTACGGCCAACCGAGGGACCACAACCAGATCGATCGTAGATAGCAACAATGTAATAATGATAACTCATGAGAAAGAAAACAGACGGACAGTAAATGGTAACCACCGTGGTAATCATGGCCATGAAAATGTAAGAAGCGAGTCGAGGAGATTTTAAAAGAGGAGATTTAATAAACGACTATGTGAAGATGACAAAAGCACGGCAAAGAATCGGTTCTAGTGGAGGAGAAGAACCACCACCCATTATATGCTACAAATGCGAAAAGAGGGACATATCACCAAACCGCCCACAACAGCTCAAGGTATGCTATAATTGTGGAAAGGAAGGACATATCGCCGAGATCAGACAAGAATAAACCTAGTTCAATGGGGACGGTGACTCAAAAGATCGTCCCGTAAAAGTCAAAGTCAACGATTCCGGAAGAGCGTTTGTCAGGATCGGTCATAATGCGAGGAACCCAAACGAGGTGATCACGGTAAGCTATTTATAAATTCTGCTAAGTTTATACCTTACTTGATACCGGCATACCCATTCATTTATCTCTCCCGCATGTGCTCAACGCTTAAACTCGACCGAGAAATTAGACTTTGACCTATCTCGTGGAAACTCCGCTAGAGAAACTTTCATCACATCCATCGCTTATAAATCTTGTTTGATTCAAGTTGGCACCATTACTTACCCGCTGACCTTATCTCTTTAAAGATACTTGCTTTTGATGTGATTTTAGGATTGATGGTTAACTACTCATCATGCCAAAATTGATTGTTTTCGTAAGGTGTTAGTTTTCATATTCCTAACCAACCCGTTGCATTTAATTCAAGCAACTAAACCATTAAAATCGATCATCATCATATCTAATCATAAAGCTATTCGCTTATTAAAAACGGATGTCAAGCTTTCTTAGCCCATGTTATGGATTTGAATAAAGACACGCCAAATTTGAATAATATTCCGTTGTTATCGATTTTCCGACGATTTCAAGAACTTCCTGGCCTACCCCGTAACGTGAAGTTCAATTCTTTATCGATCTTGAAACCCGCACAAAGCCCATTTCTAAAACCCCATATCGAATGGCTCCTATTGAACTTCAGAGTTAAAGGTCCAACTACGTGAATTGTTGGACATCTCGGTTTCATTGGCCCTAAGACATCTCCTCGGGGTGCCCTGCTTTATTCAG